>JAQMYL010000001.1:5276447-5286777 GCA_030014365.1 Clarias pachynema
AAAGCCTCTAATTAATTAGATTAATTTTTTTAATCGAGTCCCGGCCCTAATATATATATATATATATATATATATATTCATTCATTCCGACAAATCAGAACATCATAAGCATTATACAAAGAAAAAAATAACTTGTGGACAGCATACAAAGCATCTAACTAAATACACAAAGAAAGAAAAAAAAATACTGATGTAAGGTTAAGAGAAAAAAAAAGAATAAATAAATGTTTGCCAGTTTATATATATATACATTTTTTTAAAGATAGTAAGTTGGATTGTGCCATTATTTTTATTTTACCTTTAATAAATATGGATGTAAAAATGTGCTTTTACTATTTTAATTTTATATATATATATATATATATATATATATATATATATACACACACATACTTGTACCTGTAGTAACTAGTGCTATAATATTATTATTATTATTATTATTATTATTATAGTTGTTATTGTTGTTAGTAGTAACAGCAGTAGTTCTAGTAGTTCTTTCATGAAGGGGTTAAGGAGGAGCACGTGATGTGGGCGCGGTTATCACAAAGTGGGAGGGGCCTCGCTCCGGGGGGGCGGAGTCAGGTAAAGCTCCGTGTAAAACTCCTGCAGCTCAGAGAATCAGCCGAAGTCTTTGTTTTCGTCGCGATACAAAGTTACACCTCCGCTCTTTAATCCCAGAAAACTTAAATTACACAGTTACAGTCTGGTTTCAGCACTCAGTACTAAAACCTCCGAGCAGAACCCAGAGTCCAGAGTCCAGAACCCAGAGTCCAGTCTTCTCGCAGTGATCGTGTTTATTTCTGCATTAAGAGGAAGAAGCCCCGAGCGCGTCAATGCAGCGGTTACTGTGTGAGAAGGTGATGATGTCTACAGAGGGGAAGGACACCAGCCAGAGGAAAGTCCTCGTCCTCCTGGACCTCTTCTGTCTCTTCCTGGGTAGGTTCTTCTCAGCTCTGTTTTATTAATTATTATTTGCTGTAATGTGTGTGATGGATGGATCTCCATCTCTAACTCACTTCCAGCCCTGAAGGAATGAAGGAATGAATGAATGAATTATCACAAATGTTTCTGCAGCCATAAATGGGGGGAAAAGGAGAAAATAAATATTTGTCCTTATTTCCAATTTATTGATACCTTATTATTGTATCAAGTTATTTCTTGAACATAATTAAATGTAACTATTACTAATAAAATTGTTATTTAAATGTCTTCAATGATTTCTTACTTAATTCCAGATGAATTGAAAATCACAGATCTAAAAAAAAAATAATGCAATTATACTATATAAACTAAAATAGTATATAGGGAAAAGAGTATAACTCTCAAATAAATAAATCATACACTGCAGATATACAAGAAGTAAATAGATCCCTGTTGTTTTTAATCAAATGTATCCATCTTTACACATTATTACTACTTGTTTTTACTTTTCTGTAGCACGAGAGCGTTGTTCTTCTAAAAAAGATCTCCACCACGATCAGGATGAACATATTTGTCACAAGCCCCAGGTCAACCATTAATTAAACAATTAAGCAATAAATCTGTCAATGATAGAAAAAAGGGCGCTTCAAGATCCCGAGCCTTTTTTAAATTTGACCAATAATCCTGCTTATTTGAAAAAAAAAAAAAAAAAACATTTTGGGGAATTTCATATCTAGCCATGTGAATTGATAATTAAATTCCAAGCAGAAAAAGATGAAATTAACAGTAGTCACTATAATAGTGTTACATTTCTATGTGTTCATTCTGCAGGTGTCTGTTTTCTTCCATATAAGTCCTCTGATGAGTTAAAGTGGTTTGTTGTGCTTAAGGAAAAGCAATCACATTAATTTTACATGTTTATCTGAGCATGATGTTATTCAACGTGTAAAAACATTGTGAACCAAAATCACATACTGCACATAGACTAATACAGTACTTTACACACATGTATAAATTCATCACAGATACAGACGATAGCAGACTGTATCCCATGTTTATTGCACAACACACATCTTTCTGCAATGAAATCACAGCTTTTACAAGTAATTTGATGTGAACAGGACAGAAAAGCATTTTTTTTTTTCATAAATTTACCATAACATCTCCGTTATTGTCAGTATTTATAAGCCTATGTTTTAAACTAAAAAAGACAACAGCTGCCATGAAAGAAAAGACAGGACACTGAGTTAACAACTGAGTACATTACACTACTTAACTCGAAATACATATTTGTTTGGTGTAATTCAATGTCATGTTGTTCTGCAGCCGTTATGCAGGATGTAGTTAGAAAGGTAAAATAGCAGATTATACGCAGACAAAACTCTCGAGTCCACAGGGAGATGTAAAATCCACCCTATATTTTTCACAAAAGATACAAGAATAACAAGGAAGTCAAAAAGAAAAATAGTCCTTGTTATTGTAAACAGGCAAGTATGAACCTGTTGCAGCTCATTTCTAGATCCGTGAGGGATTTGTTCATGCTTTCCTGTCACATTGTTGCTGACTTCATTGTTCGAGAGGAAAGATGGATTTTTGCTAAGAAGCGAGAGCAGTGTTTCTAATTCCTCACATTCACGTTACTCTACAAGTCCATGAGCTGCGTATAGAGCTGTTGTGTTTTTTCGGGGTTCAAGTCTAGGATAGAGGATGTGATTTAAAGGTAGACGAGGAAGGAAAAGGTGGGGCGTGATGTTTTGCTTAGACAGCTTTTAATAGGCTTTTACACATTCCTGTGGCCAGTTTCACTGGGATTTGGGCTTGTAGACCCTGTTGTGCTTTCATTTCACTTTACGGAGGATTTTTTAAAAAGAGAATGCCAACATCCTTTCATGCTTTCTTTCGTTTCTTGTTTGTCTGTATTCACTTCCCCAAGATAATTCGCTATCTTATCTCTTAACAGCCAGGAAGTTATTTAACCGATGAAGCACAGGGAGTGACCTGAGCTTAACCAGAAGCCATGTCAGGGTTTTGGGGAAGATGATACAGATTGCATGTGTTTATTGTTTATTATATGTTTGTTTTTCTCGGCTAGCCGTATGGTGGCCTCAGTGGCTTTCAGCTGTCCTCGGTGATTGCTCGAATATAAGTACACCATGTTCAGCTGCTGATGTGGTTGGAGAGCAGTAACCACATGGAGGAAGCACTTAAGCAATTACTCTTGTATGCAGACAACACTTTCACACAGACACACACAGTGGTACGGCATCTACGGATGGTTCGCTTTAGTGGGATGAACAGCAGGAACAGGTTTTTAAGCATCAAATAATATTCAGCAGTTTTAAGTCCTGGAAAAATTCACAATGTTAAATTAATGTAACTGTTATGTAAATTTCTACATCTTTCTACATTTCCCAGCCAAAAGAATTAAAACAAAATAGTCTAATATTTCTTTGGGCCACCCTTTGCTTTGATTACGGCCGAGGCATCGTTTTGATAAGCTTATGCAATGTCACAACATTTACTTCCGTCCAGAGTTACATTAATTTCTCTTCAAAATCTCGACGGGAGAGTCGGACCACTGTCTGAAACCATCTCCAGCACTTCCAGAAGATTCTCATTGGGGTTAAGGTCTG
Organism: Clarias pachynema; assembly: GCA_030014365.1. Lineage (NCBI taxonomy): Eukaryota > Metazoa > Chordata > Actinopteri > Siluriformes > Clariidae > Clarias > Clarias pachynema. Next base: position 5,280,002 of record JAQMYL010000001.1, read on the forward strand.
GACTCTGTGGTGGTCGATCCATGTGTGAAGATGCTCCCCCAATCACTCTTTCACAATTTCAGCCTGACTAATGCTGGCATCGTCATCTTGGAATATGTCCATGCCATCCAGGAAGGAAAAATCCATTGATCTGTTCATTCACTACATTTAGGTCATCAGCTGACTTCATTTTAATGCCATATAATGTTGCTGAGTCTAGACCTGAGCAACTGAAGCAACCCCAGATCATAACACTGCCCCTCAGTCACTCAGTACACTAGGCACTAGGCATGATGAGTGCTTGGCTTCATCTGCCCCTCTTCTTATCCTGTTTCCTCCATCACTCTGTAACATCTGGATTCATCAGACCACATGACATGTTTTCAAAGCTCCACAGTCTATTCGATATGCTCCCTAATACTGCTAGGCAAAACCGAGACTTGTACAATCTACACAGCAGCTTAGAGTTCACTTTCTGTGGAAATGTTCTTACTTTTACTATTAAAAATAGGTAAGTTCAATATATATATATTTTATTATTATTATTATTATTATTATTATTATTATTTTACAATTCTTAGTAAAATCAAATCATCATGCTCATTAAAAATGTCATGTTTTTTTGATGACTTCATTTCATCCTAGTAGATGATTGTTCATCATTATCCTTCCAGTTTTCAATAATGTGTTTTTCAGTTCTTAACCCAGTTTTAGTAGTTCCAGGAGTCTCCTTAGTTGTTTGCTTTGCTTGATGAAGAACAATAATGTGACACTTCTGAAACAGAGTACCGTCTTTTCCACGACCATTGGATATGTCTTCTTACATGTATTTTTTGAAAGAAATTAGAAGCTATTTACTGCATCAATTAGTGGTTTCTTTTGCTTTTATACATTCATTATAGAAAAAAAGTGTCACAGCTGTCTAAATGTTTACTGGATCATTAAGAGTTTCAGAGTTTCTATGATGTTATGGGAAGATGTAGAATGTAATAACGCATAATAAATCTTACTATCGTAGACTATAATATATTATAGTATCATCAGATATTACCATGGTAGGCACCATAGAAAGGAGTAACAGGGTAGGTACTATAGCACTCCAGTGGGTACTGATGTAGTACTATGGTGTGTGCCACCATATTTTGGTAACTACCATGGTACTTAGTAGGTACCACAATGGATACCAAAGTTCAGCAGGTATCTAACATGGTATGTTTGTACAGACTGTACTGTATTAGATATCATAGTACATACTACTGTTAAACAGGAACTACACACACATATGGTATTCAAGTATTGTGTATTAACCTTTGGAGGATACCATAACAAGTAAAATGGCACAGCTGAGGTTATTATATACCATAGGATATAGTCAAAACTACCATTGGACTATATACCATGTTACAGGTACCATCAGACTAACATGGGAAGAGGTGAAAGATAAAACCGAGAAAGTACACCATGATGGTTTTCCCTAAACTGCTGATTCCACTGACACTAGCGGAAAACTTCACAAATCTGTGATTTTTTGTTCTGATATATAAGTATCATATGTCAAGTATAAACAACCTCTGGTCCTGTTTTTGAAAAAAGAAAAAAAAAAAACATGGAGCATTTAATGTGTGTGTAAAGAATCTCCAAAATATTAAATTAGTATTACAATTATAATTAGTACATTAGGTATATACAAATTTAACGTATTAAAATAGTTAAAATTATCCAGACCAACAGTCTTCAGAATGACTTTACATTATTATATTCAATATAAGTAAATTATTTTATGTCCTGTGTGTGTGTCTGTTTGCAATAAAATCTCTGCAGGTTTTAAATGCATGCTTCTAATCAGCTTTGTAGCTTTGCACGCAGGCTGCTCTGCTGGATATGTTCGAGATTACTAAAGGCTTGTCTACTCCAATCAGCAGAGGAAACAAACACTCGGCAGCTGTCGCCATTTAGGTTTAATTATTAATAACCTCCAGATGGGATTGCATGGACATCTGTGTCTTCCAAAAAACTTTAATATAAATATCTGCCTTAGACCATATCCGAGACCATATCCAGTTCTTTAGTGATGTCATACAGACACATTGCGACTTACAGCCATGTGTTTGACTTAACGCTGGATCATTTTGAAGGAACAAATGGTTTTAAGCAAACAGAGGAGCTTATTTTTATTATTATTCAAATCACACTGGGCCTTTTGATCGTGTAGAATAACAGAATGCAGTTCTGAGAGTAAAAACTCCCTTTATTTCCCTATATAATCCCCTGCTACACTAATGCACTTATCCCAGTGTATCACTAGTGCTTGGACATCATCAAGGTAGAAAGTTTTCTCAGTACACCAGAGCCATGATGAGACTGCCTGCTTCACATCCGTAAATGCTGGCCTCCCAGGAACTCCTTAATGGCCCGAACATGTGGAAATGGCTTGGAGCGAAGTCAGGACTGTACAGGGGGTGGGGGGCAGTATGAGGCTATGCATTGTCCTGCCAAAACAGAACTCCTTTGATGATTAAAGGAATGGGCCAGTAAAGGAGCGTCTACCTTGATGTGAGACACTGCATTAGCGTAGCACTGGATTATATAGAGAAATAATGGGAGTTTTTGCATTTTGTCTGGTGGTAAATTCTGAGTGGTCAAAAAACACATTGATTATGCAAGTTTCATTACAGACAACTTTACAGTCTAGACAGAAACATGCAAGAAAAATGTCCTTACCCACACACCCTAACATACATACACTGTACACGCAAACTTACCCTGCCAGAGCTGGAAAATATGCGTGTGGATGTAAACCAGAATTGTAGCAGATTCTGGACTTGCAGGTTCATTTACCTCCTGTTTCTCATTTTAACTTTGAAAAAAAAAAAGAAGAAAGCTAAGATCTGAGTCCAGAGCGTAACCACATGTTTATTTCAAACAGCGCTCTAAATAAAAACCAGCAGCGTGAAGGAAAAGCTCTGCCAAAGTGGAACAATTTGTCTCAATGTCAACCTGGCATTTATTGAAGTATTTTGTATGTAGAAAGTGGTGCAAGGTAGTTAGTCTCTGATTTGTTAAAAAGCACTCATCATTCACCAGGTGTATTTAAAACAGTTGGTGTAAAGATACAGAATGCATTCCTTTCACGCATAGCATTGAACACTTCTGTTTAGTGGAAGTTTCTGTTTTCACTTCTGTTTGGTGAAAAAGTTCCACCACTTCACTTTACATCTTTAGTGTAATTTAACTAAATAATCTATTGTATACGTTCTGATGGTAGTAGGCAGTAGAGAGGGGGGAAATTGATCCTGTTACATATTTAGACTCTTTCAAGTGGCGATTTACATCTTTTATCCAAAATTATTATTTTTTTATGTGCATTTGAGGTGTTAAAATCATCTTCATCTATAATCCTACAGGTGGCGTTCTCTAAACTCTACACAGAGCACAGTATTCTTTGTAGTTTGTTTAAGTGTAAGGTTGTTTAGATTTTAAAACTTAATTTGAAATCAGGATATTTATGAAATTGTGATACAATCACGCAAATGCAAATCGAATCGGCAACCCTGGTATGCAGCATGTCTTTGGTACAACTTTGAAAGAGTTGTTTTCAAATTATCAAATAATAAATAATTGAATTTTATATAATATTTGTTGTTCATTAGGATAAAAAAAATAATAAAACAATGTTTGATCTCAAAAAATTGCATGCATCCAAAAATCTGTACATATTGGCATTTGATACTTTGTGATTGTTGCTTTTTGAATGGTTATGTTTACATATAAATGTAAATGTTTAGTCATTTAAGAACAGTGTTTTGCATCATTTTGTTCTGTCAGTGTAAAGTATTTAGACCTGTCTGCACAAAAACCTTTTTGTTTTTGTATGTAATCATAATTGGAATCATATAAATCCTTTTCAGGTTTCCTATATACCTTATTCATTATATACCTTATTCATTATATACCTTATTCATTCTTTCAAGCAAATTACTGACCTGCAATTACTAAACTTCAATACAGTTCTTACATGGAATGTGGTTTTTGCTTGTTTGTTTGTTCGCTTGAAAGAACTCAATTTCCTGAGGGTTTAGCAATGGTTCTTGGAATTTCCAACCTGCTTTTAAGCCTGAACAAAGGAAATGTGGCAGAAAAAGAGAGATAGGGATAGATAGAGAGAGAGAGAGAGAGAGAGAATTGTATATCTTCTTTGTTTCTTTTTTCTCAGTTATCTACTCTGGAGCCTTATCAAAGTTCCCATCAGCACATTTCACTTTTATTGCTTAAGACCATTTACGATCTGCTCGTAATTTCTGCTGGAGTTAAACATCCCTACAGTAAACACTCGTAGGCTATTAAGCTTCTAGCATTTCTTGCAGTAATGATCTCTGGTGTGCTCTGGAGGAGCGCTGGTGCGCTGAAGGCTTTCCAGCTGTGGGAGCAGGGCTTAGCATCAGAGTTTATAAAACCCTCAGGCCTACTCGGGGGGAAAAAAAGTCAAACTCAATTTGTTCTTTTTGAAAACAGACTCCACACATACACAGATCGATATCTACTGTAAATAAGCAAATATACATGAAGCAAATGACTCCAGGAAATCTCATGCCATGATCTCTTTCCTCTTCTTCTTCTTTCTCGTTAGCTGGTTTGCCGTTCCTGATCATGGAGTCCAGCGCTGTCCGGCCGTACCGCCGTGGCTTCTATTGCAATGACGACTCCATAAAATACCCAGCCAAAGATGGAGAGACCATCAGCGATGGGGTTTTATCAGCTGTGGGCACGCTCATCGTCATTCTCTCAGTAAGTTTCTGTAATTTGTGGTCTTTTGGGATGGTATTGTGGGGTGCGAGTGAGTGTGTGAATGTTATTATCCAGGGTTTGATCATGTCCAGTGTTCCCAGGATGGGATCTGGTTACAACAATTGACCTTCTATCCAAAGTGAAGATGAAAGCATCTTCCAATACAAGCTTTACTGTAGTTTATCACGCAGTTTGTTCATAAATAACCGTTCATAGCCTCGTAACATTTTCCTTAGGATTCTTCTTTCTCGAACTAAATGCTTGTGGAAAGACAGAAGACTCCCTGATCTGGGTCTCATTTAGTCGTTTTACATTTTTAAAAAGGCATTCTCATTTCCAAGAAAGAAGCAAGTGTCTTGCGGTCGACGGCAAGTTAACGGGTTTTGAAGAATGTTTCAGACGGCGCAGAGCTGGACCCGTACGGGCCAGGTGTTTCCGTGCGAGAGATCTGATGGAGGATCGTATTTCAGCCTTCATCGAATTGAGACACTGGTCCCAGACCAGCGCTAATACTCTGAGAGGCCCCAGATTTCAGACTGGGAAGCAAACAGCATACCATCAGAGTGAGATTCAACAGCTAGCTCAGCGATTCTCTTTATTAAAACCAGCCGCATCCCCCCCAGTTCTCCCTCGCACACGTTTCTTAGCTTCGACTGTGGGGGAGGAGGAGAGCTGAGACATATGGTTTGAATTATATGTAAGTGAAGAAAATGATGTTTAAATATGACTCGAATACGTAAAATTCCGTAACTCGCCTGGACAAAGTTGTTTGTCCAGAAACTGCGCATGCAAGGATTGAGATTAATGTTATGAAAACAGATAGAGTAATTACAGCTGAGGAGGACAAACAAAAAAAAGATGTACAGTTTTGGTTTTAGTGTTTGTTGTGCCTGTTGTACCCTCGAGGATTTCAACCTGAATTTTCTTCTTTATTTTTCCAAATTATAGAGATGTCTAAAAAGTTTATCTGTAGTAAGGTATTATTTATTATTACATACTTATATAGTAAATATTGTTCGACTTAGTGCAAGAACACACTCTAATGCTAATATACTAAATGTGGTGTTCATTTGACTAGCTGGATATTAATGGATTTAGGTGTTTATATGTGCGTTTACACAAAAAATTTGGTCGTCAAGAAAATTCCATAGATTTGGACGAAATAAAGTGCACATAAGAACACTTCCTGATGTATTACTCGACTGTCTCATTTCAAATCACATAATTTGCATAATAATAATAATAATAATAATAATAGCTAAAGCACACAAGAGTACCCCCAAAATTGTTTTTGTTGACAGCCAACAAAAATTTTCCACAGAATTAACAAAAAATTCAGAAACACAATGTTTTTCCACAGTTTTTACCTCTAAATTAGTCATCACCAGAAGATCTGCAAGATAGACCGAACATGTTTCCATTGCAGAAACATTTTTTTTTTCAAATGTGCTTGTATGCATAAAAAAAAAGAAATAAAAATAACAAGTACCAAGAAATTCAGTCATGATAAAATAGTTGGACATGCACACGAATGGCTCGGGATCTTTTTGTGTTGCAAATCATTTAAATTAGATACAGTGACAAATACATCTTACTTAAATAACCTAGATTTCAGACTCAGAAAAAAAATCATATTGGTCTCTAAGTTCAAACCTACAGAGACCTTAAAGGGACATGAAATAAAAAATGCACAGAATAAAAAAATAAAATTCCGTTGCCAACCAATCATAGATGAGCCTGAATTATTGCAACCAATTATTACAACCAATCTGAGTGCAGACGGCAGGATTTCAGAAACTTTTGAAATGCAGTAACTCTTTTCTGACAAGCTTGCAGTGTAAATGAGCTAATGAGTCAACACTAGCAATTAGCTAGCAACTTTTAACCTTTTTTTGCTTTTAACCCTTTCGCCTCTTCATTTTGACTCTCCATCACATATAGATCACGATAGGCGAGAGCTTCCGGATCCACTACCTCCACGAGGGCTCCAATGCTTTTGTAAGGAACCCCTA
>JAQMYL010000001.1:5290936-5302915 GCA_030014365.1 Clarias pachynema
GGTAGAAAAAGAAAGAGATATTAGTTTAAAACAAATAGATAAATTAATAACTTGTGGTTCAGAGCTTGTGCAGATTCTAAGTCATGGTACTAGAGATATATCAGACTGCTATTGGCTAATGTTGTTCTATCAGATAAAATTAGACTATTTTGTATTAGGTTGTGTTACATGGTTATTATTGCACATCATTGTTTATGGGCTGATTCTCCGAGCTCAAAAAGTGAATAAGACAGGCAGGGGCTGGTTTTCAGATCTCATTTATACTCGGTATTAATCACCACCACCACCAGTGCCTGAGTAAATTGTTCTTAACATAGTGTTCATTTCCGGTTAAAATGTGTGACGTGTGACAGGAGTGGGATTTCATCCTGCTGGTTTAAGATGAGTCCCGGCAAAAAGAAACACTTGTATTATTTACCTTTAAGCCAGTATTCATTTTACTCCATGTATTGTATATACTGAATGAAGTGTGAGAGACCACTATAAATGTGTCTCAGTGAAACTTTTGTGGCTGGGAACCTACAAAAAAAAAAAAAGAAATATATTTTTGTGTAATCAAAAAGACTGTGGAAGCATGTTATGATACCACTTGATGAATAAATGTGCATTATGACCAAAGTGTTAAATAAAGAAGCAACAATTAGTTTTTCTCTAATCTGCATTTGTGTTTTTTTTTTTTTTTTTTGCTCAAAAAGCCTTTAAAAGAGCATAAACAAGATAAAATATGATAAAGTTTATGAGAAATATATAAATTGTGTTTCTTTGCAGAGAGGCAAAGAGATGTTCAAACCAGTCAAACCGGGACTAGTGTTGACATTTCATGTAAATGAAGGCGCAATAATGATTGACATTTACAGAGTTCAAGTGCAGTATGGTGAAGAGACTCTTAGCTGCAGTAAAATATTTGAACTATTTTTAAAGACGTTTGTACGTCCATGAATGGCCAGCCGGCTGAGGTTGCTCAGAGCCCACCGCCATTATTCCTGTGAACATTCAGCGAATGGAACGCCTGACTCCTGAAAAGTAAAAGGTAACTTTTCACCAACTTGTGGAAGAGATGCATCTGTCTTTGGAAACTGTACACACAATCATTCATCGACACCACTTTCACATTACAGGAACTCTGAGAAAACTTTCTACCTAGATGGGGTTTCTACCCAGTGAAACATTTGGTTAAGTGCATTAGTGTAGGAGGGAATTGTACAAGGAAATAAAGAAAGTTTTTACTTTCATAAGTGTTCTGATATTCTGGTTTGACTGGTTTGACTTGAATGCTCCTCGTATTATTTGATAAAAAGCTTCCAATGTTATTTCACTTGAATTTATTATTAAGGCTTATGCCCAGGGTGTCATAATACTGTATGATACAAATATATTGTTCCTAATGTTAATGTAAAGTTTTGTAATGTAATGAGAAGTAACACTTCTCATCAACTGTGCTTTTGTACGTTGTGGTTCTTTAGACCAAAAGATTTTCATAAAAAATCTAAATGAATACCAAAACTGGAGAATTAAAGATATGAAGAAAGAAAGCTTGACTTTCCAATTAAATCTGCCAATTTATCAATTATTAATGAAAATTTTTCATCTGCAGCTTCAGATTCCTGTGTAATTATTTGCTGTTGCAGCACTTGCTGCGATGCTTTCTGCTCAAAACAGTTGTAAAGAGTGGTTGAGTTACTGTATCTTTCCTGCCAACTCAGACGAAGTCATTTTCCTCTGATGTCTCATTGAATAGGCATTTCCATCAAAAACACCGCCCACTGATTTTTATTACTGTTCTTGCTTTGCACAACTTTCTGTATGAACTGTTGTCTGTGAAATTCCCAAATCTTTGTGTAAAACTCAAACCAGACAATTCAGCACCAGCAACCACACCACAATCAAAGTCCCCGAGATGACATTTTTTCTCATTATGAAGTTTGATGTGAACATTAACTGAAGTTAAGTGTCTGTGAAGATTCTTAGTCATCCATATTGTAATTATCCCAAACTAAGCCGTTCAGTGGCAACCGGACTTGCCTGAAATTCCTGAAAATGTTTCACTTCTCATTTGAAAAATATTTGACTCAGCTTCTACATAATGAATAGGCTTGGAACACAAGGCATTTAATGGCTGTGGAGTCGTTAACACCCTGACACCTGTGGGTTGTTTCTACCCAGCTCTAATTTGTGGCATTCACCTGAGTATTCATGACCATGAAAGTGCCTCGGGTTCGAAGCTCCCTGCTATCTGAAGCTCTTGACGTGTACCTGCATAATTTTATACACTGCCAAAGAACGTACAGATTGTTCTAATCATGCACTTCAAACAAACGCCTGAAAACAATGTACCTTTTTTTTTTTTTCATTTTGCACCATTTTGTCCACATTAATGTGAGGCAGGAGACGGGAATTCTGAAGGAAGTGGCTTTCATTGGAAAATCACAGTCTGATTCGAGGTGCTTTTTACTCAAGTGGTATTTTAACTGGACCCAGACCATTGGAATGCCCTTCATGTGGCAAGCTCACAACAAACTTTCTCATACAACCCACCAGCCTTAATTTATACCCCCACCCCCCATCCCTGAACCCCAACACCACAATCACCACTACCACCCCCACCAACCCGGACATGGGGGCTTTGAGAATAAAACATCTGAACCGGGCATTTTTCCACACTCAGCTTCTTTAGTTCAGACTTTCTCAGAGTTCAAAGATGATGTTTATCTCATGCATCTATGAATCACTTTCTGCGCTTTCCTGTGAGAAACGTTTTTCTATTTTCAACTTTGCACTTCAGTCATCCCGATCAGCATGTTTTTCCCCCCCTTTAAAACTCCCGTTTGTTAAATTTCTTGCAGATGCTACAGCTTGATTTGGATCACTGCAGAACGAGCAGACAAAACACTAGAACAAAACACTATTTACTAAAACATGTCTGGGATTTAACCAGTGCAACATTACATATACATGCCTTTGCTAACCACAATAAATGATTTCAGTGTAAACTTCCAGACTTCATCATTCATCAAAGAATAAAAGCTTAGAATAAAAGTGGAAAGATTAGATCTTTTTTGTGGGATAAATTTCACATAGTGGCAAAATACTATAGCTCTTTCACTGAATCAAACAGCATAATATTGCATAGAATATACTGTATGTAAAGTGTACAAAGCTCGATTTGTACTCTGAGGTCTACAGTCTTCCTACAGAAATCAATGTACAGGAATGTCGAGAAAAACATCTCGTGCTCTCTCATAACACTGGGTGTGCGCAAGGAAACGTTTTTTCAAACCCACACCCAGAGAAACAGTAAATCCATACTCAACGCTCCTCATTTTCTGTTTTCTTTCTTCTGTTTTTATTCCGATGAGGAATTTGCGCAAACGACCTCCACATGTCACGGAGAAGCTCCCATGGGTAGTCGGCGAAGCAGCATAATATTGCTGACTGGACACAAAAACAAACTTCATCATGGGGCGACCCCTCTGCCAGTCCAGACAATTCAAGCCATGTGTCGGGAAAAGTGGTTTGAGATGAAACGGACGAAATATTTCTATATGTGTTTAGAAACCGGATCAAAAATCGGCTCTCTGGGTTCCTGGGTAGTGCAGAATAACAAGTCTGACAAAACCTGTGGTTAAACTGAAGTAAGTCAGGGGGCCTCACAACGTTCTGGGTAAATGTTTTTGTCCTTCAAACCAGACTAAAAACAAGTGCCAGGATTTACAAATGCTTTAATATTGCTGATTATATTTATATTTGTGCATACACCCATCAGCCACAACATTAACACCAGAACAGAATGAATTTAATAACATTGATTATTAATTATATACCAGCAAACTGATTACAGGATAATGGGCAGCCAAGGCTCATCTACACCTGTGGGGTGCAAAAGGCCAGTCCATCTAATCCCAAAGAAAAACTAATTCAGCCCAAATTTCTGAAAAAAGTTCAAGCTGATTGTGATAGAAATGTACAAGAACACTTAGTGCTTGTGGCTTAGCAGGCAAAAGGTTTAAAGTTCAAATGTTGCCTTCAAATTTCCCAGATTTCTATTTGATTGAGCATCCATGGGATGTGTTGGACAAACCTCGTATCCATGGAGATCCCATCTTGCAACTTACAGAACTTAAAGAATCCGCTGCTTATGTCCTGGTGCAAAATAGTGTACCATAGCAAACCTTTAAAGGTCTTGAGGAGTCATCTCTTAAGGGTTCACAACACTGTTTTAGTGGCACAAGGGGAACCTAAAACCTACGTAGGAAGTTTTAATGTTAATGGTTTTAATGCTATGGCTGATTGATTTATGTTAATAAAATCATGTAATGACAAAGCCTGACTGATTTTTATTTTTAAAAAAGTCCATGTTCACAAACAATGGAATACAATATAAAGAGTAAAAGATAATTATAAATTAAATAATAAAACAAATAAATGGTGAAATACTGCTATTTACACATAGCGTGTGTTAATTCGTCTGATAATGCAGCTCCGCCAAAGCTGATATCAGCTACCACAGACTTACGCTAACTCTTTGCCCTTTAATAGCGTGCATTACTCCCTCAGTCACTCATTTCACTAACGGCTTTATCCTTTTCAGGATCATTATGCAGCCAGGGTCAATTCCCAAGCTCATTGAAATCCATGCCGTTCACCCTTTCCCAGGCTCAGCCACACCTAGGAGCAATCTATCTTAGTCAGTGTTTTCTGGATACAAGAGAACTCTGAGAAACATGTTGAGAACAAGGACGGAATGAAGCCTGGCAAGTCTACCTGCTGCACCACTGTTCTGTGTGGGTGCCATTATTTTTGTAAATAGCACTTAGAGAAGAGCTTAAGTTTTTTTATTAGTTTTTTTCCTCTCAAGTAACTGGATATTGCATGAATATCATATGTGATGGTAATTTATTTACATGCTATGCATGTTTTACAATTTTAACTATTTTCTTTTTTTTTTTAGTTTTTCTTTTAACTTAAAAAATAAATAAAGAGAAAAGTAATGTATAATTGGTTTGGGTTCTGTTCCATCAAAAATAAATATAATGGTACATATTTGCCTAACCACATTATTAATTGAAGTAAGTGCAGTACAGTATAAAATATAGACAGTTTTGTAGACATGCATGAGTCCCTAGATGCAAAATGTTCTAAACCTCCTATACTAATTAATCCAGGGCTCCATAATGCACTGTACAGGCTAGTTCAGGGAATAAGGTGCCATTTACTATTTATCTATATATCTATATCTAGCTATCTAGCTATCTATCTATATATATATATATATATGAGGGCTGTACCAAAAGTAATGCAAAATGTTGGTGTATTTTTACTAGCACAGGTTATTCAAATTGGGCGGATTGATAGAGTGACTCTTCCTTTATACGAAGGTATTACTCAGTAGTCTCCATCACAAGCTATCCATTTTCACCATTGTTGAACCCAACAGTCAAATCCTTTTTGAAAATCCCTTTTGTTGTAGTTGAAGGTCTCCCAATGCGCTACAGAATGATCATAGAGATGAGACCATTGACAAGAGCAGTGTGCAAGTGAAGAAGTGTAATGAAGGGGAAAACAGCACTGAAGACAATAGCGATGGCGATGGGAGGCCATCAATTGTGACAAAGAGGATTCAAGAGTCAGATTCAATGATGGTGCAATTGCATTTCTTTTGATGTTGAGAAGTAGCTAAGTATAGAGGAAGATGTGCAATTTGAACCACCTACTATGGCCGTTAATAAAAAAAAAAAGAAGTTATGCCAACTTTTGTATTATTTTTCATACAACCCTGGTATATCATTTGCAGTACAATTGTGTAACAACTAACCCTATCTGCTCACAACCTCTCGTTCTCAGTTTTTCATTCTGACCCCAACCTGACGTCTGTATGGAAATTTGCATTGTCTCCCTGGGCTCATGTGGGATTCATCATCTGTTCAAAAACAGGCTGCTTAGAAAAATAGCCACTCTACACTGTCTTTTAGATATAGTATATGAGTGCCTGTGTAAAGTATCCCCCAATTTAGAATGTAATCTTGCCTTGCTCCGGTGTTCCTGGAATAGCCTTCAGGTCCAACTCCACCCAAAAGCAGAATAAAAACAACACCAGTGATGAATTAATTAATCATTTAACTGTGTGTAATGAAAACAAATTAGAAAACAAATTACCTAATTCCACTGACATACAACAGAACAAATGTCTGTTTGTCCAACCCCTTGCATTTTGAGTTCTGTCCTAGGGGAGCAGGGGGTGGACAAACCCTGTGCAGCTAGTCCATCCCCACTAAACTACATTATTCTGAGTGATTAATAACACTCATCTAGAGTAAAAACTCCCCACTCACAGCTCTGACCTTGACTAGTGGCCAAGAATGCCTGAGTCTGGAAACATTATGAATGAACTATGGCAGCAGTAAATACTGAAGGGTTCCAGCTCTACACTGCCAGAAGGCAAAAGCATGATCACGGCCTGGTTATTATAAAGCTCTCAGGTAAATATTGTGGCCAGAATGTAGGACACTTCCATCCCTGCATATAGTCATAGTGAACACTAGTGAAACTATCATCACATCTTGTAGGGTCAATGTTATGGTAAAACCCCTCGGAGGGGGTATAATAACTCCAAGGAAAATACACAGATATCCCCAGGGTGCTTGAGTTCTCCCTGTGTCTGAGATCCATCTGGGTTCTTCTGACTATCCAAAACCAGAGTCTAAACACCCCCAACCCCCACCAGGCTATCAGTGTTGTCATTGGGATAAGCTCCAGTTCCACCACTAGCCTTACCAGGATAACTAGCAGTTGCTGAAGCCAGGTGAATAAATACTCTCTAAATCAGATGAATTTGTTAATTGTCATGCACAAATATATAAAAGTAAATCTTAGATGACTTTTAGTTGTTTCATTCTTGAAAGCTGTCTTCATTTTCATATCCTAATAACAACAGTACACAGCTGTTCTTGATTTAACGCATGAACTACTTCTAGTAATAAGCCAAATAAATCAGCGTACCGAACCCCTAAATGATAGGGCACTTAATAATGTGGAGTATGTCATTTCTACAAAGCAGATCTCAACTTGAGCAAAGTCTTGTTTAATGAAAACATTTGAGTGTACAGTAGATCTTCAGGTTGTGCTCTGTATCACTTGCATTTGACCTTCACCCTCCATGAGCTCCATGTGTACAAAACAGAGTAACAGGGTCAGATCTGAAAAAAAGATTCCGGATTTGTCAAGATGATAAATGTGATTTAGATGTATGCACTCTGAGAAACATTATACCAGAGGTACTCAGAAACACTCCTGAGGAAACCGTTTCCCCATTCAGGCGTATCACACTCATTGGGTTGCCTGTCAAGTGTTTCCGTTTGACATTAAAGCACAAGAAACACTGTTAAAACTATTAATGTTGAACACTACATTATACAACAAGGATATAATGCATATACATAATAATAATTATGACTTTAGTTTCTCATCAAATACAGCAAATTTTGAGATAAAATGATAAATACTTCAGCTTGTGTACCTTCATTACACACATGCTCCTTCTCAATCGCTCCTGATTATGATGATGTGTTACAGATACGTCTAAGGAAACCTGCGGAATACAAATCTGTGCATCTTTCTTGTAATTAGTGCTGCTGTTATTCCCGAATCCCCAGAATTTCAAAATAGCCTTCACTAAAACATTTCACATCTGCTAGCCCATTTATTTCGCCAGCTGCGCCAACAATATTTCATATGCTGTCCTTAATGTACAGTATATGGAAGGTTGACTTCCATCAAATTGGGAAAAAAATATTTTTTTCTATCCTCACATTTCATTTAAAGCCACACCTAACATTCTTTTATACAGAATTTATGAAAAAGACTTTTATGTTAAAACTCAGGAGGTGGGAGGGTTTTCTCCTTTTATTAAAGTGAGAAGAGAGAACCAGCCAAGATTCTCTTTATAAATCAACTGAATGGTAATTTGGTAATATAATAATACACGATACACATCCTAACAGTGTTATACAGTAAATTATTATGACTATAGTTTTGTCGACTGAAGAGCATTCAGTTCCATGCACCTGTAGAATGTTGTAAATCCACATCATTAAACATGACATTAGTTTTTCCAAGGGCTGTTCAAGTCAAACTATGACCTTTGATTGTGCAGAATAACAGAACACAGTAATGAGAGTAAAACCTCCCTTTATTTCTTTATATAAGAATATATTCTACTACACTAACACACTTATCCCAGAGTTTCACTAGTGCTTGGATACCATAGAATGATTTCCCAATATGTCGAATGTCTCAACTACTGTATGTGGAAATGCATTGGAGTGAGATCAGGATGTGCAATGTCTCCAAACTGAGTTCCTGAAATGTGAAAGTGTTTTGATTAATAATTTTGCGTACAGTTCCCACAGACAGATTTGTCTCTTCCGGAAGTTGGCAACAAGTTATCCATCGATTTTCAAGGATCGCAAGCCCAAGAGGGCTTTTGGCTGGGGTCATCATTCATTGAGGTACGAGTCTGATCGTACAGGAGTACTGTGCTTGAAGTCTTCTGTAAATGTCAATTATTTGCACACTTTGTATGCCTTTATTCACTTGAAAGTTCATCACAAGTCCTGGTTTGACTTGAATATACAGTACAATAAAAGAAAATGTCAACCAGTTGACCATTAATGACAACTGAGACACCTGATATATACTGTTTCATGTAGAGACAGAGCAACATATTGTATAAACACATAAAGGTGAGAGCAAGTGCATATGCTTGGTATATGTAAATTCTACTGAGTTCAACCCAAAGTGACATCATTAAAGTCTATTATGGGGGTCAATACACTGGGAGTAGTTTATAATCATGATTGGAATACGGTCAGTATATACTGAACTAGATGTTCCACCAGCTCACCAAAAATGCAGCAAAAAATGCATAAATAACCCCTATGTTTGGGTTTACAGACTATAAAAAAACGTTTTGCTTCACTTTTAAATGATGGAGGATAAACACTGTCTTAAGTTACAACTTAAACTTATACCTAGTCCTTAGTGGGTTAGATCAGGGAATGAATTCAGGACAGGCAGGAACAAATCAGAAACCAAAACAAAAGCATGTTGTGCTTGTCACCATGGGAACCATAGGAGGAAGTGGGAATCTATGGCCACGATTCAAGTCATGTCATCTCACGAGCTTTGACATAAGCCTTACACCAGTACTGCTTCACTTAATATTATTGTAATGGGGTTGATGGTGATATGAAGACCTGATGCTTGTACCCTTCAAGTTAATTGTTTCCAAAAGTAAATGTAATAATGGAGCGACATGAGTGCATTTCTTATATGCCGACATTCCAAGCATGAACTACTGTAAGATTTGAGTTGTGCAAAGAAAAAAAGTGTTTATTTTTCAAGGTCCAACTCCCTTTTACATGTTATCCATTTCCTGTCTACTCCTGTTCCTCTTCCTCTAGCTGAGCCTCGTACACTGTTCCTTTCCACCAGATATCTTGGTTGATCTGAAAAAAAAAATTTAAATAAAAATGAAAGCATATACTATGCATAGACTGTTTATTATGCCCTAGGCTCTCCTGACTTACATGCAGCTCTCAATTTCCAGACATGATTCAAGAGCATCTGTCATACTGAAACTTTTTCTCTAATAAACCAAAAATTCCTAAGCCGTGATCACATGCTTTTACAACTGCATATATCTGTGTTTATTACTAATAAATCTACATTTCCTGTGCATCAGCACAGATCGAAAAAGTGACATCATACTATGTGTCATGTTTTTATTTATGTTACGATTTCCTAAACTTGTGAGTCAGAAGCAGAATGCATAAAAAGCGTGTCTAGTGCGATATTTTATGATCCTTTCGTAACACCTTAACTACCGACTCAACACAACTTTAGTTCATGCCAACCCCCGGGGTCTAACAAACTGTAGTGGCTGTATATGTGCTAAGGAATTGACGTGGTTTACGGTCAGCCACACAGTATTTTATGAAATAATACCTTCACATGAAGGGATATGTACTGTATGCATGTACAGGGTGAGAAGGACTAAGCAGCAGTTATGGGTCTAGTGAGATCAGCTATTAATGCAGCAAAGCGAGATGATGTCACATGCACATGAAATGGGCAAAGAGGTGAAAAGGTAGCAGACAAGGCAGCTGTGTGAACAGTAATTATGTTTTTTCATTATTCCTCATCAGTACAGATTGCATTTTCAGACTTACTCAAGTGTGTAATAAATTTTTTCCCCATGTAAGTAACTGATATCGAATATTAAATACAACTGATTTTGACGCTCAACTCACTGTGTAGAAAATCATGCAACACAAGTCTGAACCTCTACATCTGCCTTTGCGGTACAAAAATACAATGTAATACATCAGTGAACAATATACAGTACCTACAGAATGTTTCATTAAATACACCTTCCTAATACTCGGTTGGAACCCCTTTTGCCTTTACAACCACCTTAATTCTTCGTGGTACATGAACATAGATATTTTAGTCCATATTGACATGAGAGCATCATACAGTTGCTGCAGATTTGTCGGCTCCACATGCATGCTGCGAATCTCTTGTTCCAGCACATCCCAAAGCCGGATTGACATTTGTTGACTGTGGAGGCCATTTAAGTAATGTTGACTCATTTTCATGTTTGAAAACCATTTTGAGATGACTTTGTGACATGGCATGTCATCCTGTGCTCATAAAGGGATGGACATGTTTAGCAACAATACTCAGGTAGACGGGAACTTAAACCATTCTCAGTTGGTACTTAGGGTCCTGAAGCATGGCAAAAAAAAAAATCCCCATATCAGTGCAACACTACCAACAACCTGAACCGTTGATTTAAGGCATGATGGATCCATGCTTTTATGTTGTTTACGTCAAATTTTGACCCGACCAACCAAATGTCAAACCAGAAATCGACTATCTGTCCAGTTTTGGTGAGCCTATGTGAACTGTAGCCTCAGTTTCCTATTCTTGGCTGACAGGAGCAGCTCCCGGTGTGGTCTTCTGCTGCTGTAGCCCATGTGACCCAAAGTTCAACATGTTCAAAGATGATCATTAGAATACCTTGGCTATAGCAAGAATTTATTTGCATTACTGTTGCCTTTCTATTAGTTTGACCCAGTCTGGTCATTCCCCTCTGACCTCTGGCATCAACAAGGTATTTTCTCCAAGGGAATTGCTGCCACTGGATTTTTTTTCTTTTTCAGACCATTCTCTGTAAATCCTAGAGATGGTTGCTCATGAAAATCCCAGAAGGTCAGCAGTTTTGGAAATACTCAGACCATACTGTCTGGTACCAACAACAAGGCCATGTTCAAAGTCACTTAAATCATCTTCTGTTCCCATTCTAATGCTTGGTTTGAACTTCAGCAGATCGTCGTGATCAAGTCTAAATGCATTGAGTCACTGCCATGAGATTGGTTGATTAGATATTTGCATTAAAGTGCAGTTGAACAGGTGTACCTAATGAAGTGCCTGGTGAGTGTATATTTACTATTGGGGCAACTTGGCGTCAAAAAGAGCTGGAAACATGAACTAGCATTTAAATCCATCCGCCTTATCTTGCAGTCATGTAATGATAAGGGATTCAGTGTTTTTAAATTAAATCGGTGGCAGTTTTGTGATGTTTTTACTTGGAGACCTAAAGTGGAAATCAAGCTCCTGCAGGCTGAATTAATCAGTTATGATAACAGCAGCTTAAGAAATGATAGAGCTTCATACTCTGCATTGTCATGGACTGCAATATTACATTTCTTTTTCAAAACAAATCTATCATACAAACAATAAAAAGCTGAAAAATAAGCTGCTTTTGCTGGATGAATAACAGCGATTCTGTTACAGTATGTTAGAACCTAAGAAAATAACAGTGTCATTAATCCTAAAGTAATATTAGGGTCATGCTGTTATAGGATAATAATCAACAATGAGGCAATATGATGAAGTAGAGTCCAAGTAACGGTACAT
>JAQMYL010000001.1:5481936-5498995 GCA_030014365.1 Clarias pachynema
AAGATCCAGTGTGTGGCCATGCTGATGTGTAGGGTCATTTACTGATTGGGTCAGGTCAAAGGAGTTTAAAAGACTTTTAGGTTAATTGGCATTCCCAAATTGCTTGTAGTGTGTGAATGTATGTGTGTGTGCCCTGCAATGGATTTGGCACCCTGTCCAGGGTACTGTATATCATGCCTCGTGCCGTAAGTCTCCTGGGATACGCTCCAGGCCCACACGACCCTGAATACAGGATAAAGCGGTATAGAAGATGAGTGAGTGAGTAATATCACAAAAAGAATTCTGGTCTTTCATGTATTTATTGAGAACAACCATAAAAACCTCACAGTGCTAGTGACAAATTATGTGAATTTTTTTAGTTAATGACCTCAA
Source organism: Clarias pachynema (assembly GCA_030014365.1). Classification (NCBI taxonomy): domain Eukaryota; kingdom Metazoa; phylum Chordata; class Actinopteri; order Siluriformes; family Clariidae; genus Clarias; species Clarias pachynema. The sequence goes on from JAQMYL010000001.1 coordinate 5,482,309, forward strand.
AAATGCAAATTGAAGTCAGGTGTTAGCATACCTGGAGTCTTGTTAAAAAATTTTTTTTTGGAGGTGTGGACTACAACTCATCAAATACCACTTAAACTTTTGAGTTTGCTCTGCAAAAGAAGGATATGTGACCCATTTCTCGCCAAAAAGAGCTTTCAGAGGATCCATGATCAATAATTGTTGATTTGCATAAACTGGGTAAGTGTTACAAAGACTTTAGGAATTCACGAATCTACAGTCAGGCAAATGGAGACACTTTGGTATTGTGACTACTCTACCTAAAGGTGGGAGCCCAATGAAAATGACCCATGATGGAATTTGCTGCTTACTAAAGAGAACATTGCTGCACGCCTGAAGTTTGCCAAAGAGCCCAGTGACACTCCACAGGCAAAAATGTTGGGGAAAAACATTATCCCTACCATAAAGTATGGTGGAGGAATTTGGGCCTGATTTGCTGTATCAGAGCCAGGCCAGCTTGCAGTCATTGAGGGGAAGATGAATTCCCAGACGTATCAAAAATTTCTTCAGGATAATGTGAGAATGTCTGTACATCAGCTGAAACTCTGTAGAAGAGTTGATGCAACAGGACAATGACCCAAAATGACCAGAGCAAGTCCACACCAGAATGGCCTCAGAAAAACAAAATCCTCCTTTTGGTGCGACTTTTCAGGGTCCAGACCTCAACCCAATAGAGATGCTATGGAATGATTTGAAGAGACAGAGATAAAGCAGTTCTGCCAGAAATAATGGGCTAAAAGTCCTCCTGAACAATGTGCAGGTCTGAACCACAGCTACAGGAAGTGCCTGGTCGAGTCATTAATTCCAATGGTTCACTTACGGTTTCCACTACCATTTTGAATGTTGCATTAGTTTGTTCAATAAAGATTTTTTTTGTGTAATTTTTTAGGTAGATTGTATTTGTCAATACCCTTGACTCTGAAGATCAGATCACATTTTATAACAAATGAATGCAGAAAACCATGAAATTTCAAAAGGTTCACATACTTTTTCTTGCCACCTTTGATATTTAGTCACATTACAATTTTGCAGCCATTTGCTCACCTCGTAGCCATAGTAAGGTGTTAGACTGAAGATTCCAGAAAACAGAGGCCTGTGAATTAAATAAACGTCATTAAACTACAGTTAGGAGTAAACTGATTTTCCAAATAAAATAACTGCATGATGACACTTGTTCTATAATGACACTATTTAAGAGCATAGTTATATTTGTTTATTGAATCACTTATTCGTCATGTGTCAATGTGTCATAGAATTGTAGAAACAATTGTTGACCCAGGTGTAGAGTAGGATTTTATTCACACATGACCAAAATTATTGGTACTGTTATGTTAAAGAAAGAAAAACCGAAAATGTTCACTGAAATAAGTTGAAACTGACAAAAGCAAAACATCACTAATGAAAATCAGACATTGATTTTCATTAGTGGTTCAACAGAAGCTAATGAAACTATTGAAACTGGCCTGGACAAAAATAATGGCCCATTCCTCGTGAACAAACTGGCCCAGCTGTCTAATGTTTGAAGGCTGTCTTCTCCAGACTGTATGCTTTATTATTGTTTTTTAAAATGCTTCTTTTGAAGCACTTGGAGTCAGACTGTGTCCAAAACTGAACTCAAGAACCCGCAATTCCATCAACCCTCAATGAGACCACTCTCATTTAATCCCTCCTTATTAAAATTATCTTTTGACCACATAGCAGTTACAGAAGGGATTCCTTTACGGTCATACTTTCTGACATCACCTAAATGAGGATAGGCTTCCTTTTGTTTTTGGTTCCTCTCAAGGCTTCTTCCTCATGCCATCTCAGGGAGTTTTTTCCTGCAACCATCACCTCTGGCTTTCTCACTAGGGATAAAATGACCATGTTATACAACTATTTTTTATTTATTTATTTTTTAAAATCTGAATTTAATTGACTTAAATACAACTTATTAACTGCTTGATACCTTTTACATGAAACTCTATTGTGTGAATTTGACAACACTTTTGACATCACTGTTTGTGAAAATGCATGCAAAGCACTCTATAGATCTTGTTTATAATGCACACACTCGTGTTGCCAAGCTATATATTTTTTTAAATGAGAGCTAAATAATGTGTGTGTCTGTGTTTTTAAATATTTTTTTATGTTGTACGATTTGACCGCCTTTAATAATTTATTTGGAACAGCTTGGCTGATCGTTGTTGTTGTTGTTGTTGTTTTCTAACTTTAGACATTTCCTGTTGTTGCTACACTATGCTTATATGTTTTTGTAGCTGAAAGTGTAACTGTTGAAAATTGGCAAGAAGAGATTGATGCTTGCCATAGGTGATAAATGAGACCATTGGATTGAAATGTAAATTTAGCATATCCAAGTTTCAGGGTTGCCCAAGAGAGAGAGAAAAAAAAAGTAAAAAATACTTTTTTTTTTTATAACAGTCTTTAAAATTCACAATGTTCAAGCAAAACCATCACTGATCACCATCACTATGTTTTGCTTGATCAAAATCACTATACAAAAAGATGATTTTGCAATATTCAGGTTATCTTGAGCAGGACATTACAGTTCATAGCATTGCCATGATGTTTTATTCTACACTCATTTTTAATGCGGTAAAAACATTAGACTACATAAAGGCAACAAAATGACAAATCATGTAATTTTTACATTTCCTGAGCAATTATGGCTAAATCAAAGCAAGATGAAATTAAACACATTTAAACTTTTATGTTGATCAGTGTAAGTCCCGAGGCTTACCTGTCAGGGCAGCGGTAACTGTAGGAGTTTGGTATGTATGTGTCAGGTTGTGTCGAGAGATTCCCAGCTGACATCTGACAGTAATGAGCACAAATGAAGGTGCAGATAAGCAAGCCGAGGATCACAGAAAGCAGCAGGTATATATATGTTAGAGACCTGTACAACACAGCACTGTTTACTCAGTAATAATTTACTGATCAACATAAAATCCAATAAATACTGCTCAAACACATGTACAGTAATTATGTTAATGACATTGGGTTGATACCTCTCTCTGTAGCTGTCTTACTTGCAGTGACAGATTAAATACAATGTGAGTCACATTTTCCTGCTCCCTCTGCTGTGAGTGCATAGATTCTTATTTATATAAAAATAACTCACCAAACAAAAACATGCCATTCTGGATTGACTGTCAAGACCAATAAGGACTTTGACATACTGTAGCTGATGATCATCACATGACCAGAGTGTAAAAAAATGCTTTAAAGGACCATGTACAGTGAGTAGGCTTTAAATAACATGGTAGCAGCCATCCAGAGCTGTAATTTCCTTGTTCAAATACCTGCCTTTTAGCTCATGAGCAAGTCAGGTTTAGAAGAGTTTGTTTTGTTTCACCAATGTAGAGCTCTGAGCACTCTTCACTGCATTGATCAGCATATATTATATTGCTTTTCTTATGGTTTAATGTGCAGTCTTTGGCGTGGACGAGTCTCTGGACCAGACTGCACAGTGAATCACCAGCTTCCTGACAGAAAGGTAATGGCTAGTGAGACTGGGGAAATTCATGTCCAACAGCCACACCACCAGTACTGGAGACAACTAGTGATGCGTTCTCTCCCCACTCCTCTTCTCCCTGTACACAAATGACTGCACCTCTACAGACCCCTCTGTCAAGGTCCTGAAATTTGCAGACTACACTACTATCAATGACCTCATCCAGGATGGTGACGAGTCTGCATACAGTATAGAAGTGATGTTGAGCAGCGGACTGTCTGGTGCAGTCACAACAACCTGGAGCTGAACACGCTCAAAACAATGGAGATGATTGTGGACCTCATGCACTTCCCCCCAACTCACCATCATGAGACAGCAGTGGAGTCATTCTGGTCCCTGGGCACGACCATCTCCCAGGACCTGAAGTGGGACAATTACATTGACTCCATTGTTAAAAGGTCCATCAGAGGTTGTGTTTCCTTCGCCAGCTGAAGAAGTTCAACCTGCCACAGCAGCTGCTCACACAGTCCTACTCAGTCGTCATTGAATCTGTCCTATGCACTTTAATAACTGTCTGGTTTGACTCAGCTACAAACTCAGACATCAGAAGACAACAAACAATGGTTTGGACTGCTGAAAAGATTATTGGCACTCCCCTGCCCACGCTGAAAGAACTGTATACATCCAGAGTGAAGAAAAGGGAATATCATTTTGGACCCTTCACACCCAAGCCACCTTTACTTTGAACTTTTGCCATCTAGTCAGCGGTACAGAGCACCGAACACAAGGACAGTCAGGCAACGCCCCCCCCCGGGCAATTTACTTCTTGAACGTTCTTCTCACTGCAATAAATATATGTGCAATATTGTGTACAATACTACTGTACAATATACTGTCCAATACCACTGATATTTATTTAACTTATTGGATAAAACCCCACATCCTACTCCATTTTGCTCTCCTTGTGTTTGTTTTTGTCATCTCTGGAAGCTCTGTCACCAAACAAATAATTTTGTATGTGCAAACATACATTGCAATAAAGCTCTTTCTGATATATTTTGAAATTAATTTCTTGTTTGCAGTGTCAAACTTGTCATGTTACCATCCTACCAATTGATACACTTTATTACAACAAGGAAGAGTGAAATATGATTTTCAAATAAACCCATGCCAAACCTGTTCCTTCAGTCTATTACTTTTAAATGAAAGGGTTTCTAGACATACACATTATTTTTGCTTCGGGCGTGGATAATTATCACTCTTATAATAGTTTCAGGGCTCAGAACCTGACATCTGCAGAAAGTTTCAGGAAGTACTCGAGTTAAATAAATTGTATCAGCTAATACACACATAGAAATATAAATATGTCTTTCATACTACGTGTGAAGCCACCAACTAGAAAATCAAAGATAGTCCATAGTCTACTGTAATAATAATAATAATAATAATAATACTTTTTCTTTATAATGCACTTTATATTTGAAACAAATCCCAAAGTGCTACGAATTATGTCAAACCAAAAGCTCTGATAAAAAATTGTTTTAGCATCCTGGGAGAGTATTCCATAGTCTAGGTGCAGTCGAGCAAAAAGCCTGATCTTCCATGGTATGGAGCTTTGTTAGGAGATTTCAAAAGATTTAGTTACACTGAGTGGAGGTTATATGTGGATGTATGTGAGGTGATGAGGTATCTGAGATAGGGAGGGGCATTCCCATAAATGCACTGGTGGGTAAGCTGGGCAACCTTGTATTCAATTCTAAATAAAACAGGAGCCAATGACATGATTTAAGAATGGGAGTGACATGGTTGTATTTACGCACCCTCATTAGCATCCTAGCAGCACTGTTCTGAATATACTCCACCTTCTGAAGGCTTTTTCCAGAAGTCCCAATGAGGAGCGCATGGCAGAAGTCCAGCCTGGAGGAGACAAATGCATAGACTAACTTTTTCACATATGCAAAAGTAAGTGAACTAAAAGTGTTAGCCGCTCAAATAAAATTTTTGAGCATGAGTGATGTTATGAACAGTCATGTGCTGGATTCCTTAAACAGGGAGTGTATTTGGCTGACGACGAAAGACGTACTTTTAGTAATTTTAGCTTAAATCTTTGAACTATTTCCACCAACTCTTTACCTGTCAACAATGGGTAGTATCTCTAGTTACGGAATGTGATAAATGAGTATATGGTGAATGGGGAAGTACTGTAAGTCACTGTAACAATATTCTGCTTTGTAGCGAAGTGATCAGCAAGGAGGATTATTTTTGCATGTACCTGTATGTGTGGTGAGAGAGAGTCATGCACTTTCATCTGGATTTCCGGTAATGCACCAGATACGGATCATCAATTGTAGTTTTTTTTTTTTACGTTGTCTGTGTGCCATGGTGAGTGATGTGCAGCATAAAAAGCCAGAGCAGTTTTCCAGTAAATCAGTGCCCATGTTCCTGGGTCACCCAAATTAGTACAAAAGTGTCAATATACTGTACAGTAGTTTTTAATTTTAATCACAAATAAAATACAGCATGTGATGTGAAAGCATGTAAAAATACAGCATGTAAATGGATGAAAAAATAAATGAATTAACACATGAATAAATTAACAGTTGAAGGAAAGGATGTAATGACAGGCAAGGTGCATGAGAAATCAATTTTATCCAATAATCATGATAATCTGCAAAATAAACAAACAACCTTACTGTTATTTCAGGTTCAGACGGTATAAATACACATGAGTAGAGGTGAAGCTAGGGAGGTCAAGAAACACTACACTTGTGATACACTTCTCAACCAATGAAAACTAAACAAGGAAGTGACTAAAGTGAAAGTTAAAGGTGTTACCTAACATCAAGGAGACACCCTTGTTTTCAATAATTTCTGAAATTAACTGCAGGATATTCACCATCTCCGAAAATAGAACAATGTATGTACATCTGTGGATGTTTTCTAGTTCAGAGGTTTTGTCAGTGTGTAATTTATCAGGATAAACTGCTAACAATATTAACAATGTCAGAGTTGGTTGAGGTGGCTGGTGAAAGAGAAGTTGGGGTTTCCAGCTGGAACTCCTACCCCAGTGATCAACGACAAGCAGTTGAATGATCATGGAATTATCTAAATAAATTGATTAAATTGTTTTCTGTTGACTTTGCCTTTAGTCATATAATAAATAAAAGTTGTGCTTTTTTTCCCTGTACATTTGTCAGATCTTAATTCAATTATATCTGAATATATACTGTATACGCTTCATGCGTTGGAGGAAGTGAAGCCAGTCTTAGAAAATTTTCTGTCTGTATATCTGTCTGTCTGAATGTATGTTTGTCTGTATGTCTGTCTAGCCAGATTTTGTCACAGCATCACCCTAAACTGGCTGGACATAATTTAAAGAAACTTTTGCAAAACTTGGGCTTAAGTTAAACCTGCATCATACATGAAATCGAGGAGAAGTAAATTCATGAACAGTTATGTGCCAGTTGGATTAAGCACCTAAAATGTATTTCATTTGGCTTGGTCTGGTCTAGAGCACCATCTAGTGGCGATGCACTTTATACAGATAAAAGAAAAGTTTTGATTCTAAATTAGCCAGAACTCCCTCTTTCCATGATACAGTATTTCATACACTGGAGGACCGGAACCAGTCTCCGAAAATTTTCTGTCTGTATGTCTGTCTGTACGTATTGTATGTATGTTATGTATGTATGTCTGCCCAGCCAGAGTTTGTCACAGCATCACACAGTTAAACTTGCACCATAAATGAAATCAAAATGTTGAGTAGAAGTAAAGTTATGAACAGTTGTTTGTCAGATTTTGTCACAGCATCACGATAAACTATCAGGATAGAATTTAATGAAACTTTTGCAGTACTTAGATATCTGCCTGAAGTTTAACCTAGACCATAAGTCAAATCACAATGTTGAGTAAAAGTGATGTTATGAACAGTTATGTGGCGGATTTAATAATCTACCTTAAAATAAGCTACTAATGCGCTTCTTGCTCAATGTAAACAAACACCTGAGCCAATAGATATTAATTAGAAAAGCTAAACTGAATATTTTTACTGGGATTAGTTAATATTTTCATATTTTCACAGCTGAAATAACAGCGCTGAAGTGGTATAAGTGAATTTTAACACGCTGGAGTCATAAAAAAAAACAAAAAACAAAAACATGGAGTGTATTTGCCTGATGATAAAAGTAGTACAATTTAGTGTAAAAAAGGTGTAAGATACTCAAGCTTACAACATTTTATTTCTTTGTATTAATAAGTAAGACAAAGAGTTCTGCCTTACAGCAGTACAGGTAGACATGTACGTCAACTTCAACCTGAATTAATAATATCACTGATTACATTAAACTGATCAGCTTATTTGTAGCCTACCAGTTTTCCTGCAACTTCTTTTCTACTTTCTTTTTGTATGTCTCCTTGGCCTGTTGTAGACTGAACTTGAGTTCCTCGTACAGAGACGCTGTAAGCTTCACTCACATTAGCATACAGCGGGTCTATTGTTCAGTTTTCACTGGTAGGACAAACCACAAATTGATAGAAAGTCAGGAGTGTAGCATCCAGGGTCATAGTTTGATATGTATGACATCACACTCCATGTCTGTGTGGAGGGATATAAATGCAAACACTGATGGCATGCGAAATTTCTCTCAGTATATAATATGGATGGAGACTCACCGCTAGTGTCCCAACAGCAGATAACCTCCTTTACAATAACATGTGCCAGGTTGCACCATCTGATGTTAATATACAGACCGAGTGCTCCAACCTTGCTCCAACCTTTCTGTTCCTTGTTTGCTTTCAAACTCCTTTTTAACAAATTTAAAGGACGTTGTGTCAAACTTGATATCTGACTCTGAATTACTGCTTCTTTCAAATTCTTTTTAAGCTCAGCAAATGTTACTATGAACTTTCTGAGGCATCCAACATACAGTATTTCTTCTGGACGTGTTATATTGTTGTGTCGTACTTGTCGTATTCACGTGTTTAGTGAAATAACATTTACCTGTACATACAGTGCAGTGGTTATTCTTCATAACTTCACACCACCTGACACTAGGGACACTCCAAACGTTATTCTCATGGCAGCTCTCCTCACAGACAGAGCAACTGTTTACACTTCTGTCCCACCATGAAGCATTTTCAAACTTCACTTTAGCACACGTAGAATACACAATTTACATCTACGAACTGATAATGATAAGTCAAATAAGACCTGAGCCAGGAGATGTCCGTTCCCTTAACTCTTACAACATTTTCTAATTTTTACAATTTTTTTCTAGGATCTTGGAGATAAAGGTGAAGTTTTATATTGGCCTATAGTTGACAGCTGACAGAGGTCAAAGACATGTTTCTTAATAACATTATCACCTTATTAACTGCTATGTACTGTAGTTTAAAAGATTTAAGAACATAGCCATTGCTGAGTGAAGAATTAAATATTTTCAACACGGGTTCTGTTATTTCTGAAATAAATTGTTTGAGAAAACCTGTATGTACAGGGTCTAGTACATAGGTTGATGATTTTGCAAAAGCAATAAATAAAATTAGTTTGGTCTCTTGTAGGGGAGAAAATATTCTAGGAGGTGATCTGATATAGTTAGCTTATCACCTGCATTAATGTTTATTAAATTGTCTGGTTTTAAAGCCTGAAGTTTTTGTCTAATGTTTACTTTTTTTTTTTTAATCGAAAAAATGCATGAAGTTTTCGCTGCTGCATGTTATTGGTGTGTGTGTTTCTGTAGTCGTTTTATTCCTGGTTAATTTTGCTACCGTTTTAAATAAAAATCTAGGATTATTTTTGTTATTTCCTTAAAGAGTGGATGTCCCCTAGAGGGCGCCTTGCGCCCAGAGACTATTTGTGTTTTTTGTGTTTTGTTAGATTTGGACTACGTTTCCCAGAATGCACCTCGGTCAGGTGATGGGAGCGCTCACCTGAACCAAGGTGGCTCATTAGTTTTGTTATAAATAGCCTGTTTAAGTTCTGTTTCGTTTGTCTTGCATCTGTTTTGTTACCCTGATCTGTTTTGTTGGAATTCTTTTTTTCCACAGTATCTTGGTTTGTTTTGTTTATGTCTTAGAGGTGTGCTTGTTTATGTTTCCTCGATATTCTATTAAAAACACCTTAAAGTCTTAACCTCTGCGCTTATTCCTCGAAGATTTGAATGTGAACCTGTTAGTGCTCTGGAGAGTGGGGATGCATGTGTCCCTTTTAGTATGATAAGTAGAGAGCATAACAGGCCACTCAGACAGTATTGTTTGAATGTTGTGTAATTTTGATTAGCATTTGCATTGAAATTGTAATACATAACAATACATAAATGGAGTACACAAAGACATGATTGCAGATTTCCCAGTAAAGACGAAGAGAGGACGCTGCAGACACTGCAATAATGGATACACAAACACACTGTGTAGCAAGTGCAATGTTCGCCTGTGCTTCTCAGATGAAAAGAACAGTCTTAGGGACTATCACTGCAAGTAAACACAGACTTCATTCAAACCACGCTGAATGTGACCAAATATTTATTTCCAAATATTTTTATTAATAAATGCTTATTCATGAAAAAAATATGATTGTTGTGTAATTGATTCTTATGATATATACTGCTATGGGACTAAGTAAGTGAACAACCCTGCAAATGAATGCTTAAATGTTCTGTATACCTGTTCAGACAAAGTGAGAATAAATACAGAAATTCTGCACACAACTAGGCCCAACGTTGCAATATTACAACATTTCCCTTAAAACTTACTAAAATGTAAAAAATGTGAAAGATCTTTAATTCCTACATCAGAGGCCTCCTAAAACAATATCTGAGAGGTCAAAAATTTTTTGCTCATTTTTTTTTTTTATATTTGGGTCTTACAGGGTTAAATTCAGTTAAAAAAAAAAAACTTCAACAAATAATGTTTCATAAACACAATGTATTTCATTAATTACACAAAAATGTGCTCTTGATTCACATACATTCACAATTAAATCTCTATTACATGTTACATGGCCATGTTTCATCTCCTGATATTTTTTCTTTTCACCAGTTTTTTCACATCATTTTTTCTGTTGATTGAAACCTGGTCTTGCATACTCCATTACAGCATTAACTCTTTCCTGTGATTCTGTGTTAATGTTCCTCAGCTCTCTCAGTTTATGAGCAAAAACGTTTTTTTCTATTTCCTCAACTTGTGGGATCAGAAAGTCAATAGCCTGAACAATGAAAGCAGAGTCTGACTTTAAAGCAATCTCAGAAAGTTTTATGATGCTGGTGTACGCTTCTTCCACCAATTTAACTTTTTCCTTTCTAGTTTTGCTCAGGTCTTCTTTTACTCTCTTCTCTATATTTATCTCCTTTTCCTGTTTCTTGTTGCTGTCAATCTCCTTTTTCCCTTTTTCAACAGCCTGGGAATGAAACTTAACATCTGATGCTTTATAATTGCCACATTCAAATTGTTTTTCAAGCTCATCATATGTCATTACGATCTCTTTACTGAGTATAACATATTTCTTGTTTTCTTTGACATGTTTCTTATAGTGACATTTACCTGAACATGAAGTGCAGTACCCATGTTTAATGACTTCACACATTTTAGCTTTGGGGGCACACCAGCAGCCATACTCATGGCAGTTTTCCTCACAGACAGAGCAACTCGTCACATTCCTGTCCTTCCAAGGGGCATTTTCAGTGGGAACCTTTTCTTTGTAATATTTGGTGACTGTTAAAGTAAAGTTTTCGTTTCTTCCAATTTTTTGTTGGTTTTCTCCAAGGGTTTCTTGAATCTGAGCCAGTTCTTTCCTTTTGTAGTCTACAAACTGAATACGGTTTTGTAGATTCATAATACATGACTCAAGTTGTTTGGACTCAGTCAGAACACGTTCAGTCTGCCCTAAACTTTTTCTGTTCAGCTCTTTCAGTGAGGCAAAGAAATCCATTAAACTGACATCTGTAAATTCCCAAGCTTCCTGAAGAGCTCTGTTATACCTTTCGCTCCTCTTATTAGTTTGACGATTGTTGAATATGTAGTGCTCAATTTCATTTTGTTCATCCTTCCTGCAGGGAATCGCTGCTTTCTTGATGGCATTAAGAGCATTATCTGGAGGCATTCCATCTGAGTGAGTGATACAAATTAGAATGTTGTTCTCTATGTTTTTACCAAATAACGACAAAATTGCATCAAAGATGTATTGCTGTCTATCAGAGAGTCGATTCTGAGATGCCTTCACTACCAGACACACTGCATCGATTTCTCTTGTTCCACTGTTAGTGTGAAAAACTGTGTAAAGATTATCAGCAATCTTTCTGTCATATTCACTTCCCCTTGTGTCTCCATAACCTGGAGTGTCAATAATGGTAAGACAGGTTGTGTTGTTTTGGGCAAAAATCTCATATACAATGATTTTTGTTGTTTGACTTTTTGCCTGATCTGACATGGAATTATCTCCTGCCTCTTCTGTAATCTCAAACCACACTTCATCTGGAAACTTTACCCCGAGTATATAATTTGCCATGACATTGATCAGAGTAGTCTTGCCTGTTCCAGTTTCTCCCACCAACAGTAAAATTTTGTTTTGCATGTTGTTGTCTTGTACTCCAAATGTCCATTTTTCCACTGAGCCATCATTATCAAGATTCTTTCTGGTTGTCAGAAGACGGTATCGTGCAGGTGGTCCTTTACTGATTAATTTACTCTTTTGGACTAAATCATGTACAATCCGAGATGTGTCTTGAAATCTGTTGAATGTATTGGACAGATATACCATTAAGTCAGACTGATGTTATACTTACAGTGTTACTTATTGTTGTAAAACATGTGAAATAGGATGCAAAATGTATCACTGTGCATGTAATAGCATTAAATGAAGTTCACATACCCTGTAGCCATAATCTTGGTTAGTTGATGGGAAGATGAGACAAATGTCTCAGAAGTTGCCTGCACAGCTGAATGACCTATTCATTTAATTTAGAGATGTTATTAAAATAAAGATGTAGAGAATCTTTATATTATTTGCTGTTACAAACAAGGACTGGAGTTAAAATATGTAAAATGTACCAATACACAATTAAAATATATGTAATTCTGATGTGATTATGCTGTGATTAATTGAATTACATCAAATTAATGTCTGCTGTGATCCCTAACTCTGTGTGACTGTGTGTGTGTGTGTGTGTGTGTGTGTGTGTGCATGTTTCTTTAAACAATCTAAAAGATAAAATGATAAAGTCTAGCTTTAAAAGGTAATAACATCGGAGTGTTTTGAGGTAACCAAAAATGGCTGCCAGGTTTTGCTTTTGGCTTCAGAGGGGCATAGCCCTACACTGGTGGAAAGTAACAAAGTACAAGAACCCAAAATGGATTCATACTAATACTGATGCTGTTTCATCAAACAATGGACTAATTGAAAATATTTAATGAACTTGCTGAAAATTATTCACTAAGATTTTAGTACCTTATTTGTATGAACGAGCTGCTGGCTTTAGAAGCTTTGCTATTACATGTGAAAAAATAGAATAAATAAATAAATATTGAGTTATAATACCCTTCCCAATGATCATATAACTTTTTCACATAAATTAAACTATTAGGTTAGTCTTTCTGATTGTTTTCACCATTCCGTGTCTCCACCAAGGAGTGTACGTACATAATTTAAGATCTTTGATTGCCCATCATATTTTAGTGGAAAATATATTTAAAAAAAAAACCCTGACAATTACATTTTGCTTCACCAAAAGCAATGACTAATATAGACAGATTTTTTTCCTTTTTTAAAAAGGGGGAAAAGAAGCATATAGGTGAGATGTAAATTAAACATACCTATGCTTGAGGGTTGCCAAAAATGAAAGAAAAAAGACCTGATGATAACTGGTGAGAGGAGATGCTCAAGATGTTTAACAGATTGTGAGAGTTGCAACTTAACGTGATGTTATTGAGACAAACCACATCCTTCTTTTTTTTTTTTAGTAACCACATCCTATTTACAGCAGACAGAGCATTTTCTCATGCATAACTCACAGAGAATAAGTAGCTATATTTGTAGCATGTATCATGTTTATAAATGTTCATTAAGCATTTCAGTACATAAATGGAAAAAAAAAAGTCTCATGCTCCAGGATCCCAAAATTTTATAAATAGGGACGGAGGTCATATCCTACACTTAGCATGTACAGTGGGTATAGAAATCAATCGCCCCCTTCAAAATAATCAAAGTGTGTTGCTTTGCAGCCTAAAATGGAAACAAACAAAGTTTTTGTTTTATGCAGCTGTTTTTACTCAGTGCAACATTTAACATCTAAGTGAAAGATATAACCACAAATATGTCAGAAATATGTCGCCTCCCTCCTAAAAGTTACTTGCAAACTCAATCAGGTGAAGCTAATCACCTTCTCAATGGCATACAAAGCTTTTCACATCGATACTGTACAATATTTGCCCACTTTTCTTTGCAAGACTGCTCAAGTTGAGTTAAATTTAATGGTGACTGTTAGTTTCCTGCAGTCTTCACGTCACTCCACAGATTTTCAGTGGGGTTTAAGTCTGGGCTCTGACTAGGCCATGCAAGGACATTCACATTTTGCTTTCAGTTTTGCTGTGGGTTATTGTCATATAAGGAGGTAAACCGTCTTCCCAGTGAGAAGTTTTTGGCCGAGGGCAGCAGATTTTCCTCAAGAATTTTGCCCCATTACCTCCAGTCCCTGATGCAGAGAAGCACCTCATAACAAGATTTTACCACCTCCATGCTTTACTGTAGGTACAGTATGGTGTTATTTGGTTGGTGAGCTGTATTGGTTTCCACAATATGTATTGTTTGGTGTTGTGGCTAAATAATTAATTTGTCTCATCTGACCATCTGCGTTTTTGCAAAGCTCAGTTGTGACTGCATGTAGCCTTTCTTGAAGAGTGACTTTTTTCTTGCAAGCCTTGAAAAATATTTTTGTACTCAATACAAATAATTTGTGATATCATTGTCACATGCTCACAATGAGCACTCTGTCATAAATTCATGAAACTGCTTCAGAGTTGCTGTAGGCCTCTTGGTGGCCTCTCTGACTAGTTTCCTCCTTGCTCTCCTATCCAGTTTGGAGTGACATCCTAATCTGTCTGTATTGTACCAAATACCTTCCGCTTCTTGCACTACAAAATGACCACAGCTGGTCATGGTTGAAAGTCAAATGGCTTTGTGTGCCTTTGAGAAGGTGATTAGCTTCACTCAATTGAGATTACAAGTCACTTTAAGGAGGGGGTGATCCTTTTCCAAATCAGTGAATATGCTTTTTATCTTTTATTTTTTCTGACATGTTGGTTTTATATCTTTCACTTGGATGTTGGTCAGTGAGTGGCCCTGAGTAAATACAGCTGGATAAAACAAAAACCGTGTCTGTCTTCAATTCAGGCTGCAAAGCAACAAAATGTTATTATTTTAAAAGGGGATGATTCTTTTCTATACCGATTGTATAGATAAATATAAAAATGGGATGTGAGTAAAACATATTAATTGTTTTTTCTTACTGCTCACTTTTGAATCAGCTCATAAGTTGGTAGTTGTCTTATGTCTGAAGCTACTGAGAATCGCAATATATCTGGGTTTATGGCTCTTCTTTATGACTAATTGATTCTATCAGTGCAAGAGGTGGTTGCAAAAGGGCCTGTAGTTCACTTCACCACATTTTGAATATAGAGGATAAAATTATAAAAGTGGGGGATATTTTAGCTTTTCAACACAAATTATTTTTAAACATATTTATTTACTGTACATCATAAAAAAAATGTATTTCTTTTTAGCTGTTTCATAAATGAAGCGGCTGCAGTTATGATATGAGACATGCAACACAGGGTGAAGTGTGATGCTGAAACCAGCCACTTGTTTGTGTTCCATTTTTAACCACATCCTTAACATTCATTGGTAACTGATTACAAAGGAAAATAATTTGCAAAACTAATCTGTAAAACTAACTCTTAAGTTGCAGCTGGGGAAAATTCACATTTTGTGCAATAATACATGCACAGGTTAAATGCACAAATATGCAAAATGTGACTTAAAATTTGCATACAATAAGAAATATACATACAGTAATAGATATTTCATTTTCAAGGCAATAGCACTGTGGCAGCCCCTTGCCAGGAGCAGCTGAAAGACAAACAACAACAACAGAGTGCCTGGTTGATGTTTTGAATAGAGGAATGACCTGATCAGAGGAAACTAAAACTGTAGCAGATTTATAAGCGCGTACTTTGTTTGCTAGAATTTCTCAATTGTTTTTGTGGTTTAAAGCTTTTAGCATATATGTGTCATGTTTGTGTGGTTTTAGTAGGCAAGGCATAAGTGCAGAGGTTCAGAATCAGAACAGGTGGAAGACCAACTCCAACTAAAAGACATGACTACTTGTAGTCAAACTTCTTGGCAACCTTGGTTAAGGTTAATGCTCCCATCACCTCTGAGAAGTCCAAAACAAAAAAAGTCTCTGGGCACAGGGGTTATCCCTGACAATATAATACAGTTTGTGTGTTTGTGTGCAGTTATGAGACAATTTAGTTAAACACACTTTAAACACCAAGAGAAATGGGTTTTGCTAACCAGAAAGTTCATTTTGTTTTGTAGTTTTGTGTATTGGTCATGTCTGTTACTCTAAGTGGAGTCACAGTAACAAGGGGCCAAGATTCCTCTCCGAACACAAACTGGCATGAAGACTGGTTGAGACAAACCGATTAAAACCTGATTAGGTAAGCCTCGCCAAACATATCTAATGAACATCAGTGGTGCATTCATTTCCCAAGAAATCATACTGCTGTAGGTTGGCATGAACATTATTAAATGAACATTCCCAGCCCCAGACCAGAATGCATCAAACGCATTATGTTTGACTGTTGGTATGTTGTTCTTTTAATGAAGTGCTGTGTTAGTTTTACATCAGGTGTAACAAGACACACACCTTCCAAAAATCCACACCTCCAAACTCATTTTCTTAACGAGATTCCAGGTATTCTCACACCTGACTCAAAGTAATGTTTCTGAGGTCATTAACTTAAGGTTTCACATTTTTTCCACTAGCACTTTGAGATTTGTATGGTTGTTCACAATAAAGAAATGAAAGACTTTTTGTGTTACTATTTTAGGCACATCATATTTGTCAATATTGTTGACTACAATGAAGATCAGATTTTTATATTAATGTAGAAAACCAGGAAATTACAAAAGGTTTACTTTATATATTATACTTTAAAGTTTAC
>JAQMYL010000001.1:5647457-5662874 GCA_030014365.1 Clarias pachynema
GTAGAAAGAAATAAAAATCAGGAACCATCATGGAGTTAGAAAGTGTTCTAAAACTTTTGAACGGTAGTGTATATATAGAAATTTGTAAAATTTGAAAGTGACAATGGTTGTGAAAATTAATCAATAGGTTTAACAGTAGATGTCCAAACTCTTTAAGAAAATCAACATAGGGCCCCGAGGGTCTACACGGTGGCCAGGGTAAAATATAGCAGGGATTTATTACAGTATGTATGTCAGTGAGTGCAACATTATTCATAAACACTTCAAATAAGTTAAACCTGAGCCTTGTTTTCTGAGTAACAGTGAGTAAATTGTTGTAGATAGTTGCGACACACCACGACCAGTTTGACGGTCAGACCAATATATACATTTTTTGTTTAAGCCAGGTTTCGGTAAAGAAGAGTGCGTCAAGACAATAATCTTAGATCATTTCATTAACAATAAGTGCTTTAGGCGCAAGGGATCTGATGTTGAGAAGTCCAAACTTTAGTTACTTATTACTTATTACTGCTTTCATGGTTATTAGATTATTTTGAGAGCTTTTAACAAATTTATTCTTTTTTTCTCTCTATTTGGGGAATAGACAGAGTTTCTATAGGACAAGCTGTGTGTGCGCGTCTATCAGTATGGTGAGTTGTAACGTGGCTATTATAATTGGAATCTGAGGTATGACTTACCGCCAGTCAGATGGTTTGTAGTGTGGTGGAGATGTTGTCTGAGGGGACCGCTGCTCCAGCTCTGCTAAGGTGCAGGTCATCAGTGTAGTAGAGTCTAGGACGCTCCCAGAGAACATTCCAGTTATCAACAAAGGGTCATTTCTGTTGTTGACACCAAAATTGTAGCCATCCATGAAAAGCAAATAGTCTACTGAGCCTCTTGATTCCTCACTGAAAAACATTAATGCAGTCAGTGCAATAACATTTCACAGGAAACTGAGCCTTCCAAGACAGAAGCAAAGCTGATTTATTCTGCAAAGAAGTTCTAGATAAACAGTTACAGTGAAAGCAAAAGGCAGTGAAGGATAGAACAGAAAAAGTGGTTCTGTTGTAAGAACCTTAAGTAATCTCTTACTGTATAGGAGCAAGATCATTGGCAGATTAGCTATCATATAGTATTAATCAGTTAAAAGGTTAAACAACTTGAAACACCTTTATGAATATTTATGAATATTTATGAAATCCTTGCCTTTTGATCAAACAGATGAAAAAGATGATGATCAGGATGATTAAGAACTACTGACTCAATTCACAACCCTGGTATCTCTCTTTTAGAATGGGTTGTATGTGTTTGGATACACTTGGGAAGATCTAATCTAAACAAGGATCCATGTGTTATAAAAGTCTTGAAGTACTCACCATCCTTATCATTCTGCCATGCCAGTGGTCAGATCACCCACTTAAAGGCAGAGATGAGGAAGAAACTTCGCCATCTTGATGGGCACATTTTTTGTGGTTTTCAGTTTCAGGTATTTTCTGTATGTTTTGAATACTGTACAATACAATGGTTGGGCTGTAACTTTAGCTGAAACCCAGCCAACCTGCTTATTCATATTACCTTAAACACAGTTGAAGTTACATCTGAAAAGTTGCTAGACTTTGATCTGGATGACTGTTTAATCTATTGACTTTCAGCTGCTGCTTCCAAGGTAAATCTTTAGTAACCTAATAGTTAATACATATCTTAATTACTTAAGTATAATAACCTCTCAGCTTTATACTTGTTTTGTCGACACAACTAAAATATACAGTCAACGGCTACTATTGCCATGCTAACTGCTTCTATGTGACCATGTTCCACATGGGCGATTCATCTGATTCTAGCTAAATGCAGTGTCCACGTTTTTCAGATGACCTTGATGCCAAATTGTGTAAGATAAACAGCGTTGCCATAGTAAGGTGAACAATTAACATGTTATGCTGCACAAAAAAATGAAGTGCAGCATAAATCCACTGCATGAATGTTTAGTTATGGATCAGACACTTTAAAATCCCAACAGTGATTCAAGATAGGCCTGGCCTATCTTGTGACTTGTTTCCCCTTTTGTCTACATCACAGCCAAATGGCAGGTAAATCCTGTTTCTAAAAATTGTGTTCTGTCCTTTTTTTCAGAAATGAATAGTTATAAGTCTTTCACATTTTCACTGCACTGGAGGAATTTTAGCTCATGGATGGTGTAGCCATTTTTCGTCTATGTAGTGACACCTGCTGGTGAAGGACTATCACTAAAGATTGTTTAAATAGCGCGTCCCTAGTAAATGATGTAATGAGCTTTTGGAACAGTGGAAGATGCCAGAAAATGTAAGGTTTCAATTGATGCTTAAAGCATTGTGTGTAGATTAAATAATATTAATTGTTTTATGTATATTTTCTTTCTTTTTTCTTCTCCTTGAGAATAAACTAAGTCATCATCATATCAAATCATCTCGTCATTGAAGCACTATTGAATTCACTGTAAGGGTGTCTAAACAAGTGATGAAGAAAACACGTTTTGGTCACTACAGATGGAATGAAGTAAAGAGAGGGAAATATTAATTTAAAACATCAATCAAATATTAAAATTAAAACTGGCACATATTAAAACTCCTGCTGCCTGTCTTGCATCAATGTTTATTTTCTTCTTATTCTGCTTCTTCTTCTTTGTGAAAGTATATTCTTGCTCTTGTATTTGATGCATTCTAGTCTGGTTCATTCTGTTGGCATAAGTTGGAGTGATAACTCATGTAGTCTATCATCGCACAGTGAGTACAGTCGTTAAGTGTATGACCTACTGTTCATTAAAACATCATAAAAAAAAGCTGTGGAAGCCAAATGGTTAGTGTATACCTCAAGTCTTTTAAAAATATTATAGAATTGTAAAAGTCATGTAGTGTGTCCGCAACTTTGGGGACAGAGGATACATTTTTACAAACATGTTTAATAAATTTTTTTTAAATAGAAACATTTGGTTTGTTAGAAGCACTATTTTTTTTTTTAGAAACAAGCAAATAATAATAATAATAATAATAATAATAATAATAATAATAACATGATTATACTGGAAAACAAAGTAAATTGATTATGTTAAGTAAATAAATTTATGTGAAAATACTGGAGCTATTACATTTAATTATAATCTATTTTATTATATTATCAATATATTATTCATTTGTTTATCCTGTGTATAGGGTTGTGGGGAAATTTGGGACACAAGGAGGGGCAACCCATCGCAGGACCCAAGCACACAGTCACACACCCAATTATACACTACGAGCAATTTGGAAATGCCATTTAGCCTGCAACACATGTCTTTGAAAAGATGAAAACTCCACACACACACAGACAAGAGGTGAGGTTTGACCCCAACCTTGGAGGCAACAGTGCTAATCACTGAATCACCTTATTAGATTAAATAATATATTTTAATCTGTTTTATATCATAAATGCATTATTCTGTATCTGCAATGTTACAAATATATTCTTCCAGCCATGGACAATCAAAATCATCTGTTTCATATTTAGTAAACGATAAAATATAACATTATGTACGCACATTACTCTGTCCAACTAAAGAATATACAACATGTGAATACACCTTTTCATCATGTCATTATGACATTATGCACGCACATTATGTATATTCCATGCTTAAATATATATTTTTACTTTTTTTTAAATTTACTTTTTTGGTAAAGCCTTCTCCACATCTGAAACTTAAACACTAGATTAAGAAGATCTGACACACACACACACACACACACACACACACACACACACACACACACACACACACACCAATCCTCAGATTACTATTATGGCATCTAAAAATCTATTTTTGATCCTTTTGTACCCAAGCATGTAGGTGAAGCCACAAAGTCTAATTTGACTCTTCTTTAAATTGACAATGACATTATACAAATTGGTTAAAGAACTTGTAATTTATTATCATTAAAGCTGTCAGTCATTTCGAAAATTCTCATGTTAAATTGGATCCTTCATTTTCATCGCGTCTCTGCTGAGAGTATGTATGTGTATGTATTATACCTTCAGTTCTCTCTTTTTAAAATAGGTCAAAAGCTGTACTTGAACTGTTCTTTTGGCGAAAATACAAACAGTGCAAAAAATGACACAAACTTGTGTGAGCTTGTGAGCAGCGTGTTACAATGTTGAATTCTGATTGGCTTATCACCGTTATTAGTTTGTAGATGATCATATGTAGCGAGTTTTAATATTTTATTTCATGGCAAATTTTACATAATACATCATTATTAATCTAAAGGGGATGGTTAGGGGGATGGTGGTCAGGTCTCAAATCGAGCCTTGCAGAGGGAGGCTGAATCACTGGCAGCTCAGGAGCGACATGTATAGCTCGAAAGAAAGACAGGGAGAATTAAAGAGAGAGAGGAGGAGAGATAGAAGAGGAGAGATAACAGGTAACTAAGGAAAATAAATTTTAGAATATGTAATTTGTATGAAACGTGATTTATAGGCGCATCCACTGCTGAAGAGATGACAAGATGACATGATTACCTTCATCACTACAACCAAAACCAAAGAAATCAATAATTTAATAATTTATTGAAAATGGTCAAAGTCAGTCTCTTTTCCACAATGTATTCATAATCATTAGTCTACTTCTGCCGGTGCGCTCTGGAAAACTTTATGCGTGCGGTTGAGCGCTGATCAGACTATGTAGAAAATTAAAGAGGAGGATTATGATGCCCGCTCAATATCAATAGCCCAAACCTCCTTTAAATTAAATTAACAAATATTGTAAGTAAACAAAAATATTCTATAAATTAATAAAGCATTTTAATTTAGACTATAAAAAATTATTCTGCATCTATTTTTAGGCATGATCCTTAAGGTTTTGTCATCATTGTGGGTGCACAAAATGGAAAAAAAATTATTCTCAAAAGTAGCGTCTTATAAAGGCTATGTATAGGCTTATATAGTTTTAATAACACACCCACTTTTTCTAATGTCGATTTTCTGGCTACTCTAGTTGTCATGTTCGGTGTAGAGAAATCGGACACAGATGCAGAGGGTTTGTCACAATCTATTTGAGTCTTTATTTTTTGTTTGTTTCTTTCTTTTCTTAATTGATTTTCTTTTCAAACTTTTAGAGAAAAAACAAAAACGAAAGTAAACAACAATACACAACAAAACTTATACTGGACTTAGCCTCCTCAGGCTGATTCCCCAGTCCGGCGGACTCGAACACCGATAGTCACTTTCGAACACACCCACCGTTGTCCCGACAGGTTCACCTCCACTGAGGTGGATTTCTCACTTTAAACAGAAAACTCACAGAGACAGTTCAGGTTACTGACTGGCTGCTGTTATTCAGTCCTGAGGAGGAGACATGAACATGAAGGCAAGGAGTGAGTGATATACATACAAAACAAAACGTGATCACCACAGTGAACGGACAAGACGCCACGGGTTCGGCTGGCTTAAATAGACACACTCAGGGGTAATAGACAGGTGCACATAATTCGTGATTGAGAGACATAACACATTTGACTCACTAGGGGGGGACAAAGCGGCGACTCAGTAATCCGGAGACCCAGATCTTATTCCCCTGGACCGTGGTGGTACAGATGTTACACCTCCTCTTTAGTTTCCTACGTAGTCTAATCAGCGCTCACCCGCACGCATAAAGTTTTCCCGCACGCGAAGGAATTTTGTTGTACTAAATAATATTTATGCAGGGGCTCTTGTCCTGGGATGTCATTCTTTTAGTGTTACTGTGTGTGCTTTACAATGGCAGACAACATTCAAATGCAAATTATTTACCCTCCCCAGGTGTGAATCAGCTGTTCTCACCTTTACATTCAGAGAAACTGAAATGCACCTCTCCACACTCTAAGACCTGGATTTTGAAGACCTGCAGTGATTCGGGCCTCTTTTTAATTTTGTGCAAATTTGCTCTTCTGGATTCTAGATTCTAAAATTGACATTATTACTGTTTTACTGAAACAGAAGAAATAGAAGAAATGGAGATTTTCCTTATCATAATATAAACTGTATTGGTTGTAATCACTCTATACACAATCATTTTCTTTGGTATTCTTATAAAATATTGACAGTTAAAAAAATGAAAATAAAAAACAAAAAAAGATTTCATTTGTATTTTCCATCTCTAAAAGAGCATAAAGGTTGTGTTTACAGTGATTAAAAACAATACAAGGCATGTTGTGATGAGGAAACTTTCTATCTCTTCCATTCCAGCGATTAAAAAATGGTAGCAATATCAATTTTAGAATCTGCAGGAGCTCAGTGGTCTGAGCACAACCTCTCGCGGGCGCGTTTTTCTCTGAATACGCTGTGTTCACGGGGGTGGGGCTAAGAAACACGCATCTTGGTTTATTCATTTTATCCCCTTTTATATGGCGGTATATTCCTGCCACAATTCTGAGCGCGGGGTTTGACATTTTGAGAGCAGACAAAGCACTCTATGCGCGTGCAGTATCTCCCCTGCTCGCTCAACATGTTCTCCGCGCAGCCCACATCATAATACATTGGCTCATTAATGTAGAGATAATTTTTTAACACCAGTTACAAGTATAAAAATATAACACAATACAGAAATCAATGCTATTTAAACATATTATTTGAAGTATCACTGAACATATATTGGGTTATATTAGTAAAACAAACAAACAAACAAACGAAAGAACATCAAGACAAACAACATATAAATCTATAAAGACAATATTTTAAAAAGGATGGCAATAAAACTGAACAGGTTAGCTGAAATAAAATCAGTAGCAGCATTAGCTTCCGCTTGTAAACTGGTTACTTGTTTTAATTATTATGGTAGTCAATATTAATTAGAAATAATGCTGATAAACATTATTTTGAATTGACTACCATAATAATTACTAGCACGAGTTAATGCTGTTACTGATTTTATTCCAGCTTACCTGTTTAGTTTGACTGCCGTTCTTTTCACTTCGCTCTGGTAGATCAGGGGAGACGTGTTGGTCATCATCAGCAGGCACTGGTTCATCATCACTGACCTGCTGCACTTGCAGCTTACACTGATGAGCGGTATATCTTACACTGCATCACGATGATACCCCCTGTGAAATGTTCATGATATCTCACAAACAATAAGGTCAATCTGTATTTTCCCCATAAAGTGTTTAATTGAAATTCCATCTATACAAGTGGGACAAATATGCAAAGAAAAAAAATTAGGAAGGGGCAAATACGTTTTCATGGCACTGCACATATAGTAGTCAGATTGTTACACTGAGATGAAACTGTGCCATGTGGAGTTATAGCACTTTCAAAATCATACTAACTTTACACTGATCTGAATAACTTTGAATGATGAACGCTTTTTAACACCCTTGTGACTCAATAAGAGACAATGCATAAAATATTTTCTAACAGCCTGTAAATGATACATTTTGGCAAATCACAATACTGCCAAAATGTCAAATTGTTTATAAGCCTCATGGGTCTCTGTGAGACTGGTGCTACTGGACACTGAAAATATTATCTTTATACAGTACGTAGTTTTATATGTTGTTTGTCGTACTGTTCTTTCCTTTGTTTCTTTGTTTTACACATATGACCCAATTTCAGTGACACTTTTTTTTAAACGTTTTTCTTTGTCATATTTTTATACTAGTATGTGGTTTTAAAAAATCTCCACTTTAATGAGTCAATGTATTATGATGTGGGATGTGGTGGGCTGCTGGATCCAGCCTCGATGTCCCTGACCAGTTACAGTATAAATGAACATAATCTGTTCATTTGAAGCATTTCCCAGCATTTACCTCTAAACATGTTCTTCTTTTCGTGTAACTTTCAGCTCCACCTTTTCTTCTTCCTCCTTTTCATTCATGGAAATTATTATAAATTTGCTCAGAGAAATTTGCTGTATCGAGAAAGGATCAATACCTCTCCCTCCGTAAATTAAAAGTGAAGGCGCCTGGGGGTTTGAGAACACGGATGGAATAGACCAAACTAAGTTGTCCGATTTTAATTTTAGTCGAGGTAGTCCACTAAATGAGACTATGAGCTATATGGATAATTAGATAAGTAAATAAAAAACACAATGGACAAACGAAACTGGTATATACTAATACTTCATTGAATGAAAAATTAATACTATAATATTTGTTTATAATATTTATAAATAAATACAACTTTATTTACAATGCTTCCCTTATATAATTACTTTTCATTTGTATATAATTATATATAATAATATCATTTTAATTTCTTATAATTTTCTTTTGATTTTGTAAAGCTGCTTTGAGATAATGACCATTTTAAAAGCACTATACAAATTATAGTATGCGTTATGCGGTCGATATTGCCAGCTGATACAGAAGGAACAGCCAATCAGAAGTAGTGTGTGGAAGTCTGTGATTGGCTAGTTTTGTGGCAGTTTTGTAACACTGGTGTTTTGAGTGTGGTGACATTGGACACAAAAGGCTGAGCTGTCCGCACGGAGCTGTGCAGCTGGGGAGCTCAGGGGGCGACTAGGCCAGGACACGGCGGCAGCAGTGCGGTGACAGCCAGCCAGAGAACACTGAGGAGCATGAGATTTAAGTCTAAACATCTAAAGCAGTGACAAACTGGAGTCAGAACCAGTACTGAACACACCGCCACCACTAAAACACACCCCATACCCAGCGCTGATATGAACATCGCGATTACTGTAAAGAGCGCGAGTGTAACATTTAACACTTGTACAGTATCCAGTGCGGACAGTGACTAATGCTGACCCCGTCCCCAACATCTGTACCGGAGACAAACAGGAGCCTTAGATCTGCACACAACCACTGACACCCAAAGAAAAGACTGCTGTAAAACCAAGGAGGGAAAGAGAAGACACATCCACTATAGAACTGACCACAAAACGCAAAACATGCCGTCAGACCCTGAGCACCGCAACACAGGAGGATCAAACAGCAGGATGCAGCACAGCACACACAGATACCCCCAGACATTGAGGAACAGATCAACCACTTTTTACTACTGTCCAATGTGGAAAAAAAAGACCTGTTGTAAAAACTTTATTCTCTGAAAAAAAGAAACTGCAAAAAAATAATAAAACACTGCAATAAGTAATAGAAAAACTAAAATCCGCTGTCACTGAGAAGGAAATGGAAATGGATAATAGCTGAAAAAACAAACTTTAAAACAGGACTGCAAATGAATGGGCAAAAATAAAAATAAAACTGAAGTAAAAAAAATTAAAAATTGTTAAAGGTGAGGATGAGAGGTGGGAGGCTTAGTAGAAGTTCTTTTACAAAAAAAAACCACTGTAAATATGTAAATAACATTTATAATATTTTTTTTATTTAGTTTTTTACTTATTTTTTATAATGAACAATAAATAATAATAATTATTATTATTATTAGTCTGTGAGTTTTGCGAGTCCGAGTGGTTGGTATGTTGAAGGGTTTTGTCTCTACATGTCAAAGAATTTAACATAGTAGACTCTTTCAAGTTTAATTTTTAGCTCTACATCATTTTTCTCCCTTTGTCAAAAGCACTGATTAGAAAAACTGTACATATCTTAAACTATTTTATAAATAAATGTCTAATACATGATTATAGAGGGTAAAAAGGTTTAAAAGAGAGAGTATTTAATGACCTGGCAACTCAACTTCTACTATATAGAAAGCAAGTGTGAGACTGATTTGTTTAATTAGAGAGCGTACCACGTGCTGATCTGTTTCTTACATTTATTTTCTATCTGACAGTCACAGATAGTGACTGTGTGTGAGAGAGTTTGTTTTTCAATAACAGTTTCCAGTATAATGGCAGAAATAAATAATTTAGGGCTCCAGGATCAGTTCAGCTGTTCAATCTGTTTGGATATAATTAAGGATCCAGTAGCTCTTCTCTGTGGACACAGTTTCTGTATGAAGTGTATAAATAGCTGCTGGAATCTGGAGGATCATAAGGGAGTCTATAGCTGTCCTCAGTGTAGACAAATCTTTACTTCAAGACCTGTTGTGAGTAAAAACACCATGCTGGCTGAAGTAGTGGAGACTCTGAAGAAGACAGGACTTCATTCTACACCTCCTGCTCAGTGTTCATCTGGACCTGAAGATGTGGAGTGTGATTCCTGCATTGAGAGAAAACATAAAGCCATCAAGTCCTGTCTCGTGTGTCTTGCCTCTTTCTGTGAAACTCACCTCCAGCCTCACTATAAATCTCCTGCCTTTAAGAAGCACAAGCTGGTCGAAGCCTCCAGACGACTCCAGGAGCAGATCTGCTCTCAGCATGACAAACTGCTGGAGGTTTACTGTCGCACTGACCAGCAGTGTATCTGCATGTTGTGTATGTTAGATGAACATAATGGACACGATACAGTATCGGCTGCAGCAGGGAGAGCTGAGAAACAGGTTCTTTTTACTTTTATATTTATTTTTTATTTATTATTCCTTCCTCATGATTCAGTTTGGGCTACACTTATTAAACAAAACAAAAAATACTTCGCAGTTATGTTAACACATGATTGCAATTTAAATTACATTTAAATTTAATTGTAGCCAAATGTATTTATCTAAGCAAACAGTAAATACTGGCACCAATGTGAGAATATTTATCAACATTTATTGCTTCTAAATTTATATATATTATTTATATATATATAAATAATATAAGAATACTCGATTGGCACCCTGTCCAGGGTGTACCCCGCCTTGTGCCCGAAAGTCTCCTGGGATAGGCTTCAGGCCCCCTGCGACCCTGATCAAGGATAAAGCGGTATAGAAGATGAATGAATGAATGAATGAATAAGAATACTTAAGCTATTGACAGACTCTACATAAATTCCTGACTGTTTGATGTACATTACCTGTTACAGTCCTTGCACAAGTCCATATTGTGATTACATTTTTTGTGCAATTAATTGTGGAGCACTAATTTCAGTTTTTAAAAAAAGTGCCATTTATAAAATTTCTTTCATGATATGTAGTGTGTGAATGTGCGTATGAGTGTGTGCCCTGCGATGGATTGGCACCCTGTCCAGGGTGTACCCCGCCTTGTGCCCGAAAGTCTCCTGGGATAGGCTCCAGGCCCCCCGCGACCCTGATCAAGGATGAAGCGGTATAGAAGATGAATGACTGAATGAATGAATAGATGGATACTATCCATCTATCATAGATACTCATTCTCGTACTCGTTTTACCATACCTTACTTTTACTTTACTTTTTGCTTTTTTTTTACCTTAACTAAAATTTTTATTTAGCACACTGAGGGTCATTTATGTGTTACATTTGTGTGTAGAAGCAGCTGTTGGAGATTCAGGGAAAGTCCAAGCAGATAATACAGAAGAAAGAGATGGAGCGTCAGGAGCTAAAGAAGGCTGTGGAGACTCACAAGGTGAGGTTGGATCTGGAAGCACTGCTTCAGCTTCGGGTATTCCACATCAGACTTAATTTATGACTGATAATTCAGAGAATGGGATGGTGTTCACCCTCCATGCATTCAAGATAACAAAAAGGATGCCTCTGTCAGTGTATTACACTATGCAATGAGTGGCTAATGCTGCTTTGGACTTGTTTTTTTTTTTTTTTTTTTTTGGTTTTAGGGACTTTTATGTTGACATTTGTGTTTATGGTTTTTGGATTCATGTTTCTGTTCCACAGGTCTTAGTGTTTCATCTTATTGTTTGTCTGGCTTGGTATCATGTTCATAGTTATTGGTTTTAATTTCCATTTGGATTCAATCATTTCTCCATTTTGCTTAGCATGTTTTTCATTTAATTTAATAAACGTCTACATTTATTCCTTGCCCACTTTGGTACAGGACAAAATGCAAGACTTCCAATGCGGTGACTAGATTCCTACGGACATTGTGGGTGTGACTGCAGAATCCATGAGATGTTTTAATTTGGCAGGCAGTCATCTCATGATTATGTGCCAAGCTTACAACAATGTGGAGTACACCATAAAGATGAATGCAAGCCCCTACATGATGCTCGAAGTGGGAATGGTGGTAAAGAGTGTCCAGGGTGACGTGAATCGAATACTGTGCGTCAACAAAATGACATGCATGCTATCCAGTAGCAAGCACCACAACTCACCATGCAGCTGAATAATTGCTCAAATATGGTCCAGTATGCAGATTAGTGGCTGAAGAAGTTGTAGAAGAAAGGGTGCTGGTCACTGTTTACCTGGCCCAAGTGAAAGCTTTTGCAACAAGTCTGCTCAACTAGTACAGTACCCATCATGTCCTGTTGTGATTGAAGTATAACAAGGCAGGATTCTATCATGCATTGCTAGCCCTGAGTTATGGCCTGTCTTCCCTGATAGTCCACTTTGTTTACCGGGTTGCCGATTTACACCATTTTTTTGGGGTTACTTTGAGGCATCTGGTCTTATTGTGGCATCGGGCACAACAAACTTCCTGTCCCATTCAGTACCTGGTAAAGTTTCCCGCGGCTTTGTTTCATAGAAATTCTTTTATGTTCGCGGGCGCGATAAGGAAATCAGGATTGCACTGTTCAGGCTGGGAGAGGGGTTCTGGAATGTGATTGATTGATTGCTCTCTTTAGGAGCCCTGTTCATCTCTACGCCTATAAACTCTGAAGAAATAGAAATAGATTCTGTTAGGCATGTTTTACCTGAGCTCTCTTCTACTTTGATTGAGCCTTGTTCTGGTCTGTCCAAATCATGCCACATAAACCTAGAATGTCTTGCTCCTTACTATGGTGTGCCAGAATAATGCTATGCTTTGCCCATACTATGTCCAGCTCTATGCCATGCTTTGCATAAATCATGCCATGCTCTACACTGCCTGAGCACCACCTCTTTTGCATCTCCAGAACACCACCACTTTTGGATACTGCATTGTATCGGTCTACCCCAGAAGCGTCAAGGATGCACTGCTGTCTTCAAAAGCTGGATTTGAGAACACGTTTTTTTCCACTACTTCATTATTTTTCTTTTTCTACTTCTCCACCACCTGCATTCAAGAAGATGGTCCCTGCAGTTACCACATGGCTTTCCTGATGCCAAATTTGCTTTGCACACAAGCTTTGAGAGCATCATGGCTGTGGTGTACTTAAGTTTTGCTGACACCATATGTGCTTCCTGCAAGTTGTGCTTGCCCCACTGTCTGGGTTTGGAGATATCATTTGTTGCAAGGCCTTAGCCCAAAGCCCATTAAGATGTCTTCTTTGTTCCATGCCTTAGCCTCAGCTGAGCACAGACTAAAACCCTGTTCTATTTTCCAGTCCCAGGCCTAGTTGAAGTGTTAAGTTCTGTTTCAGTTTCCTAACCTTTATCTTGGTGCCATGCCCAGTTACAGCCTGTGCCCATGTCCAGTTGTATCACTGCCCCCTGCCATGCCCCACCTGGGCCTAGTCCCCCCAAAGATACCTGCCTTAGTGCTGGAGGAACAGACCTTGTAGGAGGATGTCTTGGTACACACGTGGACATATTGGGAGCTGTGCCTTATGATGGGGGTGTTATGCCAGGGTTCCCCCTAGTGGCCACTTTGGACTTTGTTTGTGTTTTATCACACGTACTACATATTCACAGGGAAAAGAGGTATACAAGTCTTGAGCCAAATGCTAAGTAAATGTGAAGCACATGCATATCATGCACATCATTTACTACACCAAAAAGCATAAGCGATTCACATGTTGTATGTAACCGAATGTGAAGAGATATAGATATCTGGCAAACCATGGGACGTTTCTCCATACAGTATAAAGAATGGAAGAACTCAAAGAGGGAGCATGCAAAAGTTGATGCATTGAAGGGGAACATATCAGAAAAATTAATGGTTATTGTGCTTCTCAGTTTTAAATTATGTTTCTATTCTGTTATTTCTTTTATTGGTTTTTGTTTGTTGATCCTTTAATAAATTGTACAGCTGAATTTTCATTGTGCTACGATGCCTCATTATATGATAGCATTCATGTTCATCTGGTTTGGCATTTTACCATGTTGGTTAGTACACAATAATCCTCTCACTTTTTACAGCAGCACACTCTGTTTCCCCTGAGAAAGACCCACTTTTTGCCACTTCTCTTGACGTCTTTGTCTTTGGCCATTTATGCATCCTGTAGACCTTCCAGGATAAGGTCTAACATTTCAACTTTGATATCTAGATTTTTTATGAGCCGTTTATGCTGGGATGCTTTCCGCAGTTTAAGTTTTATAAAAGCAGTGAGTAGATGGTGGTCACTGGTGACAATGATAAACTTGGACATCTTAAAGGGACCTCGGTCACTTGCCATTTCTTACAATATTATGCATCTGGTTGGAAACCAGCCGACAATACTACCATGTTAATTTATGAATATCCTTATGCGGGAAGATGATGGACTTGATCACATTATTATTGTCAAGGCCCAAGTCAGTAAGATGGTCACCATCACCATTCGTCATCCACATAAGTGTTGCCCCATAGCTCTCTCTCTCTTGGCATTGACATCCCCAGTCTTTGCTATCATAGCTCTCATGATATGATGAGGAACCTTGGATACTGCTGCGTGTAGTTTCTCATACAAGGCATTTTTGTCATATTTTGCTTTATTTGTTGGTTCCTAACATGATGGTTATGATGGTAAATGATGGATAATTTAAACTGTTTGGAATTGAAGTGATTTCTGATTATCTTCCCACTTAATCGTTCCCATTATAGCAAGATGTTAGCCTTCTCTTTTTAGACTACTTCGGCTACATGAACTGTCGGGCCTGGAAAAGAGCACAACAGATCCATAGCTAAAGTAGTTATTCGCTGTTAATCTGACACACAAAGTCCAGTCTGTGTCTCCTTATCTATTTTATAACTTCAAACATGGTGTGGGAATTCTACACTCTGACACATACGTCATTCTGCTAGTTTGGTTCCACTTCTAGTTGATTGGAAATGTTAACAGAGACACACAAGTAATGCTAGGACAAGGTAGAGACTCAGATGGTCACCTTTTATGGCTGGAGGTTGGGAATTACGGTACTAGTTCTGACCTCTACTACAGTACTAATTACAGTACAAGTTCTGTAGCATTAGACTTACTGTATGCCTTGTCACTTAGTGAAATTCCAGTACATTAATTGATTTAGAAACACTCTCTTTCCATGTTACCTCACAGCACTCAGCACAAACAGCAGTGCAGGAAACTGAAATTATCTTTACTAAGCTGATCAAATACTTTGAAGGAAGATTGTTTGAAGCAACGCAGCTGATCAGCGCTCAGGAGAAAGCTGCTGTGAATCGCGCTGAAGAAGTCAGCAAGATACTGGAGAAGGAAATTTTAGGGCTGAAAAAGAGGGATGCTGAGATGGAGGAGCTTTCAAACATAGATGATCCCATCTATTACCTTCAGGTAACATCACTTTTAAAATTAGCTGAATATTCAGATCCATTAGAAATGCTTCAGATGATTGATCCAAATCATCTAGGTGATTCTAATAAACAGAATAAACAGACTACAAACTATGAA
>JAQMYL010000001.1:5805830-5819727 GCA_030014365.1 Clarias pachynema
GGCTGTAGAACGAATAATTTGAGTTTCCATTATTTCCTATGGGAAAATTACATTTGGTTTACGAGTGTTTTGGAATACAAGCCTACTTCCGGAACGAATTATGCTCGTAATCCGAGGTTCCACTGTATATGATTTTTTTTTTATTTTTTTTTTTTTGAAGGAGGTAATTCGGGTTGAGTGCCTTCAAATTATTTGGATCATTCAAAGGTGTAGTTATTGATCTGGTGTTTATGATGGCTCAGCTTTGCAGAGGAATGTCTGAAGGCCTTCTTCATCCAAACCTTTATCTTTCAGGGTGACATACTTTCATCTTTCTTGTTCAGGCACTCCCATACCCTCTCCATTATGAGCACCAGATGTAGGGTTGAACATCCACTGAATGCCATGCTGGATCAATGTATTTTCTATTTTGGAAGTATTCCATTCTTCGAGAGCTCTTCTGAGCCCTCCTTCTGTCCTGACAAAGTTATTCCATTGTCAGAATGTATTTCCAAAACCAGACCTCTTCTTGCAAAGAACATTAATGAATGAGTTTGTGTCCAATGATGCTTCAACCTCTATGTGGATAGCATAGGTATCCACACATATAACACCAAACCTTTTTGCAGTTTTTATTCCTCATTTAACATCAAATGAAACAAATTAATTAACCTCTGTTCTAGCGAACGGAGGATCGTTATGTAAGACTCTGTTACGTGGTAAATTTGTCATTTGTTGCTGTCCAGTTGCTCTATGTACTTGTACTCTTCAACAGGTTCTACACTTATACAGAATCTTTCTGATATATGAATTTGCATTGGCATTCCAGTACCCTTTTATGTAAAATAGAAAAAACATAGTTCCGCCCACGATGGCCTACCCTTGGGTTTCCAGCAGAATTAGCTCTGCACTCGATGATCCTTGACTAGCATGACAGGGTGTTTGGATTTTTTTAGGCATGGTACAGTAGCTCAGCTGAGCCTACCACCTACACAGAGAATTCCCTTTTGGGGAATTCAGCATGGATTAAGTTTATGTATGTGGGTTCTCCTTCTTACTGGTTCTTCCCTTAGCAGAGTGTAAATTTATTCTTGAAATTTCTTTTGCTGAAGCTGACAAATTATTTACATCTGAGCAGCCATGCTACAGCCCATTTAAGACATGTCCATGATGAGTAGTATGGTTGATATATGGTGTTTCTTCAGCTGCAAGAGCATACAAAGTGACTTTTTTTTTTATTTTTTTTTATCAGGATGCATTGATGCTCTGTTGCATTCAGCCAACTGACTCAACAGAGCCTTCATATTTCAAAATCTTAAGTTGTATATTAGTAGCAGCAAAAATGGCATCTAATTCCTATCATTCTTTCTGTGCTTTGAGCTTAATTTCTTGTTTCTTGTCTTTGTTTTGATGCCTCAGCTTTGTGTCAAAATAAAATAGAATGAAGTACAATAAGAACACCAGGAGTCCCTGGGTACAGCGTATCCTCCAGGCATTTTCACTGACATAACCCAAGTGGTGTTATTCTCGAGCATCAGTGGCAGTCCAGGACACTTCTTAAAATTCTTTGGTGGGCCTTTGGTAGGCTGTGGTGTGTGTCCTGTGGACTGAGCAGGGGCATGGCCAGAACATAGGTCCATGACTTGACATTCTTGGACAGCAGAACAAACACAATGTCCTTACTGTATATCCGAGCAAGAACAATGTCCTTGAGCTCAAATGGCAGAACAAACACAGAATTCTTAAATTCGGTTGGTGGAGTGAGACCTGATGTCAGGGCTAACGGAGCAACTTGGGCATATGTCTTCTAGTATGGCAAGCACCTCTGTTCGTAGTCTTTATCTTATGGCACCCCCATCGGCACTTGGCCAGGGGTTCCTCCTCATTCCGGACAATGGCGTGCCTGGGCCCCCTGGTGAGTTAATTGTGGTTCACACCCTGAGTGCCACCCTGAGCACTATCACGCTGCATCTTGAATGGGACACATCACACTGCGGGCCAGGCGCCTTCTCAGTCACCTCACCTCTCCCAGTCTCCTTCCAGGCCATGTGAGTGAACTTCACTCCCCTCTCCTGTGCGTTCTGCGATGCTTTCAGCATCAGACCAGATAGGGAGGTGGCTGTCTGCTGATTATGTTCACCTTGCTGATAATGTCACAGCCCCCCTAAAAATATGTAGAGGACTATTTATTTTCCGTCATGCGTTAGTCATGGTCTCACATTCTGTCATGGTGGTTGTTAAAAGGATGCAGGCAAGGCAGGAGTTAAGACATTAACAATAAAATAGATCAACACATAAAATCAGAAATGAGATGATAAGAGATGAGATACTAGACAATGCATGAAGCTTAAAAAATTATATTGATTAACTTTTGATCACAAACATGAACTCTTTTGTCAGCATTATTTTATGGACTAGCAAGGAAAAAAAAAAAAAAAAAAACTCAGGAAAAACATTGGAATCAGAAGGTGTGTCCAAGCCTTTGAGTAATAGTGTATGTATGCATGTACTGTATGTGTCACATCAAATATAAATGTAAAAAAAATTTTAACAGAAGAATATAATCACAAATAGAGTTACTTAACTTCTTTGTATGAGACTATGCCTGAATGAATGACAGGGCTGCATCAATTATAGATGCATTTATGAAATTAAAATTTTTGCATTCCCACTTTTCCCCATACTTCATAATTAGATACCAGCCATCAAATTGTTTGCAATTGTCACGAATTCAGCCTCTCCGATCCCTCCGATCACCACCAGAGGGAGCCATCACTGGAGTACTAGTTTCATTTGGACTCCATTACCCACAACCCCGTGCCTGGGGCTGATCACCACCACAGGTGTCAGCAATTACCCACAGACTTCAAAGTACACGCTCACTCTCTCCACCTTGCGAAGTCTTGTTTTGCTGCTGCTGACATTTCTGAGCGTTTATTCCTGTTTCATCTCTCGTTGCCAACCGGATTGCTTTTGTACTCTGTCTGCCTGCCGCTTGACCCACGCTTTGTTTATTGTATTTGCTCTATTGGACTATGATAGAGCAAGGGTGTGGCGCCTGGCCCGCAGTGTGATGTGTCCCATTCAAGATGCAGCGTGATGGTGCTCAGGGTGGCACTCAGGGTGTGAACCACAATTAACTCACCAGGGGGTCCAGGCACGCCATTGTCCGGAATGAGGAGGAACCCCCTGACCCCGACTCTCTTGCTTGGACTTGGATTCTGATTCGGGTTTGTCTACACTGTTCTTATTGCTCCGGTTTGACCCTGACCTGTTTATGACTTTGTTTTCAATAAAGTTGAATATGGATCCCATTCACGCTGACTCCGCGTCACAGGAATATTCCTGTGGCGAGTGGTAGGGGGCTGGCTCGAACTCCGCCGCTCCCCTGATGTTAACAACTGTAGCCAATTACGCCACCTTGGGAATTGCACCCAAGGAAATAAACAACCCTAATTATTAAATTAACTAAGGCACCCAGGTACGTTCACTGAACATGCAAGAGGCGTGGATTTCGTACACAAAGGTTTATTTTCTCACAACAATCATACACAATGTCGCAGTTCAACAGTTGGGTATAACAATACTAAAAGTAGCTTTAATTTGACATCAAGGATATGCACTGCTAAGAATTAGAAACATTAAAATGTACCATCAGATTAGAACTGGAGCTTACCAGTGGATGGCAGACTATGAAAGACAGGGAGGGGATAAATATCCAAGCCAGAGTCACCCCAAACACACGCCCTAATGATCAAAATGAAACAAATTGAACATGTACATACCACAAGGGACAATAAAATGTACTAATAAACCGTACATACCTGTTCCCAGATGCTGAATGAACAACCCCTAGCAATCCCGGTACAACCAGGAATTACAGGGAACGAGCCACTTACCGACACCAGTAAGGCAATGTCGTTAACAAGGGAACCCAATTGTAAGAGACATATTTCATTCTTATAATTCTGTTGTTGTGTTTATCTTTATTTTATTAGTTAAGCATTAAGCATTAAGTTTATTAGTTAAGCATTAAGCAGTGAGTTTATTAGTTAAGCATTTATGATAATCGTAAGTTGTTCTGTGACGTCATTCCATAATTGCGTAGTTGCATGTCTATTGCGCACGGTAGAAGTGAGTTAAGATGCGGAAGTTGTGGAGAACACAAGCTTTTGACCGTAATCTACAAGATACAGCAAATAAGTTGTTGTAACTGTAAGAAAACCGTAATCTAAAACCGTAATCTAACATAGCAAATAAGTTGCAAATAAGAAGTGTTGAACCTTTGATGCTGAAAATAAACGAGAGACAAAGAATTCATGGACGTCCGAGTCGTGAGTAAACGAAAGCAATAAGAAAGATACGCATCAGAACTTGTGGTATAACATGCCCGCACATGTAGGTGAAAACTGAAACAAAAACCGGAAAGTTGGGCGTAAAGTAAAAGGCATGCGCTCTACACAACGGAGAGTCAATAGGAAGAGATTTCACTACTGCAGAATCAGGAGAAACCTACAATTCCAATTAAATGAAAACCATTCCCAAAAATATAAATAATAAATGGCGAAGAGTACTCATACCTGAGATGGAAGCGGAAGTCAGACGCGCAACGAAACGATGTGCACGCTACGCACAGGAGAGTCCACAGAAAAAGACATCACTGTAGAAGAAGCCAAAATAAGTCTACAAGCTGATTTAAACGAATGCCTGTGTCCATGAGCATAGAAAAGAGATCGCAAGGAGCATTCATATCTGATATGAAAGCGAAAGTCAGACGCACAATAAAACAGCGCGTGCACTCTACAAAGAGGGTTGATAGGAAAATACCTCACTGTTAACGAGTCCAGAGGAAACCTAAAGAAAACATTTAAGTGAGTACCACTGCCCATAAGCATAGATAAGTGATTGCGAGGAGCATTCTTACCTGTGGCAAGACCGGAAGTCAGGTACACAACTAAAAGGAGGCGGGAGTGCTACAGTACATGAAAGGCTCTCCCGCTACCTTTATAACAGCCCACAGGCAAGCGGATTGGCTAGCGTCTGGAATAATCTCAGACACGAACCAGTTGACCTGGAAGTCCAACCAAGAGTATGGCAGTATATAACAGTACAGCCTGTCGTGAATAAGGCACCCACATACATATAACCAACATGATGAGACCACAGCTCATCCTGCTACAATCCTGCACGGTCACTCATCATTTAAAGAGATGAAAGCATTCATTCATTCATTCATTCATTTTCTATACCACTTTATCCTATGATCAGGGTCGCGGGGGGCCTGGAGCCTATCCCAGGAGGCTTCGGGCACAAGGCAGGGTACACCCTGGACAGGGTGCCAATCCATCGCAGGGCACACACACATACACACTCACCCACCCATTCACACACTACGGGCAATTTGGGAACGAGATGAAAGCGGACAGTTGTAAATGTTTAAATGATCTATTAAAAAGACATACCAGTGTCTTTAGCAGTTTAAGAATGCAAAAAGGACAAGGAAGACTTGGATATTTTTGTCACTTTATTTTTTCAAAACCATTTTCGTTTCTTGTGCTAGTTCTACAAGTCACTAAGACATACAGGAAACAAAGAAATAAAAATAGATTATATAGGGAACATAATTATCATGATTAATTGACCCTCCCCTTTGAACCAAACTCCCAGCTTTTTAGCTTTTACAGCTAAAATAACACCCCATCTACCCCATATCCCCACCAACTGATGCAAGAGAGAGGTATCCAGCCTGAGACAGGCTCCCCTGCATCTTTCTCAATGGTGCTGTACTTTTTTTTTTCAGTAATAGTGCCACTATTACACCGTGTTTCCAGCTAATTTACAACACAGCAGAATTACATCCTGCAACAATTTCGCCCACGGCTCTCTGTCCGATGAATTAGGAAGAGAGATGATTATATCTGGATTATTTGGTATAGAATTATGACAGATCAGATCTGTCAGGCCAAAATTGCCTCTGTTTAAAAAAATTAGGGAAGCACCTCCCCATGAACCTAGTAAAAGGACCCTTACTTAGACTGTCATCAAATTACTTTTTGAAGTCATTTGAAATCAGACAGGGGCCTCCAGTGCTATGGATAATATAATATATATAGTATAAATAATATATCCTTTGGATACTCACTGGTATGTAACTGATATTTCTACATCACACCGCAGTTCTTACAAAAAAAAAAAAAGGTATCCAAAATGTGATCATATGATCCAAAAGATCTACAGTAGCGACTCAAATGTTGGATGCCTTTCCTTTTGCAACCCTCCCATTTTATATGGTTTGGCATGGAGTTGTTGAGTTAATGGGGCTTGCCCAAGGACCCAACAGTGGTCTTTAATCCTTCAGTTGTCACAGACTCTACTCTTGTTATACTGAGCTCATAACTTCCTGATGTCTTTCTTATTTTTAATTCTCTTATATTACATGTTACTGACATATGCTCAAATGTTTAAACATTATCATGAATTATGAATCTGGATTTTTTTCATGTAGTGTGTCAAATTTTGGGATTATGAAAAATATATTTTTATTTTTTATTTTTTTTTGACCGGGCAAATACATTGTCAGATTTATCTGGTCAGAGAAACTTTTAATCCTGCATTACCACTCTGCTATATGTAAAAATACTTAAAAGGCTTTGTCTTGTGATAGAGGCACAAAAGTCTACAATAACCTTTTCACCAACAGAACACACTGACTGTAACATTTCTAAAGTCACACAAAGTGATATTTAGTCTGAATAAGACAGATTGACATATTTAAAAACATTTCCCAAAAATGTTTTTTTTAATTAAATGTCTATGGACCTGGTTTACTGAAGGTTTGCGGAGAAATACATTTATTACTTGGGCAAATAACACATCATGTTTTGTGTGAGACTTATTTAACTATTTTATAGTCTTGCTTTATACTATATTCTTGTATGTGTGTGTGTGTGCGTGTGTGTGTGTGTATGTGTTAATAACATTTGTATGTTAATTCTTCTGCCTTGTGCCCAAAGTTACCCTAACTAGGATAAAACTATTAAGTAAAGGTTTTAATTAATGGATAAATTAATGCACAAATGTTTTATTAATTAATATAGTTTATTCAAATATTAATTTGGCATATCACAGCAGTACAGTTGGTTTCATGACACGGTTTCTCAATATAAAGCACATGCATGACTAAACTGGCTATTAATTTTTTCATATGTAATCAACATTTTAAGCAGTCTTAAAGTCTTTCAAGTTTAGTCTACTCTCAGATATCTGATGTTGCTGCACCTACCAGGAAGATTAAGCACATGCAAAAACCTCATTTACATATTGTTACCTTCTATCCAATTACATTGGATGTGATGTAATTTATACAGTCATTCTTTGTAAATGACCTGCAGTGTGCAGATTATTTTGCATACAATTTATCCAATTACACACAGAAATTAGGTTTTATTATAAATCATGGCCTACGTCAGCTAAATGTGCATTACAATGATGTATACTCACCAACTCATGTGCATAAAAATGTAACCATGTTTTTAAATTACCTTTAATGTTGGTTTAATTTATATAAATAAAAGAAAGCTGTACATAGGTCGGAACTCGTTCTTTCAAGAATATCTTTATGTTTCATACATTGAAGGACTCTAAATTTTCTGTCTGTATGTCTGCCCATTCAGATTTTTTTTACTGCATTAGCTAGATTTTTATTAACTAGCTAGACATAATTTAATAAAATTTTGGCAGCTGCTAAGTATTTGCCTGAAGTTAAACCTACACCATAAATAAAATAAAAATGTTGAGTAGAAGTGATATTATGAAGTTTAACCTGAAATTTAACCTTCACCATAAAAATGTAATCAAAATCTTAAGTAAAAGCAGTATTATGAACAGTTATGTGTTCATGTATGTGGTCTATAAATACATGTATAAATAATAATCTGTCAGCAGGTGGCAATGGATTAGACCCAAAAGCAGGACACGACAACTGCAGAGGTCGATTTCTAACTTTAAAAAGTTTAGTGAAAATTAATGGAGGAGATGCGATAAAACAATAACTGTTGTTAAGCATTTGCCGACGGATCTCTCACACACACACACACACACACACACACGAATAGTTACTGATTAGAAACAGATTAGTTATCTGAAGTATTTGTAGTCTCAGGATGGCTAGACTCAGTATCTGTAGTACATTGACATAATGAGCATACAAGTTCATTAAATAATTAAATCTGAAATTTAATTCACTAGAAAAAATGGACTGTGGAGAATTGGAATAAGGCCAAGGGGTCTGATGAGTCCAGACGTTTCCCTGTTCCACAATGATTCCCACGCCCGCAGACCGCTCCACCTGCACACCGGTTTCTCATCCGGCGCTGATTTCTTTGAGTTCAGAAGGAAGCGAAGCACGGCATTTCCTTGGAAGCTTATTGTGCATTTCGTCACCTCATTATTCTCGAGTTTCGTTTCATGATTTTCACATTATCGATCTCGTTTTGGTTTCTCATTTTCTCATTTTTCTCTCACTACTTCGGCACCACAAAAGATCTGAAGAAGCTCACAACCTGCACCTACACCTGCACCTGGCCATACTATGGATCCAGCAGGATTGGGCAGGATGAGACAGGCGCTGGAGAATCAAGGTGCTCTCCTCGGAAAGTATCAAGGAGGAGCTTGTCACCACCAGGCAGACACTCATGGACATCACCACCCAAATGCAGCACCTTCAGGCACCCATAGCTCGGACCACAATCACAGACTCCCCACAAGAGCCACGCCTTCCAGCCCCTCCCACTTACAGAGGAGAACCAGGAACATGTAGATCCTTCCTATCCCAGTGTTCCCTGATTTTCGAACTTCAGGGAGGCCGTAGCCAAACTATTACGCCTCCGCCAAGGTCGCGCTCCGCCTCTGACTACGCCATCGAGTTTTGGACCTTAGTCGCCTTGAGTGGATGGAATGACAGAGCCCTAGCAGACGTCTTCCTGGAAGGGCTGGCAGAGGCAATCAAGGATGAGCTAGTCTCCCGGAAACTTCCCTCTGACCTCCACGAACTCATGGATCTCGCCGGGAGGATTGACTCGTGTCTTCATTCAAGATGACCTACCCGGAGGTCACCCCCCACCAGGAGATCAACGTCCCTCAGGACATCCCGCCCATCCTCTCCTCCAACACAGATTAATCAGGAGGAGCCCATGCAGCTGGGCAGAACCCGCATCGCCAATGAGGAGAGATGCCACCGCCACCTGGAGAGGGCCTGCTTCTACTGCGGGGGCTCAGGTCACATGCTCAAAGACTGCCTGTTAAAAGGAGGTACCCTCTAGTCAGACTGGGAGCCCTAGAGGGTGCTCCTTCCGACAAACTCCCAGAACCTCGCTCCCTGCTCTCCGTTACACTAATTATCAGCGGTCAAACCCATCCCATTCAGGCACTCGTTGATTTCGGCTCTGACCGAAATCTGATCAGCTCAGTTACGGTCAAGGCGTTGCAGTTCCCTTGCACTTCACTGGACCTTCAACTGGCCGTCCAAGCCATAGATGTAAGTCCCCTTCTGGCCATCACTTACAGAACCCTTCCACTTACTCTAAAACGTCAGGGAATCATTCTGAGGAGATTTGCTTTTTTGTTATGGATAAATCACATGCCGCTCTTGTCCTCAGTCTCCCATGGTTAGTTCTCTCCAGTCCCCAGACTGGATCAAGCACGTTATCATGGGTTGGAGTCCCTCTTGTGCCACATCGTGCCTTCACTCTGCGCTCCCTACACTCCCCACTCCAGCCAAACCCGAGTACACCCCGGATATCTCCAACGTTCCCTATCATTATCACTATCTCCAGCAGGTTTTCAGCAAAACACAAGCCACGTCACTTCCACTGCATCGACCATATGACTGTCCTATTGACCTCCTCCCAGGCACCTCTCCACCTAAGGGCCGATTGTACTCTTTGTCTCGCCAAGAGAGAGAGGCCATGAACACGTACATCACCGAAGCCCTCACTGATGGAATCATCTGCCCATCCTCCTCCCCTGCGGGGGCAGGGTTCCCTTCGTCCATGTATTGATTACAGGGGTCTCAACGAAATCACCGTCAGAAAGCGCTACCCACTCCCACGCATGGCCACTGCCTTTGAGCTGCTCCAGGGGGCCGACACCTTCACAAAACTAGATCTGCGAAATGCTTATCACCTTGTCCGTATGCGTGAATGAGATGAGTGGAAGACGGCCTTTAACACCCCTACGGGACATTATGAATATTAGGTGGTTCCTTTTGACGCCTCTGCCTATCCTCATTAATGATGTCCTCCACGACTTCCTTAATTCCTTCCTGTTTGTAGACTTAGATGACATTTAAATTTTTCTCGAGGCCTGGAGGAACACTGGCACCATGTTCGTCAGATTCTTCAGAGGCTCTTGGAGAATAACCTCTATGTCAAGGAAGAGAAGTGTAAGTTTCACACATCCTCCACTACCTTCCTGATTTTTGTCATTTTCCCATCCAGGCTAGAGATGGAACCAGCCAAGGTCCTGGCGGTCACCGACTGACCCACACCAACCTCACGGCGAGACCTCTAATGGTTCCTGGGTTTTGCCAACTTCTATTGCCGCTTCATCCGAGGATACAGCTCTGTGGCTGCCTCTCTAAAGCCTTTGCTAGACCTTAAGGAAAGGTTTACCTCTGCTCCCATCCTCACTATCCCCGACCCGTCTCGCCAGTTTGTGGTGGAGGTTGACGCCTCCAATACCGGAGTTGTGCTCATTCTTTCCCAAAGGTCCACCCAGGACAACAAGATGCATCTTGTTGAGAGAAACTATGACGTAGGGGACCGAGAACTCTTGGCCATCAAGCTAGCTCTGGAGGAGTGGAGACACTGGCTGGAGGGGACTGAGCTCCCGTTTCTAGTGTGGACCGACCATAAGAATCTGGAGTACCTGCGCACTGCTAAGAGACTCAATGCTCGTCGAGCTCGGTGGTCCTTATTCTTCTTTAGATTAAATTTTATCCTGTCCTACTGGCCGGGCTCAAAGAATTCTAAGCCAGATGCCCTCTCATGCCAGCTTTCTTCCTCCCAGGACCCTACACCATGCGACACCATCCTGCAGTCCCATTGTCTCATCGCAGCCATGGAGCTGGACATAGAGACCAAGGTTCAGCAGGCTCTGGCCCAAGAGCCCGGGACAAGTAATGTCCCACCGAATCGCCTCCTCGTCCCCCTTCGCCTACGCTCACAAGTCCTGGAATGAGCCCACGGATCCGGGCTATCTTGCCACCCGGGGACCGCCTGAACCCACTTCATCATCCAGCAACGATTCTGGTGTCCCACATTGGGAAGGGACGTGTCCAGATTCATGGCGGCCTGCAACATCTGCGCCCATTCTAAGAGCTGCTGGTCTTCTCAGACCCCTACCGGTTCCTCAACGTCCTTGGTCTCACATCTCTGTAGACTTTGTCACTGGTCTACCTTCGTCTGAAGGAAACAACTGTATCAAGACCATTGTTGACCGCTTTTCCAAATCGGTGCATCTCGTTCCTCTTCCTAAGCTGCCATCTGCCAAGTAGACTGTGGAGCTTCTCATCCTCCACATGTTTTGGCTTCATGGCCTCTCTACGGACATCGTGTCAGACTGGGGTCCACAGTTCACCTCTCGGTTTTGGGGCACATTCTGCGGGCTCATCAGAGCTACTCCCAGCCTGTCGTCAGGGTTCTAGAGGTTTCCCTCCGTTGAATGACGACTCGGGACTCAACCACCTGGAGAAAGTTTCTTCCTTGGGTCGAATATGCCCCCAACTCTCTACCTTCCGCTTCGACCGGTCTGTCCGCATTTCAGTGTTGCTTAGGCTACCAACCTCCACTCTTGCCAGTCCAAGAATTAGAGGTGGAGACTCCCTTACCCCAACACTTCGTCCGCCGCTGCAAACAAACGTGGGTACGCACAAGATGAACCGTGCTACGAACCATCTCCTCTTACAAGAAACAGGTGGACCACCACGGCACCAAAGCCACCAGATACTGCATAGGAGACAGAGTCATGCTCGCCACAAGGGACATTCCCCTAAAGACACTGTCATGCAAGCTCTCTCCTCGTTTCATCGGCCCCTTCACAATAACCAAGATAATCAACCCGTGCGCAGTCTGACTCTTACTTCTCTCTTCCATGCAACGCATTCACCCCTCATTCCACGTGTCTCAGCTACGACGCATCATAAACTATCCTCTGATGGCCTGAATATACTGAATGAGCAGTTTGCCATGGGTGGGACTGAACTGATGACTGAAGTGATCCCAGTAGCAGACTCAGATGCACAGAGAAATTTAGATAATTTGCTAAACAGAGTGAAGTAGGGACAATTGTGCACTTCTAAGCAATAAATAAACCCCACAAACATGCAGAAGCTGAAGGCAGCCACAGTAAATGCCTGAGAGGCATCTTGAGGAAGAAAACTCAACTCATGCCTGTAGGGACCAAAAGTCAGCCTATCCAAAAGCCTTAAAATTCCCAAGATCCCCATCTGATCGAGTACCCATTGGATGTACGGGACAAACAAGTCAGTTCCAAGAAGTCCCCACCCTACAACTCACAGCTCCCGAGGGATCCACTGCAAACATCCTGGTGCCAGACAGTACAGCATATCCCAGAGCCAGTACATACAGTACAAGGATTTTTTATTTTTCAGGCATCCCAATTTCTGCCTAAAATCTGCAAAAAGATTAGCCCCGTTGACCCTTGGACTGATCGTTGTATCGCATCCAGT
This sequence comes from Clarias pachynema, assembly GCA_030014365.1. Taxonomy (NCBI): domain Eukaryota; kingdom Metazoa; phylum Chordata; class Actinopteri; order Siluriformes; family Clariidae; genus Clarias; species Clarias pachynema. The sequence continues at coordinate 5,818,558 of JAQMYL010000001.1, forward strand.
GTTGGAGCCTTCTCCTAAGCCTCTCTAACACACATAACTCCTATTTTATTCTGGAAACCTCCACTTCCGCAATAAATATTTTATATCAATAGAGTGTTTAAATGGAGCGTTTGCCTGATATCACCCATGATCTCTTACAGCTTAAAAAAAGACAAATATTTCAGTTCTGCTACCTACAGCTCTATTTACATTGCTTATTATTTGTGTGTTTGGTTTTGACATTCTTGACCGCTGTAACCATGTTACAGATTTGTTGTGTTTTAATTCTGAAATAAACTCTTCACTCAGATTTATATTCTTTTTTAGTTTATATTTGGTTGCAGCAGTATTCATCACGATGGAACAAAGCACTGATGTGCCTGTAGTTATGTGCCTGACCTTACGTTATTGGCAGTTATCAAGAACTTAAGTTGCCTTAATGTGTTCAGACAAAATAAATTAAAATCAATTAAACTTTAAATTCCAGACATAAATCAATTAAAATGTACAGATTTATAAATGTATAGCTGTAGTATTTTGTCACTAATGAGCTAGCTAAAAGTGATGCTGGCAAAAAAAAAAAACTTCCTGGAATGACATGAAGGAGAAACATTGACAGGAACAAGAATCAAAATTCAGTTCAATTCAATTTTATTTGTATAGCGCTTTTAACAATTGTCATTGTCGCAAAGCAAAAGGGAACCCTTTTTATTTGGGAGTACCAGATAACACCAAAAATAAAATAATTTTGAAGATATATATTATAAGAGCAAAAGTGCAGCTGTATAACAATACATTAGAGAGAGAGATAATTAGGAATTGCTCATTGTCACATAATAGATAAGGTCAATGAACTGTATATTTTGTACAGAATGCAAGAAGGGACTTTAACAGAACTAGCTACAGATGGTATTCAAGCGGTATTCTGGTATTACCGCCACGCCTCACGGTGGCAGCATTTGGTTTTGTGCGTTTGCTGGCTTCTACCACTGAGTGGCGCTATATAACTATAGACTGACGCCTGAGGCATCAGTTAATTCTCTCAAGGATTAATCAGCCGCAGCTCCTTTAGAGCTGCACGTAGTAGCGGATAAAATCAAGTGAAACATTGTAATTAAACGAATTCATAATCACAGTACTAAAATTACAGTACAAACTTAGAATTTAAATAAAAGTAAATCTTATTAGGAT
>JAQMYL010000001.1:5831759-5842919 GCA_030014365.1 Clarias pachynema
CATTTTTGGGTATTGTTCGAAAATTTTGGGTTTGACTTTTTTTGTAGTTCTCTATTTGAAATTGGACTGTCATTTTTTCGGACCTCGGACTGAATAGAAATTTGGTAAGTGGACCTTTCAAATTTATATTTGAGTACCCCTGGTCTATATGATTAGAACTAGTTAGAAAATAGTAATTATGTAAATATCCCACAGCCAATTGTTTAGATGTACAGGTATACTGAATAATGATTGTTAATAGAGAATAAAGTGGTGTGAAAAAGTGTTTGCACCCTTACTGATTTCTTTTTTTTTTTTTGCATGATTAAAGTGTGACAATGTTTCAGATCATAAAACAAATTTAAAGATTAGTCAAAGATAACACATCATGCAATTTTTAAATGAAAGTTTTTAGGTAATGAAGGTAAAACAAAAACCGAAACTACATACCCCTGTGTAAAAAAGTGTTTGTCCCCTAAACCTAATAACTGGTTGGGCCACCCTCAGCAGCAACAACTGCAATCAAGCATTGTAATTCAGCCACATTGGAGGGTTTTCGAACATGAATTGCCTTTTTAAGGTCATGCCACAGCATCTCAATTGGATTCAGGTCAGGACTTTGACTAGGTCACTCCAAAGTCTTCATTTTGTTTTTCTTTAACCATTCAGAAGTGGACTTGCTGGTGTGCTTTGGATCATTGACTTGCTGCAGAACCCAAGTTCGCTTCAGCTTGGGGTCATAAACAGATGGCCGGACATTATCCTTCAGGATATTTTGGTACACAGCAGAATTCATGGTTCCATTTATCACAGCAAGTCTTCCAGGTCCTGAAGCAGCAAAACAGCCGCAGACCATCACACTACCACCATCATACAGTATTTTACTGTTGGTATGATGTTCTTTTTCTGAAATGCGATTTTACTTTTACTCTTTTTTCACATAATGGGACACAAACCTTCCAAAAAGTTAAACTTTTGTCTCGTCAGTCCACAGTATTTTCCCAAATGTCTTAGGGGATCAACAAGATTTTTTCTGGAAAAACTGAGATGAGTCCTTATGTTTTTTTTGCTCAGCAGTGGTTTTGATCTTGGAACACTGCCATGCAAACCATTGTTGCCTCTTATGGTGGAATCATGAACACTCACCTTAACTGAGGCAAGTAAGGCCTGCAGTTCTTTGGATGTTGTTGTGGAGTCTTTTGTGCTCTTGGGGTAATTTTGGTCGGCTGGTCACTCCTGGGAGGGTTCTCGACTGTTCCATGTTTTTGCCATTTGTAGGTAATGGCTCTCAATGTGGTTCACTGCACTTTACAAATGGCTTTATAACCTTTTCCAGACTGATAGATCTTAATTATTTTCTTTATCATTTGTTTATGAATTTCTTTGGAACTCGGCATGATGTCTAGCTTTTGAGGATCTTTTTTTAGTTCACTTCACTTTGTCAGGCAGGTCCTATAAGGGATTTCTTGATTGCGAACAGGTGTGGGTAATCAGGTCTGGGTGTGGCTAGCGAAATTGAATTCAGGTGTGATAAACCAAAGTTAAGTTATGTTTTAACACTTTTTCACATGGGGCTATGTAGTTTTGGGTTTTGTTTTCCCTTAATAATAAAAATCATTCATTTAAAAACTGCATAATGTATTTACTTGTGTTATCTTTGACTAATATTTTAATTTGTTTGATGATCTGAAACATAAAAGTGTGACAAACAGGCAAAATTAAGAAATCAGTAAGGGGGGAAACACTTCACACCACTTTATATAAAGGAATAATGAAAGATAGAAATCCAGATGAACCAATCAGTATGGTTAATCTCTTCACCTACTCTGGGAACTGTCCCCTGCCACATCAATCTTTTTTTTTTTTAATTGTGCATGTGAACTACATACTCTCGATTTCTCTTTCAGAATCAGCTGTGATAATCATTGAAATAAAGAATCCTAGAATGTTAAGCCCGGCCAAACAGTGTTTCATTGTCATTTAATATTCCCAGATTTATTAGTGTTTTTGGTTTCAAGGAATGTTGATTGTCATGGAATACTCTTAATAATTGTATTTAGGATCAATAAGAGAATTATGATAATTTATTGTTGTATATGCCCAATATTTTTTTATTGTTGTGTATGTTGTCAACTGAAAAAAAAAACACACAAACCTTGGATTGCACAATTCGTTCCCAAAGCAGGCTTGTATATCAAAACACTCTTATATAAAAGGGAATTTCCCCCATAAGAAATAATGGAAACTTAGAAGATTCGTTTCACAACCCAAAAATAGTCTAAAATTAATTAATACAAAATATAAAGTAAAAATAAGACAAATTAACTTGCACTTTACCTTTAATAAGAATATTGGCCGAAGTAAGATGAGGGAGGCGAGGGGGGGGGGGGGGGGGCTACAATCTAGGGTGACTTTCACACACATATGCACACGCACACAAACAGAATCGCTGCTCTGTCAGAAAATGTCTTTAACAAGGAACTTCCCTAATGACACTTGCGTTTGCTTCCTTTTGATGATTTTGCGGAAATGTGCCGTTGCACAGCCTTTTAAACTTTTTTTATTTATGGGGACTGTTGTTACAGGCTGTTGTTATTAAAGAACATGTTTTATTTTACATAACTGTGCCCTTCAACTTGTCATTTTAAACATTTAAACTTAATGGAGCAAGTTGGTGTAAAGGCATATCTCGTTAGGTCTTCCTAAGGACACACAAATAGCTCTTGGCTTTGGCTAGGAGTCAATACAATATCTGTACCATGAACAATGACACAGACCATTTTCAGCTCAACAGGTCAGTCTACAGTGTTTCATCAGATATAGGTTATTCAATTTTACAAGTTAACACAATTAGTGCTAATTAAAAATCATTCACTACATTTCCCTGTTACCTATTTACCATTTGATTAAATATTGTCAAGGTTGCTTGACTTAATTCAGCTCAACAATTAAAATAATAACACAGATATAGTATTCTAGCAAATATAATAGAAAATATTGATTTAAAAATCTTAACTGTAAAGATGTGTTTGTCATGATGGTAAAGTGACAAATGGTTCTAAAATTAGCATTTGTTTACTGATCAATAGCTATTATTAGTCTGGATCTTCAAACTTGTTAATAGCAGCTTAGAATTTTTGAAGATTTATTTTAAAGATTATGAATGCCTTAATGATACTTCAATGATGTAATGTCACATATATTGTCTTGAAAACAACTTAAATCTGTTGCAGTTTAATCCATCTGTGTAAATTAGTCAGACCTGCAGAATTAAGATTTTTACACAAAGTCAAATAAAATTCTTCATTGCATGATTTCTTTGGGTCACAAGGATGTTAAAAAGCACAAATGACAAAAATATGGATAAGCTATACTGTAAATCCACCTCCCAGAGTTTTGTCCTGATGTCCCAATCAACCTTAAATCTGTCCCTGGACAGTTAGTACACTTTCCACCTGAGCCGTCCTGTTTGGTTATATCACCCTAAAAAAAACATTAAAAAAACATACTCAGTTAAATTAAAAGTATCATCAACTTGCATAAAACTGGCAGTTATTTTATTTCCTATTATTATGCATCAGAATAGTTAAATAAGTCTTAAATATGTGTTGCAAAAGAAAATTAATTCAGAGATCATTTTTAAATAGAATAGTTGGAAAATATGCATACACACCTACAAAGCATTCCAACAATACACACACAGACTCAGTGCCATGTAAGTGTGATTTGTTGATGAATGGCAGTGTTTCATATTCAGAACAGATGAATTTTCCCCCTTCCTGATTTTTAGACAGTGTAAAACTAAAAATTCAGTCTTATCTTTCCCATAAAAAACAATAATGTCTCTGATTGACCTCATTTATTGTAGGTTAGTTTTGTTCCTTGCAAAAAAGTTCACCTCTGATGAAAAGTGATAAAAACTCTAACTAGAAGTATGGTACCACGATGGATCAGGCGGTTCCTGAGGAGAAAAGTGGTCGATACCAGTAACCTTATAGAGCATCTCATTGTGACTCTTATAGGTGTGGTTCTATGCAGCCATTTATATACTGTAGCTTGCCTGATCACAAAAATATGTGGTTTGGGATGATCTTAGGGCATTGCTTGACATTGCTTGGAAGTAATTAGAGTACAATGGGAGTCTTGGCGCCAGGCAAACAGGTTGGTTGGGTTTTGTGCTAACTATAGATTAGTCAATGTAGTGTCTAGATTTGACTTCGTCATAAAATTGGAATGAATCATTTTAATTTGACACTGACTGAAGAATATTTGTAAAAAAATATTCAGATATTACGATATCCGCCGAGAAAAAAAAACAAAAAATCTTTTCCACGTTTTGGGGTTATTGTCTCCAGTGTTAGAGGAGGAGAAACACCTGGTGCTGTACATCACTAACAAGCTCTCTGTGAGAGGGATCAAGTACAGAAGCGTGCCCATCCTTTTGACATCTGACAAAATCATACTCCGCTGGAGTGGCTCCACTGCATGAAAATTAACAACATGCAGGTGGGATAAGGTGCTTTACTACTGATCAGAAGGTCCCAGCTTCAAACTCATGGTACCACCAAGCTGTTATGTTTGATCCCTTGAGCAGTAACCCTCAACTGCTTATATGTGAAATTAAACAATAATAAGAATAATAAATAGAAAAAGAATTTTTTTTTAAAATCACACTGGATAAAACCATAAGCGTAAATGGAATAAAGATCAAATATAGTTGTCTGGTGTTTCAGTCATTTCAATCCAAGGTGGTCCAGAGGCTGTGGGCAGATTTGTCTAGATTGTCTGGATTATCCTCAGGGACCAAACCTGTTACACACCACTTGCAAGCTTTTTATTAATTTGATAAATTAAAACATTAAACACACACGTTGATGTGTATTGGTCTATTAAGTGATTTTTCTGGTCATGACACTAGACTTGTGTGGCAATGTGGGTGATGGGGTCATCTCATTGTCTTCTTCTTCTTTGGAGTTTAACGGCGGCTTGCATCCGTAAGTGTTGCACTACCGGCACCTTCTGGTTGATTCTCCTTTGGTGTTTCTTCATCTATTTCCAGGTTATTTCCTCCACATCTTATATTCTACCCATTAAACCAGTAGTAACTAAGAAATTACACATTTTTTTCTTTCCTTGCCCTATCATCCCACTTTTCAATACATCTTTTATCTCTGTCCCAATCATTCCACCTTTTCTTAATTCTTCCATTATTCTCCTCCTTTGTTCTTCATATCTTCTGCAATTTATAAGTACATGTTCTATTGTTTCAAGTGTCTGACAAATCTCACAAAAACCATTGGGATGCTTCCCTATAATGTATAATGTACTGGTTGTCTCATTGGCTCACAGGTCGTGATTTGTCACCCACGATAGCCTATCAGAATGGTTCCCGATAGTATTTAAGGCTGGAGTTATTTTACCTGGTATACATCACGACCAGGACCGCCCTTATGGTGTGCGCATGGACAGAAGGTGTGTGTTTTGTTTGTAGCTATGTGGCTAATGGAGAGGTGGGCATGCACATTAAAATGCCGATATTTATTTTTCCCTTAGTGCGCAGAATGGCCAATTGGTATCCGATTGAATCAGACTGTCCACTTTTTGTCAGTTTGGTATACGTTCATTACATGCTGTGCGTTTTGGCGTTGGGTAATGTTAACCCGTGTTTGTGTACTGCTTAGCCGTGGAGCTTCCTTCGCGCATGTGTCCTCCTGCCTGGTATTTTGTTGCGAGGTGTGAGTAATAGTACAGCTCGCGTAGCACAACGATTCACCTTGGTGAGTGAGTTTCGTTTTTTTTTTCTGGTTAACGGAAGAGATGTATTTTAGTAATGGTTCTTTTTCTTAGTGCGCTATGGGTGTCTGACGTGGTGCCAGTGAGTCACTGAAGGCGGAAGTACTTACTCTCGACGGAGGACGGCGCTGCTGTTTCTCCTACTGTTTTCTCCTCCGGTTGTTCTGTGTTTCTCTCTTTTTTTTTTTTTTAAGTTTATTTTCTTTGTAACTGTATAAGCGATTCGGAGTTGCCTTGCTACTATTTGAGGGCCTGTTTGAGCTTTTGGCTACCTGCATCTGTGATTGTATTGTGGAGAGTGTTGTAATGTAGCTTCCGGAAAACTCTGAATTGGATATGACCGATCCAGCGAACAGTTAGATTAAAATTTTCATTTAGTATCTTGCTTCTTTTTGGTTTAACTGTTTTTTATTCTTTTCCCATTTTCTGTTTGTGTTTAGTGTAAAGAGAATTTGTTTTGCTTTCTTTCTTTATGTTGTATTTCTTTTGGTGAATTTGGATGTGTTTTTGTTATTGTATCATTAAATGTTATTTTGTGTTGGTCCATCTCAGGCACTGTTGGGCTGGGAGGCTAGCTAGCTCTGCGTACTGGTGGTAGTATAACTGTGTGGAGTGCAGTGCTGATTGTATTCCCGTTTCACCTTGTGTGTGTGGATGTGTGTGAAGTGCACCTTAGGGTCTGTATCTCATTTAGCCTGCCCGTGCCGCTGGGAAGGCTGTGCCTGAAATTTCATTTTTGTTCTCTTTTTGTAAGTATTTTATTTTATCTCTTTCCCTTTTGTTTTTTATTTTAATTTGTGAGTACAAAGAGTGCCCTGTTCAACCTACAGTATATTGTGTGTGATGGCGATTTGATACCTAGCATTGCATGCTATTGTGTTTTAAATTATTTATTGTGAACTAAAAGTTTTGTACATTTGTACACATGTCTCTGTTTGGATCACTTAACCTACGAACCTGTGCTCCTTATTTGGGTTATTTCCCCGGTTAACCTCGGGGTGGCATAATCTCATAGATTTCAAAAATACTCTCCCTCCCCCCCCACCCTCAGCGTTGCCACACTTGTATCACATGGCACCAAAATGAGTTTGACACCCCTGACCTAACTGAATAACTGAATACTAAATGAAAGTGAGACCTGCACCTCTGACAATCTGTAAATATTTTCCTGAAGGATTGAGCAAATTCAGGTGTCTTGAATTCGGCAGCAAGCTGCTCCACTTTAGCATTGCCATCTGTTTGCGGGAAAAAAAGAACAAATTTTGTCCAGAAAAGGCAGGTTGTTTCTAACTTGGCAACACACCAAAGAACAATACATTATTGTTGAATATTGTTGTTAATATTGAAATAATAGCACGATAACATTCAAGTTTCTAACCTGCATAGTAATAAGCAGTCCAAACCACTGTGTGTACAGATGTGTTCAAGGGTTTCATCTCGAAGTCTTTGGAGATGATGTGTTTAACACACACCTTTAAGATCCTGTCACATCTCATCAGGACCTGGTAGTACTTTTTCACAGGGTGGAAGAGGATCTTCAGATCACCAACTCCATGCTCTTTCCACTCGCCTACATCATGATCCCATTTGAACATATTTACTTTCTGCTTGAAAAGAGTCTTCTCCACTTCTCTATCAGCTCTATCAGACTTCAAGGTAAGCTGAGAATGGGAAATCGAAAGGATGTTACTGGTTTCACACACACACACACACACACACTGATTAAATCACCATTTAATGAAAGTATCACCATTTAATGTCTAGAATAATTACATTTAAAGTGAAATATTTCATCATTTTTATATTTGGATGATTATAGCTTACAGCTCATAAAAACGTGGTTAAACTAAAATGTTTCATTTTTGCTTAATTTATTTAATTGTAGCACAACAAATGCAATTTATTATTTATTACAAATCTAGAAATGTTTTTGAAAATGTCTGACAATTGATGCAGGATTTATATGGATTGTCTGCAGAAAATCATTCCTCAAAATGAAAACACATAGAAATAGGATTTATGCTGTCTATTTTATACATAAACTTACTCTAAGCTAAGAAAGACTTTCAGAAACATATGCCTCTCTTTCCATAGTTCTCTTTTTTTTCTTAGATGTTCCAGAATACACAGAAGTTGGGTTTTCAGCAGTCCAATTCAATTATCTCTCTCTTTCTCCCATTACTTTTATCCTGTATTACAGGGTAGTGGGAGTTGATCCATAGGGCACGAGTCGGTGTACACCCTGGACAGGGTGCCAATTTTTAACACACACTCATTCACACTGCAGGCAAATTGGGAATGCCAATTAGCCTAATCAGTAAGTTTTTGGGCCAACCCACCATGCACAAGAACATGCAAACTCCATAAACCCAGACCAAAGGCTGGAATCAAACCCAGATACTGAAGTTGCAAGGCGACAGTGCTAAACAAGCTCAAAAGTTTGGATACAGTACCTTCAGGGAAGTTGCAATATGTGTATTTTTTAAGAAAACACAAGTGAGAAGGCAAAACAAATTTATTTTATTTCCTATAAGACTCACGTTCATATGTATGGTTTAACAGAGTGGCACAACCATCAAATATAACATGACAGTAAAGAAAACAAGGAAATAAGTACTGTTCAATGTTTGCTTATTTTTAGTTCTTTAGTTCTTGCCTCCTTTAGCATCAATGATGGCATGCAGTCTTTTGTAATAACTGTGCATGAGGTCCTTGATTCTCTCAGGTAGTACAGCTACCCAAACTTCTTGGTAAAATGCTTTCAGCTTCTGTAATTTTGTTGCTGTCTTGCATGAACTGCAGGTTTGAGATCTCCCCAGAGTGACTCGATGATATTGAAGTCAGGAGACTGTGATGGCCACTGTGGGATGGTGTACTTTTCAACCGTAGGCCTTGTTGACTCCTCTCCAAACATAAAGTAAAATTTTGGTCTCATCACTCCAAATGACTCTGCTCCAGAAGGTTTAAGGCATGTCTGCAAGTGGGCCTTTTTGTGGCATGGGTGCAGTAACAGCAGTCATAACACCACCACTTTTTTCCAGAGCAGCCTGTATTTCTCTCAAAGTTTTGAAGGGTTTTTCTTTGCATTTCAAACAATTCTTCTGGCACCAGTGAATGAAATCTATCTTGGTTTACCTGACCATGGCTTAGTATCAACAGAACCTTTTATTTTCCATCTCTTTTCCAACTAATTGTTAATTAATGACTTGTGGTGACCACTATCATAAAATAAGAATTCACTGACATTGACAATGATATTGTCAGCTATCGAGTCACTGCAGTCACAAGCCATCAAAGAACAGCTGTCTTCATCAGCCGAGTCCTTGACATCTTCAAGTGGAACCGTCACTGCATGTATCCCAAGCAGACCACAAGAGGCCATCCTTAGCAGAGAGCCAGAGGCCTCCATAGATGAGAACTCCAACCAAATGTGTGGCACCACAATGTGTCAGACAGGTCCACAGGGCAGAGGGGTCTGCATCACTGGCAACACTGGTGTTCCCTTTGTAGCTTGACAGAAAGAGAGAGAGAGAGAGAGAGGGAGAGAGAGAGAGAGAGAGAGCAGTTAGGTACGCTAGGAGTCAATCAATGTATAAGCTCAATGTACATTTTATGCAGAGTGCAAGCAGTGACAGAATAGATGAATGGGAGAGCCATAAGGCAGCACAGTCATCAGGGCTTCCTGGGAAGTAAACCAACTACACCATCGTCAAAAAACCTGAGTGATCAATGAGAGGGGGGAAGACAGCATCTAAACAAACCAGTTCACCATAATATTGCACATCCATGAGTCCCCCAGATCTGCACCATTACCAATAACAACCTTATTTACAGAAGACTTGCCTAAATAGGTTTTCAGACTTAAACACTAAGACTGTCTGAGTTCTGAACATTAATTGGAAGACTGTTCCATAACTTTGGGGCTTTAAAAGAAAAAGCTTCATATCTTTTTTGTTCTAGTGAGGACTCACATTCTGGAGCTTGTTTATGGACCTAGTAGAACATCCAGACAGTAAGGTGTTACAAGAATCCAACATAGAGGTAAAAAAAAAAATGCATGAACTATTTTTTTTTTTTTGCATCACATACTGTAGTGATGATATACTCATTATCTTGGCAACTTTTCTGAGATGAAAGAATGTTATCCTGATAATATCTACGTGAACTTCAAATAAAAGACTGGAGTCAATAATCACAAACAGGTATTTTATTGGTACACATGATGAAACAGAAAGGCCATCCAGAGTTACTGTGTGTTCAGAAAGGTCACTTCTAGCTGCACATGGGCCTAGAACTAGTGCTTCTTTATTGTCAGAATTAATCAGAATGAATTAATTATTAAGAGTTAATTAGCATTAATTATTTAATAAGTGTCTTATGTCCTTCACAGACTCTAACTTTTTTAAGCAAATGTTTTTCATCTGTCTTACATAAAACTGTGTCATCAGCAGAAACTAATTCCATACTTACAAATTACAGTGGGTACGGAAAGTATTCAGTTTTTCTTTTTAATAAATCTGCAAAAATGTCAACAATTCTTTGTTTTTCTGTCAATATGGGGTGCGGTGTGTACATTAATGGGGAAAAATTATTTTTGCAAATGCCTGCAATATTAGAAAGGGTGAAAAATTTAAGGGGCTCTGAATACTTTGCGTAGCCACTGTACTGTATATTGCCCAGATGAAGCATGTAACGGAAAAATAGTAGTGGGCCTAAAACTGAACCCTGTGAAACATTAAAATTCACTTTAGTATATGTAGAATAGTCACCATTAACATCTACTAAAAGATAAGACCTGAGCAAGAAGAGGCCCGTTTCATTCACTTCCACTACATTTTCTAATCTGTCAAGGAGAATATTATGATCAATCATCTCTAAAGCTGACTGAAGGCCAAGTAACACAATAAAGAGACATGACTTTGATCAGAGGCCAGTAGGAGGCAATTTATCACTTAAAAAAGCAGTGTCTCTGTGCTATGATGAGGCCTAAATCCTGACTGATTCTTTTCTTGAATGTTATTCCTATGTAGATATGAGCATAGCACCAGTGCTACAGCCTTTTCTAGGATTTGATACTGGCCTATAGTTGAAGGACTAACAGGGGTCAAGGTCAGGTTCCCTAATTATGGGTTTAATAACTGCTAGTTTAAAAGATTTATAAATGTACCCATAGTTAAATGAAGAGCTGATTATTTTAAAAAAGTGTTCAGATATTTCTGCTATTATTTGTTTGAGAGAACAAATGTAGGTACAGGATCTAGTACACACACTGATGAATTTGCTTGAAGGGGAGAAAATATTTTAAGAACTGATTTGATATAATTAGATTATCACCTGCATCAATATTTATGAAATTAAATGTTTGTTTTATAGGTTTTATTATTTTAT
>JAQMYL010000001.1:5967510-5986452 GCA_030014365.1 Clarias pachynema
TGTGTGTGTGTGTGTGTGTGTGTGTGTGTGTGTGTGTGTGTGTGTGTGTGTGTGAAAGTGTGTTTTACCTGCTCTTTGGCCCGACTCTCTCGCTCGCGAATGTGTGAAGTGACGATCCTCTCCGTCTCCTCCCTCAGCATGGGGAATGTACCCAGCTACAGAGACATTAAACACACCCGAGTACAGGATCACAATCTATACATATTGTTTATTTATTTATATATATTATAATAAGGCAAGAAGAGCTGCTTCAAACGCATGATGAAATTTGGTCAAGAAAATGAAATCCATCTCAAAAGGTTTCTCTATATAGAAGTATTTGGACATCTGGACGTTTTTTGCATCCCAATATCTATGTTCATGTTAGTCTGTTACTTTCGAGCCTGTGGAAAATGAAGGGAATGTGTGTCATAACATTCCTAAAGAGCATAATTCCTAAAGGGTTGCTGCAGTATACAACAAAAAGAAGTTTATACACATAAATATTTATCTCGTTCGCCTTTGGCATTCATAGTGGCATCATTTCAATAAGCTTCAATACACGGTGTCATAGTGTATGTGTCTGGATTGATGTACTTTTAAAGCAACATTTAAAGGACTGTACCTTGTTAGCACACTGGCGCACTGTATTGATGAGCTCCTGAATGACCAGGTCAATACATTTAATGCAGGGTTCCTTCAGTTTCACCACCTGTTTCTTCACTATCGCCTCGAACGCCATGTCTGGAGTGAACAGGCCCGTCCTGGAGACACGAGGACAAAAGCGTACACCATTAGCTACAGAAGTCTACATGCAATTCTATAAAAAAGTTCTTCATATTATATTAAATTCATTTAAATAGATTAAATTAAAGAAATTGAAATATTTTATATGAGAGACAAAAAAAAAAGTCCTTCAGGAAGGGTATACTGTAGAACTATTCCTCAACACTACATTAAAAAAGTACGAGAAAGAGGTCTTGCTCTTCGGAAGCAAAATATAAAGAAATGAGTGGCTTTTGCATGATACTGGATGTGTACCGTATGTTATTGTTTCCATAGCAACAACTAAGCAAGCAGTGTCCAGCAGATCCAGTGCAAATACAACAGTATAGACTATAGACAAATTTCTGACATACAGTATGTTCAGTAATTTTTCACCTGATGCCATGAATGTTTTTGATAGCGTAGCTGATCTCCCGGCGCATCTCCTTGTCATCACACTCCATCTGTGGGTCGAGAAACAGCACAACACACACTCTCCACTTAACAAGAGCACCTCTCAGAGTAAAGGTTCATGAGACGACTATTCTTTATTATGCACTGATTGATGCTTTACAACATTATTCTGTTCTTTCCACCTTCCACCTGGGCATCAAAAACGTCTCGTTGTTCATTCTCTCAGATTTATTTCTCAGAGCGAGAGCTCCCAGCGAGAGATTTCATTCATTTCCCTGCTGGAAGGCTTTGATGGCATGAGCATGAAACACTTCAGACTTGCCTTGACCAGTTCAAAAGGGAAGCGTTCGTGGAAGATGCGGTTGATCTTGGCGCCTCCTGACAGCTCGACCGTGTCCACCTGATCACCCGAACCCTCGATGCGCTTCTCAAAGTCCACGGCGAACTGCTGCACCATTCTGTAATAAACACGCACTAACACACATTAGGCATCTTCTAATAATGCATTTGAATAATAATAAAAGTGCACTTTAGTGTCTGCTATAAAGAATACATGTAGTTTTAAGTTATCGTTCTCATATTATGGAAATGTTAGCTTGCTTGGAAATCCTTGATGTTCCTCTTAATGTTACATTAATGATAAGAGGTGATACACATTACTGAAGAACTTTTCATTTATGGAAGATATACTATATAAATATATTACATCCTCCAACATTCTTCCTAAAATACATAATTTTTCTGCATTTCCACTAGCAGGAAATTTAGGGCTAGTGCTTTATCTTTACAAAAAGCTGACTTCCGCTCGGGTTCATATTTTTAATATCTTAATGCGCAACTCGCAAAAACCTAAGGGATTCTGTGCCCCATGAAAGCCTCATATACTGTACAGTACTAAGGCCACTAATCTTGACCACGCAAACACTTTCATCTGGTATTGCAGTTTAGGGGCCCCGTGAAAACATCCTTACTTCCCCTTTATGGCATCCCTGGTTAAGACTTGTCCAAAAGCTCTGTTAACATGATAGATGGATAGTTGTGTTTCGCTCTGCGGTGCAACTCTGACTTCTCTGACTCGGACTACACAGTTTGCTTTCTTTGTGTTTCAATATGTTTTGTCGGCTACAACATGCATCATCGTGCGTTAAGAATCCCATTCGACTTGCTGCCGTTGACTTTTTTCCTGTCCCATCATAGGCATCGCCAAAGGAGCCAAAATTCCCACCACTATTTAACACTAATTAACACTTAAATGGCAATGACAATTTGTTTTGCAGAGTATTTCTCCATAGCTCACATATTCATTAACTTATACAGCACAAAAGGTGTAGTTCAAAATTGGACACTATTTTTAGCGGCCATGTTTTTTTTAGGATGAGGACAGAGACGAGGGCAGTATTTTTGACAGAATTTTTTATATACTGTATTGATTATTGATTGCTAAAGTGTTCATTTATCGGTTAAGAAGAAAGTACGAAAATTTTGTAATCCTAATTAATAAGCCTTAAATACCTTTTCTGCCAACACACACACACACACACATACACACACACACTATTAAAACATAACCATAAAACACAAACGTATTCTTTAATGCAATATTTCCAAACCTACCTATATACTACCTATAATTATATACCTTGTACTGCAACACGATGTCATAGTTTATTTTTAAAAAAAATCAAAAGCCACAAAGCATCATGGGAGTCTCAGTGTTTAGTAATTAAATACTGCCACTTTATATTATGTTATACTATATGCCATGTTATACTAGCTATATTCAGTTTATGTGTCTGTACACTCTAATGTAAATGGTGTTGTGTTGTGTTGTGTGTGAAGAACTAACTGCAGCAGGGCTTTAGTCTTGCGTGACGGATCGTCAGGTCTAAAGTGACGATATTCCTCGGCCTCCTTGTCCAGAGAGAGAAGCTGAGATTGAAGTTTACTCCGGAAAGCAGGCAGCGTGTCCCGAATGTGATTGGTCAGTTGCTATGGAGATAAAGATCTAGAAATCATGAACTGAACAAGGAAACACAGTCAGATGGTGGACATACTGTACACCTATTAGAAAATGATTATTTAACATATCTGGAAGGAGTCTCCAGTGTCAGTGGTTTCATTAGAAGGTAACGCTTTGTAGTTTCTCTGAGATTTACAGTAATAATCATGTTGTGTGTGTGTGGGGGGGGGGGGGGGGGTTTAAGATGCTACCTGGTTGAGGGCTTTCTGCAGATAAGGTGTACCCATGTTGTCAGCGAGGTGTCTGTATGAGGGATGAGACAGGAAGAACTTCCTCTCTGCAGCCAGAGCTGCTTTGATGTCCTTCTTCCCTTCGATGTCCTTCTGACTGCGGTTCACCACCCCGATATAACCTGAGACGGAGAGCGAGCATGAAAAGCATAAGAGATCAGTCCTTGTGTGTGTAAGTGTGTGTGTGATGTAGACTGGAAGCAAGACAAAGCAGGACTGGAATTTGAATACATCTTACGTAACAATCATTAATTTGAGTGTGCAGTTTTGTTCCACATTAAGAATGAAACACAAAGAACAAACGCATGAATCACGCTGTGTGTGGAACGGAGCTAGACAATATTATGCTAATCACGAACCTCAACAGAACTGGCAAAGGAATTCAAATTACCATTTGAATATAGCACCAATTAAATGTGGTGAAACTTTTAAAGCACATTAGCAACAAAGGCCTATACACATGAATGAAAATTTTACTGATAAGGGTCACAGTGAACTTTTGAAAAGAGCCAGCTGTGTTAGATTCGGCTTGCAACTGAACTGTAAAGTACAGTAGCTGTAATTAATTAACAGGCCACCTTGTATTTTGTTTAAAAAGAAAGAAAGTTTATTCAACTTGTGTAAAAGCTGTCACACATCCAACAGTAGAAGTTGGAGGTTCTGGTACAGGATTTCTTTAATGATGTTTTCTGAACATTTGAACTGGACACAAACCCACCTGATTCAGCATAAAGGCCATAAAACCATGGAAGAGAAAGATGAGGTAGCCAACATGCTCAAACAAGGCATCATTGAAGACTCCACCAGTCCCTGGTCCAGCCCCATAGATCAGAAGTCCTGATCTGATGACTTGGTGGACTGCCTAAAGTAATCCCAATTCATTTTAACCAACTAAGGTACTGTGGCCTTTACAGCAATGTTGGGTAAGGCCCAAGATGGCTTTCAACACCTCTAATTGAGTTCGCTCGTTTGTCTCCACAGGATCATGTGATGAAGTCAGTTCCACCATCACCACCTTGCATTGGCCAAGGGCTGCTTAGGCCACAAAGCTATGTGCTTTTCCTCAAGCTGGCATTGTCCCCCATCTCAGTTCAAGGCTCTCACAACAGCCCTTAGCAGCTTACCTATACTGTGAAACCCTGTACTATTCACCCTGCACACTGATGTGTCGAGACAGACCTGGGTGTGGTGGGGGATCAACACACGATCGTCTACAAGTAGAAATTCTTCCTCATAGAACCAAAGTACACGGCCATGGAAAGAAAAGCCCAGGCAATCACATTCCCCTTCAATGGATGTGAAAAGCTAATGACTCTATTATGATTAAGGACTTAATTCATGATTAACCCATTGTTTTTTTTGTTCCTCTAGGAATTCTTCTTCCAGGAACAGCACCAGGAGCTCGATATGGACATGGTGGCATGTATGCAACCCTGGTCTAGACCAGCAGCCAATTTGGAGCTATGGTAGGGTGGGGTGACCACGACAACATGACCAGCTCATGTAAATCCCTTCTTGCACCTCATGTGCCAACAGCTGGGGTGCTGAACAGACCCCATTTCAGCACCCACCTTTGTTATGGACCAACGCAGCCCATGTGAAGACCGGGCAGGACAGAAAAACACACACAGCTGTTATAAGATGGTTGCTGCTGCTCTGTTCCCTCCCTGAGCTACCAGGAGAGTATCAAAAGAGCATGAGGATGGAACAAGACGAGTAAGTGCTCACGTCACATGGCAGGATCGAACCTGTGTTACCCTGTTAGCCTTGAGCAGATACCTCATGCAGGAAGAAGAAAATTCTCCAGCACAACCACTGCTGAGATCTGCCACTTGATTTGACACCCCACTGATTCCGCAAAGATGAGAAAGAGAAACTCCTGTGTCTCATTACAGGCTTTCCGTACAAAAATCCTTCATAAAAGAACATTTATTTTCCTTGTCAAATCTGCCGCTATCTGTGTTCTTGCAGCCGTGAGTGGCCGCAGTGGGTAATATTACATTTGAATGTGTCCTTACACACAGACTTTATCAATTAGAGCCTAGAACAGTAGATGTACAAAGCTGAGATTTATACGTGTGACAGAAAATTGTAGTCGGGGGTAATACAGTATAATGGCGATGCCACAAACATCTATGGTCATCTGTGGTGCCTTAGAACATTAACACAACCCACATCAATATAACAGGAATAAACTCTTCAGAACAGCATTTGGCCTTTTCCAGCTCACTTCAAAAAAGAAACTGAATAAGGATCTTGGTCTCACCCCTGCGCAGAGGAAGCAGCTTGTTCTCCAAAACATCTCGAGCATCAGTGCCCTCATCCATCAGATCCAGTTTGGTGATCACACCAATCGTCCTCAGACCTACAGAAGTAAAAAGACACAGGTTAGCAACAATAGACAATGATAATGATGTAGCTCAAATACTGATAGTAAGATGGTTTTTATCACAGTTTGTCACGGATATGCAAACAATAAACAATCTGTACAGTCCCCTTTGAGCGGTTACATCAACATGGTGAGGTTGAAACTTAAATACAGCTGCTTAGGTTGATGCACCATTGGGGATATTACAATCACATGTTTGTAGTGCATACTTATAAGAATGTCAGGTTTGGGGTTTATAAATATATACATGGCTGATAATGCCATGACACACTAATAATACTTTAATAATTTTTAATAATAATAATAATAATAATGTCTTTGGAATGTCGGAGGAAACAGGAATTTCCAGAGGAAACCCACCATGCATGGAGAACATGCAAACAGACCCCGAGGTGGGAATCAAACCCAGACCCTAGAGGTTCCAAGCAACTAACCACTAAGCCACAATGCCACAAATAATAATAATAATAATAATAATAATAATAAAATCAGTCCCTGATTATCATCATATAGTGGTAACTGAGTGGTTAAGATGCTATACTGCTGATCAAAAGGTTCAAACCCAGCAACACTTTTGGACCCTTAAGCAATCTCTCAACTGCTCGAATGCATAATAACCTAAATGTACGAGATGTTCTGCATACATCTGTCTGCAAAATGCAATAAATGTCTCCTTGAGCGATTTCTGCAATAGCTGCTTTGATCAGATGCTCTTTTGATTTTCCATGTGGGTGCTGCATTGAAAAGCAATGAAAGAAAAATTCTGAACTAATACTCAACCAGGTCTTCTCATCATACCGGCCTCCTCAAGTCCCTCACACCTACCAGTGACTCACATGGTGTAATATGTATGGGTTTAATCTTGGCCTCAAATGGTGGTCCATAGTGGATTTCAGTGGATTTAGAGCCTAAAATGAATATTACACTGCTGGGGCTATTTTTAAAATAAAAATATTACATTTGTACATAAAAGATAAATATAGAAGAATACATATTAATAATATACAATGTATATGTATATAATATAATAATAATGTTTAGTAGTACTTTGCTGTAATGATTTGATAATACACATGCTATCATTTCCAAATTATGATTTATTAACACTGTGTATAATAATAATCATAATTCTTGTTGTTTAATGCTATTTACAGATATTGTTATACTATTAATATTTAATAAGGGATGTGTGTGTGATGGAGGACGGGGTGAAGGTCAAGCCTGTGAAGGTCAAGCAGAAATTGTTTTGCATTTTATGCGCCACATGTTTTGTTTTGTTTTTTTGCTTTAATAAAGGCAACCTCTTGTGATCTTTGTCATTTTTTTTCTCCAGCACACCCTGCTCCATCAGACAGAGTGGCACTTTAAACCATTATGGAAACCGCCACTACACACTGTAATTTATTGCAGTTACATCAAACTGTCAGACCTATTTTATAGTTGCGACTGAGGGCCGAATATGGGCGTGCACAATTTTAGTATTTAATTTCCCCTGCAGAAAATAAATAAATAAATAAATAAATAAATAAAAAACTCAGAATACCAGCCCATTGATTTGTGTGAAAAAGAAAGACATCATCTTGATTCGAAGCCGATCACGAGTCTTTACATGTTGTCAGTATGTTACAGTTGCAACCTTTCTTTATCGTTTAAGGTTCCTTTCTACCGCACCACAGACAGGACTCAAAATAATCCACATCTCAAGTCACATCTGTCTCACCCTGAGGATCCACATCCTTAGCCAGTTTGAGGGCGTCGGAGTTGGCCAGGTCGGTGTTGGCGGGAGTGACGGCAAGGATGAGGCAGCTCTCTCGGCAGATGAACTGCATGATCATGTCGCGGATCTGCTGCTCGATGTCTGCAGGCTGGTCTCCCACGGGCACCTTGGTGATCCCCGGCAGATCGATGAGTGTCAGGTTCAACACTGAACAGACGAAAGAAGAACCTTTAATTTGATTTATTAATCAATTATGCTTATTTTACAGACTTTCTGAAACAGGAGTGTAACCGAGAACAGAAATCTCGGCTCCAGACACCTAGGAGTAAAAAAACTAACTTTGGCAAACCTGAACTGGAAATAAAGATACACAAAAAAAGATTAAAAAGAAATATATTGATAGTAGATTAAAGGTAACATTAGGGCATTACTGTATATACACTGCTTGGGAAAAAAAAAAAAAGAAGAAAAAAAAAAGCCTTACACACTCTTCAATCATCTTTAGCTTTGATTACACACAATGTGGTGGCCGGTTCCTGTGTGAAAATGATTCCTCATGCTCCCAGAACAACTCCTTCACAATTTTAGTCCTGGAGTATGGTCATATCATCAGAAAAGAAAAACTCCATAGATGTGATAACCTCAGTACATTCAGGTCATCAGCTGACTTCATTTTATTGTCACATAACGTTGCTGAGTCTAGACCTGAGCAACTGAAGCAACCCCAGATCATAACACTGTCTCCAGAGGCTTGTACAGTGGACACTATGCATGCACAATGCAGGGCACACACTCATTCACACACTACGGGCAATTTGGGAACGCCAATAAGCCTAACCTGCATGTCTTTGAACTGTGGGAGGAAACCAGAGTACCCGGAGGAAGCCCACCAAGCACGAGGAGAACATCCAAACTCCATGCACACAGAGACGGGAATCGAACCTGGCCAGGAGTCGAACCCGGACCCTGGAGGTGCAAGGCGACAGTGCTAACCACTACACCACCATGCCGCCGTGAAATATTCAAGCTTTGCTTAATAATTTGTTCATTAATAATTATGGGGAAATGTATTATTATCATTATTATTATTATTATTATTATTACTATTATTATTATTTGATTCTTTTATCCAATATATCTTCTTCTACATATTACTTGAAGTATCTGTATCTAATATTTTTGCCCATATTGCCCACCACACAGTATGACGCCTCCACTGAGGCAAAGGGTATTAAATAACCCATCAAAATCTGCCTTCTATTGCCTAAAATAAATCCTGTTATTTTGTGCTTTGTTTATCGGGAAATGGGAGGAAGCATACCGTGAGATGTGGGCTGAGCTCCAAAGAGCTTGCCCTTCACACTGGCACACCACTTTCTAAATACTGCTCTGTTGTTGGTCTCTCCTTTCAGCTCACACATCCTTTTCTAATATTTTTTAAGGAAATATTTACCTGACAAGGTTTTCATGTCTAGATGCAACCTGATACAACATGCATGCATTAGCAGAATAAAAAAAATATGAATTTATCTGACCACAAAGCTAGTGAGCCTCTACTGGTAGAGTCTTGAAAAGGTGTAACAAATAGAACGTACCATGTGGAGAAAACACCCTCAAGTTGATAGGAACTGGGGAGATTCCCTTATTGGCTCCGGTGACGCGGTCCGTCTCGGCCTCGATCTCCTGTCGCACTTCATCAAAATCTGTGAACTTCTTTCCTTTGCAGTGAAGAAACTCAGCCCATTCTACAAATCCACACAAGGATAAATGCACATTTCACAGAATACATTAACCGGATATTTGAATTTATATTGTGGAACTACGCACAAATTAGCTTTTAAATACAAAATCCCCAGCATTGAAATACTGCCTTGAACAAAAAAAGGCTTTGTCAAAGAGGTTTGCCATTGACTATTTTATGGCCACTTTATATATCAGCCCAAGCTAATTTCGCCTGCAAGACTCTTAGACTTTTTTTCTGTTCTTCAAAAAAAGAATGTTATAGTTATAGTATTGTATAAAACAGACACATTCAGACTGCAAATTTCATGTACTGTACTATTCAGACAATGTAAAGTGGAGTTAACCTAAAACAGGGATTTACTTGCATTCTGAAGCATGAAAAAAACATCTAATTTAAAGTATGGATCAGTGACAAACAGGTACAGATGATGAGAGATGATCAGGCCGGTGATCAGTGTAATGGTGATGCTGAATGCTGAGTGGTTGGAACAGACGAGAGGGGAAATGAGGTCGCTGCTGAGGTTTTTACATAAACATCCAATGTTTATATCGTATCTTTAGGCACTTGTCATAGTAGCCTGTCAAAGTAAAGCATTTGTTCACATTTATTAATTTTAATCTACACATAATTCCATTTAATATGAAGAAATGAAGGGTGGACCATGACTTGTGCACAGTACCGTACTTTTGACAGCAAAAGAATAAAAAAAATATGGAGTTCTTCTGTCCCTGATTTATTTTTAAATTTTCAAAGAACGGACAATTCATGCAGAAAACTACTCTATTCAAACATGCATTAATAGCTGAACAGAATTTACCATCACCTCAGTGGAAATAGTGTGGAAATGTGCAAAGTCATGAGAGAAACTCGACAAGGAAACAGTGATATTAGTACTGGGACACAGGACCTGTCGTGTCATGTTAGAATAAAGACGATGTTAAGTAACTTCACAGACTCAGCTTCATTGTCAAAGACTTTTCCAGAACATTTTCCATGATTAGTGAAGGTCATCTTAGGATGACTTTTATCAAGTAGCCTACCACCGTGCTCCTTCTTCCATACATTTCTAATATTACATTTCTCTTTGAACTGAAAATAAATGAATGATGTGACCCAAGCTAGTTGGCTAATCACAGCATTGCTGATATTCAGTATGATGTTGCTATTATAAAACTAATTTATAAATATGAAATTAAGATTGTTTAATTAAGATTTTAGACACAATGAGTTTATTGTTGCTCCACATATGGAAGGAAATGCCAAAGAACCTACAATCACTGATAGCTAGTCAGGTAGCTACTAGCTAGGTAGTTTGCTAACCCTAGTATAGTAACACTAGCAGTTTGGACTGTTGCTAGTTTATGTGGCTACAGCTTTCTCTAAGACACGTCACGACAATGCTCGCTCACACACCAATAGAAGCGGCATAACACACTCGTGATTGGCTGTAGAGCCGTGATTGATATGAAAGTGCTAAGTGAAAAGCTAAAACAGCATCATGCGGGATTCAAAATAGCGATTTTGCACACTTTATTTTATCGCAGTGCCATTCAGGGTCCCAGTGGTTACATTGTGATATGTTAAAGAACATAAAATATGGCATTCTTGTTGTTGCTGTTTGTTAGTTTTTTTTCTTCAAAATGACCAAAAATATTGGAACACGACACTCATATTTCTTGATGTTGTGTTAGATTGATCGTTTAAACAAGAAAAAGCTTTGAATGTCTACTCTGTGTTTAAGCCCTGGCTTTTGCCAGTGAAAGAAAAGAAGAAAAAAAATAAACCAACAGAGAGACCGGAGAGCTGTGTATGGGAGTTAACCAAGCCATCTGAGGCTAAGAAAGGAAGAAAAAAAATAATCAGAGCCATTGTTCAAGCACTGGGAATAGCCAATACAACAATTTAAAATTGTTCTGTTAATACTGGTGCACTAACAACCAGGTCAACAAAGAAACCAAAAACTGTGAGGAAACAGTCAGTGACCTCATAAACAGCCTCCAAACGCCAGGTCTGGAGATATCACAATCCACTGTCCAGCAGAAATGTAGAGACCATACACCAAGATGTAATCTACTCATCAGGAGTAATCAGAGAGAAAAGTACAATTAAAGAAATATTGAAATTCTGGAACCAAGATAAGTGTATCCAACAGACAAGCTCTTTGGTGATCATGGTGGAGGAAGTGTCTTAGCTTGCACTTGCATTGCTGATCCTTTATTGATGATGTAACTCCAGATGGAAGCAACAGAATTCGGGAAATCTACAGCAACATTTTATCTTCCAGGTTACAGAGAAATGCAAAGGACTTCATCAGGGGAAGTGGAAGGTTTTAGACTGGACTAGTCAGTCTGCAGACCTTAACCCAACTGAGTAATTGAGGAAACTGAAGGGAGAAATCTCCCCAAAAACAAACCAGGACCGAAATAAGCTGTGGTTCAAGCTCGGCAAAGGAAAATACTAAAAAAAGTTTGGTGATGTATTTGGGTCAGCGTGATATAGTTATTGCAAGCAAGGGATATTCTTGAATCAAGTTGTGCAACACATTAATGTAAAGAAACCTAAAAATCTCAAACTCAGCTTTCTTCACTGTGTAGAAAAAACAAGAGTATACCTGTATGCCTTGATCTTCCAGAGGGGAAGGTACTGTATATCAATGACAAAGATTTAATTACAAACTAAAGTGATTTGCAGTATGTCTGTTCCACTACAGCATGTAACTAAGCACCAACTTCGTTAAATAATGAGACTCACAGTGTGAAGAAATCAAGCTAGGTTTTAGATATCATTAAGCAGACCGAGTGCATCACTTAAACTCGCTCCTTTCACAACATGCTATTTCACAAACTGTCCCAGTTGATTTTTTTCACACCACTGTTTCAGTGAAATACATATACAGAATTTTTCCATTCTTCTGCCGGCTTGCCTTCTTCCATCCTGGTGCCATCTCTTTATCAGATAAGTGATGCACATGCGCACATCTGGGCGTCTACGTGATGCAAAAGAAAATATGATTCATCAGACCTGGACACCTTTTTCCATTGCTCCATGGTCCAGTTCTGATGCTCACGTATCATTGTAGGTGCTGTCCATGGTGGACACAGGTCATCATGGGCACAGTGACTGGTCTTCACCTACAGCTACGCAGCCCCATACACAGCAAACTGTGATGCACTGTCTGATACCCTTCTGTCAGAGCCAATGTTAACATTTCCAGAAATGTGTGCTATACAGTAGTAGCTGTTCTGTGCAATCAGAACCAAACTTGGACTCCCCACATGCATCAGTGAGCCTTAGGCGCCCATGACTTTGTCACGAGTTCTTCAGTTGTCTTTCCTTGGAGCACTTTTGATAGGTACTAACTGGGAACACCCCACAAGACTTGCTATTTAGGGGATGCTCTGACCCAGTTGTCTAACCATCACGATTTGGCCCTTGTCAAAGTCTATTTCCAAGAACTGACTGTTGCCCTTGACAACCAGATAACCAGTGTTATTCACTCTGTTATAGCTGATCAGTTTTTCCAACCTTATGGGGTTAATAGCTAGCCCAAACATACAGCCAGCAAGACGCTAGATTTAGACTTATCACTAAAGATTAAGCTCTTCATAACATACTGTAAAAAAAATCTCTAAACCACATAATCCTTAAAAATCACCAGTCATTTAAAGTCTCGGTTAAGGGGATATATTGCCTAAAGCTATTAATATAGCAAAGAAATCTGAGCAGAAAGAAACTTTCTGTGTGTGTGTGCATGTCTATGTAGGTCAGGCTGCTCACCTGTATTAGAGTTGATGAGCTGCAGCACCAGGGGCCTGCGAGTGACGATGCCAGAGCCACGGGGAAGAAAATCCCTAAGAAAAGAAACGGGAAAAAGAAAATAGAAAAGATAAAGAAAATGATACGAATTTCAAAAGAATTCAGCAGTATATTGTAAGTCAGAGCAAACAATTAAGTGCTGAATTATTAGACAAGAGTTTATTCTTCATTAGCTCACACACCAGAAGGGTGTTTTATTTGGCCCTTTGGTATTGATTCGCTGCAAAGCAATTAGCCATGATAAAAAAGGAACTTTAAAAAGGCATGGCATTGCGTGTTGGAGACATCCGAGAGAGGACCATCACTGCAAAGGGGCGTCCAGGGGAGAGGACAATTTTAGATGCTCTTTTGATAATATCAAAGATAAATACCAAACAGGGCTTTTATTTAGCAGTTAGACCACCACAACACTGTTAAATCCTCAATTCTGATTGGTCCGACGGTAAAACAATAATTTTTCTATAGGGTCTACTCGGTGCCGTTTTTTTTTTTTATCAAAGACTTTATATACAGCATGAAGGAATGGTTTTGTGGTGAAGAAGTGTATATGAACGAATAGAGATGTTCAAGAGTTAGCCATCAAGAAGGTGCCGTCTACCGCCAATGACAAACGTCCACACACATGTCCAAAATCTGCAAAAACTTGGTTTTGAAGTGTTAAAGCTTCGTCCCTATAGTTCTAATCTCGCTCTATTAGACTTTCACCTGTTCAGTCTCCTGAAAGCATCCCTATGAGGACGAAGATTCACTTCTGATGAAGAAGTGAAGACAGCGGTGCATTCATGTCAAAAAATAAATAAATAAATTGTAGGAATATGACAGCTTGTTGACAAAGTGTACTGAAACACAAGGAGCTTATCTTGAAAAATTATGTATTTGTCTTTTCTGAAAGTGAATTAAAATAAATTCTACAGTCAGAGTGCGGATAATTTTTGACTCTCCCTCATATAATCATGATCTAGATTAATGAACGTTCTGGGAACCTTTTGGGTAACATTTTTTTTAAAAATGTTTGAAAAAAAACATACTCTATAATAGTATACTACATAATAACTATATTTGTAGGATTTAATTTTTTGTTTTTTGTTTTGAGAAAAGATTATGATTTGCAGCTTTTCAGTGACAGGACAAACTACGATTTTTTTTTTAATTATTAACTTAAAAAAAAGGATGATTATTGAGGCTGATGAGGGACCGACTGTTTATGAGCTGCTACAATGTAAGATGGACTTGTTTTGCGAATGATCCATCGTTAGATGTACAGTATGATGTGTCGTTCCTGAAGATCTTAAAGTTTCCAGTTACATAATATATCCTTCTAAAGAGAAAAGCAATGCAGATTGTCTCTCACACACACATGTGAGAGAGTGCAATTTGACTATTCGGTGTGTGTGCGTGTGTGTGTGTGTGCGTGTGTGTGTTCGTGTGTGTGACAGCTGAGTGTCGAGTGTGGTGGTGAGTGGGAGGTCTATTCTGTGTCATTTCCATCGGCGGTGAAAAATGAAGTGAGATTTTATCACAGCAGACGCTGCAGGGTTCTTCACCACTGATCCAAATCAAAACCCATAATAATAAAATAAAGCAATACAACATTGAGGACACTCGTCTAATACTGAGATTACACTTTCCACTTGTTCTTATGCAAGTAACTCTACAGTCCTTAGGCCTTTAGATGAGGAGTAATACCACCCAGCAATGAGGAGTAATACCACCCAGCAATTACACAGTATTTTATACCTGTTACACCTCAGCACTTTTGCTTATCATTAAATGTTTTTTTTTCTTTATTCTTAGTAGTAAATATTGTGTCTGACTCTGGAGACTCCTTTCCATAAATGTAATGCTATGTGATGTGAATGTAATTCTCCTTACAAAGCACTTTAGATCTAGTGCATCGGTATAAACCTGAGGTGTGTGACCAATTCAGAACCAATCGATCTTTGGACCAATCAGAATCCTGCATTCATTAGCACTGAATTCCGGATGAAAGTATTATTTATTATCATGATTTCTAAACAATTCCGTTTCTATAAAAGCATCTCACAAGGCAATTTGTCTGCTGCTAATCACTGGTGTGTATTGATATGAATGTACAGTAAATAAAACAGTCTTTATTCTCCTTTAACCTTCAATGGTTTTAGGCATCAACTTGGATAAATGCGTCGGTCAAACTGCGTTTTTTTTTAAATAACCATCATTGCATAAGACGGCTGGTTGCGATGACCCATGACTATAAAGACCCCAACCAACCACACACACACCTACACACTAATTTGGACACACACACGTCTTTGGACTGTGAGCCAAACCAAAGTTGTTGTTGTTGTTGGTTGGATGATTCGATCCACACATTTAACCCGGCATAGGTTTCACAATTTTGAGGATGTCTGTCCTGATGCAACCATCCCATTTTATCCTTTAGCTCAGGACCAGCATTATGGATGATTTGGGGCATTGTTGGAAATGGAAACCAGATTTCCACATGGCAGGTGAAAATGCCCTACTGAGGGAACACCTGAGTATTTGGAGGAAACCCAACAAGCACTGGGAGAACAATCAAACATACAGGAAATAAGATTTGACCCCCCCAACCTTGTAGGTGTCAGGCACCACCCAGGCCTGCTGTGTGTCTTGCTCATGCCCAGGACAAGATGCTCTCCAAAAGCCCCCTACCCCCCTTCCCCCCACCACCCGCAACGATGCACAGGTTGCTGGCTGGCCGTGACTCACACACGCAACACATGGTCCATTTTCACCACACCGCGAAAGAGCTCTCCTCTCCCACACACACACTATTTAATCCACATATAGTCCAAACTAAACTAAAACTACAGTATAGCCCATCCACTGAAATCCAATCATACTAGCCATATCGGAACAAATTTCTGTGGAAAAAAAGAAAGTACTACTTAAACACTGGATGTTTGTTTAACGCGTTGTTTGTTGTGTTATATACAGTATGTCCATACACACACATATCCACCCACACGTCTTATTACTGAGCGAAATAGGCAGGTGATGAATGGATGGATGGATGGATGAATTAACCGTTTGTGTACCACATAAGAAAAACATGTCCAAATAACTGCGTTACTTCCAGCTTCTAAGGCTGTTATTTATGTTTAGTGTTTTCTTCCAAACGTCAAGCAGCTAATTTTCCTCGAGGCAAAGATTAATATCCGAAGGGAGCGTTACGTTACCTGAATTTAATTTTATCTGTACAGTATCTACTATTTTCTATTTGCTTTTATGTTTTATGGTTTGCTACAAAAAACAGCTTTACAGAATTAAAATAGATATATAGAAAAAATATATAGGGAAAAACTGTGAATTACAATAATCACTTTCTCCCTGATGAGCAATCCAAGGTGACATTGGCAAGGACAAACTCCCTGATATGGCAATAGGAAGAAACCTTTAGAGGAACCAGACTCAACAGCAAACCCATCCTACAAAACTGTTTGTTGGAATTTCAATCCTAAAATATTGATCGACTGCAGTCACAGAAAAACTTCGGGTCCATGACCGTCCTCATGGTCATCAAGTGGAGCCATTCCACTTCAATATATACTGTACATATTATTTTACATACCTGGCCATAATGTCCCCTGCACCTTTACTGTCTTTTTTGGTTTTATTTACTGGCCACCTGATTGCATTCAGTCATTTTTAGCAGTGACATTTATGGCATTTGGCAGATGTGACATTTCTACACTTCTAATTTGAACGTGCGACCTACTGATAAGTAGTACAACACCATAACCACAAAGCTACCCCTGTCCCTTCAAGCTTAATAGCTGGCTAGTTTGACTTTATAGCACTAACCAAAAATGTTTTTGCATTACTCAGGGGAAAGTTAAAATGCCTTCTCACCAACATGGCAAAGAAAATCAGGTAGTTGATACAAACAACAAGTTTTTATACGACTCATAAGTCCTACGTAATGTTTTCACAAATGAGTTCAGGAGACTGTTTAAAGTTTCGAGTGCCATTTTGGGTTCTCCCCTTTCACAGGGTGCGGAAAAACTGGCCAGATGTTCTCCTGATGTCAGCAGTCCTGGCAACACTAACCACTGAGACACTGAGCCACTGCGCTGCCAGGAATATTAACAGAACATCTAAATATAGAGAAATCTACAAGCTCTCTGAAATGAAGGTCTAATTAAGGGTTAACCAGGGTAGTGGTGGCTCAAACGGTTGAGGCTGTAGGTTACTGGGTTTGGGATTGGAAGGCTGGGGGTTTGAGTCCCAGCAGCGTACAGTTGTGACTGTTGAGTAACCCTATCTGCACCAGGGATGTTGTATCCTCACTGACACCAGCTTCCTAAACACAATCACCTCAACACAATGGGACTGGACCGACAAACACACTGATCTACAACCATTTAGCAATTTCACACACCAACATGCAACTCCTTTCTTTTTTGCACATTATTTAGCAGCTGTTTATATGTTTGCACAAGAAATATTTTCTATCATGGTTGCTACTTTAACAAGAAATGTTTAGTATAATTTACTGGCACTATCTTAACTCACCATCACAGAGTATTGCATTGTGTTGTGTTGTTGTCATACTGTTGCTCTTGTTTGCACATTTGCAGGTGCACTTTATGTTTTCTTTTATATAGTACTTAGATAGATGTTTTGTTAATTTAAGGTGTTAGCTAGTCAGCTAATTAGGTATCTTAATTAGCTAGTTTTTGTTAAGTTATGTTGCATGTACAGTATGTAGCAACTTGGTCCTGGAGGAAGGCTAATTCATTTCACTGTGTACTGAACTGTATATGGTTGAAATGACAATAAACACCAACTTGACTTGACTAAAGTTTTGAGCGCCATTTTCCCCTGACTGTCTGTCTGGGACAACTGACCAGATGTTCCCCTGATGTCGGTGGCTGCCAGAAATGTTGCTCACTCACTCACTCACTCACTCATCATCTATACTGCTTTATACCGTATACAGGATCGCGGGGGGCCTGGAGCCTATCCCAGGAGATTTAGGGCATGAGGCGGGGTACACCCTGGATGGGTGGCAGTCCATCACAGGGCACACACACATATACACACACTACAGGCAATTTGGGGAGACCAATTCAAAAACCTAATCTTCAAGTCTTTGGACTGTGTAAGGAAACCCACCAAGCACAGGGAGAACATGTGAACGCCATGCACATAGAGATGGGAATCGAACCTGAGCTGGGTGCAAGACGACAGTGCTAACCACTAAGCCACCATGTTGTTGCCAGGGATGTTAACAGAAATATAAATATAGAGAAAGCCCACACGCTCTCTGAAATTAAGGTCGAATGACGGGTTCACCAGGGCAGTGGTGGTTTAAACAGTTAGTGCTGTAGGTTACTAGGCTTTCCGATATTAAGACTGAGCCCTAGTGTTGAGCCCTTGAGGTAGGCTGTTAACCCCACCTCCTCCAGGGATGCTGTATACTCTCTGATCTTTGGTATTAATAAATTCTCTTATTTGTAATAGTAGAATCACTGTACAAAGCTAAAAGATGAACACGTAAGTTAA
The DNA here is from genome assembly GCA_030014365.1 of Clarias pachynema. Taxonomy (NCBI): domain Eukaryota; kingdom Metazoa; phylum Chordata; class Actinopteri; order Siluriformes; family Clariidae; genus Clarias; species Clarias pachynema. Next base: position 5,986,114 of record JAQMYL010000001.1, read on the forward strand.
AAAAAAAAAAGAATTAAAGGATTATTTATAGACCAGACAAGATTGATCTCAGCTTGGAACGCCGCTTACTTTCCCACGAAGTTCTCCAGCACCGAGCTCTTGCCCGCGCTCTGGCCTCCCACCACGGCGATCTGCGGCAGGTCGAGGTTACAGCTCTGTCCGATGCTGCTGAAGGCGTCCTGCAAGCGGTTCACCAGCGGGATCAGATCCTCCATGCCCCGGTTCCCCATGGCACCGACCAGTGTGTGTATGTGTGTGTGTGAGAAAGAGAGATCGAGAGAGGTGTGTGTGTGTGTGTGTGTGTGTGTGTCTATGGGGGGGGGGGGGATACACCGATGA
>JAQMYL010000001.1:6015135-6027976 GCA_030014365.1 Clarias pachynema
TTCACTAAGTAACAAGTAATTACTTAGTCATCTTTTTTGTACTTGATATTTTTTGGTTTCTCAAAAACCATATAGTATATATTCTGTAAAATTTCACAAATGTATGAGTAATCTTTCGATATGTATATATATATATATTTTATTTAAATTTTATATACAAATTTATAGTATACAAATCTATAGTAAAATAATCAGTACCCTGACTCATTTGTCACTAAAGTACTTTTTTATCTAATTTTAATAGAACATTGTTTCCTAAAACCCTTTGCAAATAACTTACTACATAAACAAGTACCAAGTATTCTAACTTATTCATAATTCACTAAGTACTTCATCACCATTATTAACGTTCTTCAATTCATAATTGTTTCCCAAAATCATTCATGAATAGCGTAGAATGTAAACACATTCATAGATTAACAAGGAAGCGTTTAGTTATCTTGTGCAAAAACATGTTTTACTTAATCATCTTAACCAACAAGGAACTGGACCGATTCATCATTCAGAAAGTACTTTTATATCTCTTTGGAGAGAACATCCCTTCTTTCCAGGAACCTTTCACAACCATCAGAGGTGAGTAGTAACAAGTTACATTTACTTGAGTAACTTTTTGAAAAATTTACTTCTATGAGTAGTTTTACTGCACCATACTTTTTACTTTTACTTGAGTAGATTTGTGAAATAGAAACGCTACTCTTACTCCGCTACATTCGGCTACACTCGACTTGTTACTGTTCTAACCGTTTATTCTACACATGCAGCCGGTAGATCTACCGCATGACTGTTTCACCAATCAGACGCAGCAACAATAATCACATGACTCCGTTTGACCAATCGGGGAAAAAATCTTCAGCCGGTGTTCTATAAATTCATCCTACCTGTGAATCCGTCCTACAAGTTTCCGCATCTTTCTCTAATTTTGTGGAACACACTCATAAATCCGTGCTGTTACTAGTGAGATCTTGCAGTTAGAGTACAATCTTGCGGTGACTATAGAATGCTTTTTTTTTCATGTTTGTATGATTATATGTTAACTTTAATTGTACATTTAATGTTACTTTAACACTCTATGAATGTATAAGTATATTTCAGAACAGAATTAATCACCAACACATGTGTTGTACATTTTTATGCATCCCAAAAAATATGATGCGTCACTGGCATAATGTACGAAGCATGTTTCACTTGCAAAAGAACAGTTTCTAAACCTCCGACAACCGACATAGTGAATAAACTGAGTCACTCGGGGTCACGGCAGGCCTGGCACTAGGTGGGGTTACACCTTGGACAGGGTGCCAGTCTTTCACAGGGCACACACTCTAACACATTCGCCTAACCTGCAGGGATAACCCAGCACAGCGAAGGAGAACATGCAAACACCACTCAGACACACACACACACACCCGAGACCCGTGGAGGTGCGAGGCCACAGTGCTAACCACTACGCCACCGTGCCATCTACTACATAAACACGTTGGTAAATGGATGAGTAACCTGACCCTTTTGTTATTTAAATACAATGTAATGATTTAATGAGATTACCTCGTGCGTTAGAACGTTCAAATATTCACAAGTGTTTCCTGAAATCACTGATTTATTAGCGTTTAGACACGTTTGTAAATGAATGATCAAGTACTTAGATATCTTATGTTAAGACATACTTAAATTAATTTCTTAAACTATTCGTCACTAACCCAGTCTGTAAAATCATTAGTATAATAATAATAATAATAATAATAATAATAATGGAAATTTGTATTTCTGTTCTGTAAATATCACGATTTTAATGATACTTGTTTTTTTTCCCTAAAGATTTCATTACACTTATAAACAAATGTATCAATGAATTCGCTCCTTATACACAGGACGTACTGCCTGCCAATGAGAGAACAGTTTAGTGCGCCACCTGTAGGATTACAGAGGAACTTTCTTTAAATTTCGCCATCTTAAAAGCAAACATATAGAAATTTTAAATTAATTAAGAAATCGATTTAGGAGATGAAATATGAATGAATAGGACGATTAATGTGGAAATGCTACATACTGTACTTAGGGGAACCCTTAGGATTAGTTGGGATCCACGCTCCATTCTGCGTGAGGAGGAAGAGGTCATGCTCATGGTATAGAAATGGACAGACCCGAATACACGTAGCATTTCAATCATTAGGAAACAGACCAACAGGCTGGCGAGCGGATTATGAGATCGCCGCCAGTCCCAGACGTACAGTAGTTAGCTGAGGACGTAATATACTCACATGGTCATTTTAGGACACATGTATTCATATTGGACTGAAGCCAGAACAAATTAGTCTATTGGTGTGAATACCACAAACGCGATGGAAAGATTAGAAGAGTTTTCTGAGACAGCACCATTAATTTCATACCTACAAAGTCAGACAAACTTCGACATATAAGGGATAACACTGAAGGGCACGATGTAAACAGATAGAGCCGAATTCAGACATGGTTCGGGAGGGGGATCTAACAATAACACCAGTGATTTACCAGGCCCTCTGTACGATAATTACACCATCAGTCATGCGGATGGCAACCGCTCACCCGGAATAAATCTCTTCCAAAGAAATTCTGACGCTTGAGATTGAAACTGGAAGACATTAAAGTCTTTCATTATGGAATATTTTCCCTAAACCTTTCATAACTAACGTATTACATAATCCTGTTCGGAAATTAAAGATTAACTGACTAATTGATTGCTCACTAAACAGTTAGCCTAACCTGCATGTCTTTGGACTGTGGGAGGAAACCAGAATATGTGGAGGAAACCCACTAAGCACGGGGAGAACATGCAAACTCCATGCACACAGACCCCGAGGTGGGAATCGAACCCAGAACCTGGAGGTGCAAGGCGACGGTGCTAACCACTACATCAAAGTGTAGTAATCCTCTTAGTTATATAGCGTGAATAAATAAACTTTCACCCAAGTCCTAATGTTATTACATTAAATAGGTTATTTATACATCAATCATTTTAGCTTTACAAAAAAAAACACTTAAATCCATTTACATCGAATCAACAAGGTAACAGGATAATAGCAGAAGATTAATTTATTTATAAATAATTTTCGAATAGAACTTTTTTTTGGTCTATCTTTTGCAGACTGTTTGTTTCTCGTGTTGTTCAGTTGAAAAAAAAATTTAATTGTTTGATTCGAAATATATAGTTAGAGGAAATGTGTTTGCCTTGCTTACTTTAAAAAAATAAAAGAAAGAAATAAAGAAAGAAATAAAACAAGCATAATCCAATTGGTATCTGATTTTAAACTGTCAATCATAAACAAATTGAAAAAAATATAATATAATATAATATAATATAATATAATATAATATAATATACTGTAATATAATATAATATAATATAATATAATATAATATAATATAATATAATATAATATAATATAATATAATATGATATGCTGTAATATAATATAATATAATATAATATAATATGATATGATATGCTGTAATATAATATAATATAATATAATATAATATAATATAATATAATATAATATAATATAATCAGGTCTACAATCAGGGGGAAAATGGAATAAAAACTCCTGAATAGATATTTGTAAATTTTTAATAAATATTAAATCTATACAAAACACTTTATTTTAAATTTCTGTCTATTGAGTGGGTTTATTTGTGACATGCAAAATGCATTAACTTTGAAATAAAAACGGTTATCACGATGTTTGCTAATATATAACTGCATACCGCGCTGGTGTTCGCTTCTCGTTTCTGATTGGTCAGAAAGTGTGGATTCATTTAAGCTGCAGCTCTGATAGTAACGTGTCTGTTAAAAAATAAAAGCAGTAAGAGAGAAAGAAAACCATGCGAGACATACTTTTATAAAAAAGAAAAAGAAAAGAACCAAATTTATCTTATTTAGTGTCGTTGATTATTTTCCTGTAACAGCACGACATGGAGAGTTTCAATTCTGTACTTATGAACGTCATCAACACAACGGTGTCACTCCGACACAGCGGACTCTGCTCACCTCTCCAGCTTGAGGTTGGGTCGAACCACTTTTCCGATCCTGGCCATCTTCTCCATGGCTACCTGAAAAACACACGGCGAGACGTCTGATTTAGCTGAGCAGACGTCAGCGTTCAACACCTGCTTTCGCACTTTTTTTCTCCCCCAATAACAGGAAGGGAAAAAACCACATACTTCAGCACAAATCTGCCCTTTGGTTGACCTTTTATGTAGGTTGAGGATGTGTGGACCTGACGAAGGTTCTTGTGATGTGGGTTAGTGGCGTCTTAGACCTTCGATATCGCACGTCTTCCTGACGCCCCGACCTGGTTGTGGGCTCTAAGCTTTAAGACTTCAGAGTCAGAGACGGAGTGCGCGCGAGGATACTGAGGCTACTTCAGATTCAACTATTTGTCACAATTATTTATATCCCAGTTGGGATACAGCGCCCCCTGGAGCATATATGGTTAAATATATTGGAAGGAAGCTCGAACCTCTGAGCCTTAACCATTTAAGCCAAAGATAATAAGAACCTTGTGACCTGTAGATCGTTACACTTCTGGTTACTATCAACTCGTTTCCGAAAAACAGTTTAAGTTCCTTTCTTGCTTAAACCGGCTGAGAAATAATGCGGTCGGAGGAATTTCGTTTTTTTTTTACCCCCGTGTTGTCACATGATCCTGGATGGTGATGATGCGAGGTCTTCGCTGTAACTCTACCTGGATGGAGGTGTAATCCTGTGAGGCGCAGGCTCCCAGAACAGCAGCCCCGACCAACACGGCCTCTCTCTCCGCAGGCAGAACGATCGGCAACCCTGCACCACACACACACACACACACACACACACACACACACACACACACACACAACACCTCGTGACCTCGTGAGCGACGTGTCCCCTAACCTCGACCCGAGGACACACCTACCCGTCACGTTGGCGTGCATCTGCACGAACAGTGGGTTCTTACTGAGCCCTCCGCACAGGAACAGGGTCGCGATGTCGTGTCCTGCGTCTCTCATCGCGTCCAGGATGTGTCTGGTGCCGAACTGCGAAGGAAAGAAAAACCCAAGATGAAGGAGAGTATAAAGACGGCCGCGTGGGTCGTACTTGTGTTTAATGAGAGGTTAGAGGAAACTAGATTAAACTCACAGCAATCGCTTGGAGAGTGGCGAGGTAGAGGAGAGACAAGTCGTCCAGCGTCTGGGACAAAGACAGTCCGATAACCTGAACGAAGCAAAGTGTCGTTATTAAAGTTAAAAAATAAACTTTTTTTAAGCACATGGTGCTGAAAGAATCACTCGGACGCTCACCATGCCCTTCAGGCTCGGGTCAGCGAGAGGAGACCGGTTGCCGTGGAAATCAGGCCAGACGTGCAGGCCCGCAGTCAGCTCGTCTACATCTGTCAGGCGTTCCACTTTTTCCTCCAGATGTGCGTTCAGACAGGAGTAAAGATGAACTCCACTGGAAAGAAAACAATAGTTCAATCTTTAAATGTCAGCCGTGGTATAAAATATACAGTTATGTCCATGTCACATGACCCTAATGTCTCATGCCCTATTTCACACAATGGATAAATAATATTGAGTAGGTCATTTTTTTCTTCAGTTTGATCTACACCAGCGTGTCCATTGGATGGGACTACACGGGCCAGACTTTACTCCCCATCTGTCACCCTGTCTGTCTGTCTCACCGGTTCAGTGGTTTCCATTCCTTGAATCACTGCAGACGTCCAACAGGACCTGCAGGTTTTGGAGTAGCTCTGACACTGTCGTCTAGACATCACAATCTGGTCCTTCTCACAGTAGCTACATGTTCAATATCTTGTTAGATTGGCAGCTGGAAGTGGGCGGGATCTACTGTATTCGGCGGGAAGTGAAGCTTTTTTTCCTGAAGTCGATGTGTTGGAAGCAAAAGCTTAAGGAGTTCATTGATTTCGACAAGGACTGGATTGTGACGTCTAGACGACTGGGTCAGAGCGACTCCAACACTCCTGTGTTTTCCTGTGTGATGTTCCTGGTCTGCAGTGGTCAGGACGTACCAGAAGTGATCCGAGGAAGGAAAACCGGTGAACTGGAGACAGAGTGGACAAGGCTCACTGATGGGCATGGGGAGTGAAGGCTGGCCCGTGTAGTCCGATCCAATAGAAGCGCCATAGTGTAGATCAGACTGAGGAAAAGGTTCACGCTGGAGGTGACAGAAAGGTGTCAGTTTTGGAAATTGCTGTTTTGGTGGCATATGGGAGACCGACTCAATAATCACTTTTCTGAGAAAATTAGAGTTTTATTTAAATATTCTAAACATGAACACAGTATACAGTAGACCTTTAAACCTAAACATGAGAACACTGAAACCGCTTCAAAGCCTTTACATCGTAATGACGCCCCCTTTTATTATTGTATTTTCTTTCTTTCTTAAAAAAGAAAGAAAAAACGGGGGGATTTCATCTTGCTTGGGAAAATAATTACTTATACAAACTCTTGTTTGAGATCGTATTTAGTGAGACCAACGGGCAAGTCTGAGACAAGTCCAGGACCAGACTCATGTCCTCACAAAAAAAACTTAAATATACATAAAAAATATACCTTTTCTCCGCTCGCTCTTTTAACTGAGGGAACGCAGCGTGTCCCGTCACCACGTGATCAATCTGGGCGGAAAAACAAAAACAACAAAAAAATTATATAAGCTCTACCACACTGGATGTACAAAAGTATTGGAACACCTGACTAATCGACTTTCCGTGTGGTTCTTCTCTAAACTGTATGGCGAGGCATCACAGACTCCCTTCTTTTGTAACTAAGAGGCTCAGATTTGTTCCAGCATGACATGATGTGTAACGTCCCTGTGCACAAAGCAAAAGCTCACGGTGTGTGTTAAGGTTCGAGTGAAAGACCCCGAGGAGTTGAGATCTGACCAGTTTTGAGATGAGCTGGAACTGGAGCCTCTTCCAAACCCCAACATCAGCACCTGAGCTCACTAATGTCGAACGAACACTCATCAACAAAATCCAAAAGTGGAAGTGAAGAGCGACGCGTATAATCACGGGAAAGTGGAATAAAGTTTGAGTGTATGGTCTCTGATTGGACAGAGAGAGAGAGGATGAGAATGGTCTTAGACGTCTTTCCTCAGACGGACTGCGCGGTGTTGGACTGACCAGTTGTCCCGTCGCGCTCTGACCTCCCTCATTGAGCCACATGTCAGGGACCATGGCGGACAGGTATGGACCCCACACACCTGGAACAAACAGCGGCTTTTGGCTCACCTGCAAAACACACACACACACAAACACAAACAACTTTTTAAACCAGCATCTGGAATATTTAAATTCAAAGGACATTATTGGCTATTCTATTATATCAAGGGCATTTAGTTCACACAGAGAGAATATCGTTATTGTTACTATTATAACTGTAAACTCACGGCCATGTGACAGGACGACGTGCCGCAGATCAGAGCGACACGTGACGTGATTGGCTGATTTTCACACGGCAGGTCGTGGCCGATCACATCCGCTCCGATAACGCCTAGGAGAAACCCAAAGGAATGAATCCTTTATTTACATTACACCGAGCTTTAACATCCAGCCCTCTGGCGATTAATCAGCAGGTTGTACTGTATAACCCACCCAGTCCTCCTGCATGGGCGTCGATCAGAGACGCTCCCACGGCTGTTCCTGGCTGCAGACCCAAATCCGCAGCCGCCTCCGGACTCAGTCCTGCTCCCAGAGGGCTGCCGGGACAACTCGTCTTCTCTCCTACACGCAGCGTGAGACGGACAGAAATACACGGCCAGTCATAAGTTTGGACACACCTTCTAATGCTCTGAGGCCAATGAGACAAAACTGTCGCTGCTCTTTTAGTGTGATGAAGGGCATTGCATCACTCTCCTGTTAATCTGCAATACTGGCCAATCAGGACCTTTGAATTACAGCTTACTGATTGTCCATAGAGTGATAAAAAGAGACAAAAACATCTTTTATCAAAGTGTAGGAATCATTTATATATAGTTTATGGAAGAATTCTCCTAGATTAACGTTTCTGAGGTGTATACTGTAGAAACACATTTTTTTTTTTTTGTCTAATTTAGTCGTGTCCGATTCCTCCGCATCACTAGGGGGCTCCACATTAAGGCTACTTCGACCATTCATTTATGAAGGCCGAAGCCTATCACGTGTTTCCGCATCTTTTTGAACTGATCGCTCATGCACCAGAGGGGGCGGAGTAACACACTCGGAGAACAGCGCTATCCGCCCCTTCCGCTTGCGTGAGCTCACAGACGCCCCTGATTGGCTGTACTGTAGAGCCGTGATTAATGTGGGAGCACTAAGTACCTCTGAGAGAGCTCGGCCAATCAGCTCTGGCCAATTCTGGATCCACCATGCTATCCAGAACAATCTCCTTTGTACATGCTGTATAAAATTAGTTCATTTTCAAACACGACTTACCGATTTTTGAGTGATTGTTCTCGATCAAGTCCTCGAGACCGACGGCGGTCCAGAAACTGTCGTCCCAGCCGTCTGGCGGAGAATAAGTCCACTTACACACCAGAGTGCACAGAGATCTAGGAGATAGCAGGCACTCTCAAAGGTCAGTCATATGCAGCCATGGAGATGATCCAAACAAGTCTGAGCAAAACAAACCCAAGTCGAGCAACGAAACCAAACAGACAGGCAGCGTCGAATACTCAAGCACACATCACACCAGGGTTCAGTTAAATAAATAAACAAAATCAATAACAGCTCACCTTACTAAAGAACCTGTTGCCTTCCAGGACAGAAAGTCTGGCAGGTCAAAGAAGTGTGCGGCTTCCTCCCAGCAGCGCTCCCGCAGATTCTGAAGAAAATATAGAAACGAAAACATCAAATCCACTTGTTTGTGTTTTAATTATGAATTTGAAACCTTTTAAAAGTGTATTAACCGTTTGATCATGTTTGTGTTGCATCATTTTTCTCCCTATCGCACATAACAATTTTTTTATCCACCACAAGGGGGCGCACTGTCAGTGATTTAAGAAAAAACCTGAACATTTTGCACACTTAATGAACACCACGTATATAATAATCTAGAACATTCTAACCTTGTTTCTTTTCCAATCTTGGAAATAGTAACAAAGTGACAAATTCAAATTGACAAATTTAGCACTTGAGTGTTTCGCTCTGATTTCACACATCCGGTGATGACTCTTAGAAGAATGTAGCGCTCGCCTCTTTCAGCCACAGTAACTTGGGCGGCTGCATTTCGGGGGACATGACCCCGCCGACGGCGCTCAGGACTCTGTGGTCCGTGGCCGTGATGCGAGACGCTTGTCCCATCGCTCTGTGGTCCATCCACATGACCACGTTCCTCTCCTGGACACCTGATAGCGGAATGGAAGGTTGTGAAGAATTGTGTGGATGGTAAAAAAAAAAACAGAAAAAAACTAATTACGACCATAAACGTGCTGTAGTTTGTTGTATACATTAAATATCGACAGCTGCAGAACTATTGGCACCCTTGGTACAGATGGTCTGAGAACTTTCTCAGTATTTTGTACACAAGGGTGCCAATAATTCTGCAGCTGACTGTATCTTCGGAGATCCTCGTAGAACTTTTGTCGTGTCAGTTGTAGCTGTTTCACACACACACCCTGAGCTACTCACCTTCTTTATTAACTGCAACAGGCTGAAAGTTTCGGTCCAGAACCACCAACGAGCATGTGGCGTCAAACCCGATCCCTCTCACACGCTCCTTCGGGATGCCTTCAGTCACTTTCTACAAAGAGAGAGAGAGAGAGAGAGACTCTTTCCTGGTCACATGACCAGTAAACATAAATTGTGTTTAGGGCAGCGTTATAGAAGGTGCACTCCTATACCTTCACCGTGCTGCAGCATTTGGCCCAGATGTCATCTGAAGACTGTTCGTAATAGTCAGCCTGAGGTTGCCAGATGTGTATGGGCTCCTCCGCCGTGGCTGTAACGCGGCCGTCATGGGAAACCAGCGCGGCTCGGACGCTACCACTGCCCACGTCCACACCCACATAACACCGATCATCTACGGACGAGGAGCTCGTCATTTAACTGTCGGCGTATAAACAGACATACAAATATGTGTTATTAAACAGACCTACACATACACAGAAGTTCTGTTCCAAAATCTCATCCTTCTACCCGCCTCAACGCCGTGGGCTCTAGAGCCTTTTGCCGTACTGGCCCTCTCTCATAACCTGATGTTATTCATTCATTACTTGTTTGAATTTTGGATGGTGACCTTGGGTGACTAAAGAAAATGCATTATTATTATAATTATTATAATTATTATTACTAAACGTCCACCATGTGCAGCTATAACAGCTTCAACTCTTCTGGGAAGGCTTTCCACAAGGTTTGTGAGGTCAGTTTCCGCTCTAATTCATCTCAGAGGTGTTCTATCAGGTTGATGTCAGGACTTTATCCAGGCTGGTCAAGTTCTTCCACACCAAACTCACTCATCCACGTCTCTATGGACCTTGCTTTGTGCACTGGTGCGCAGTCATGTTTGATCAGGAAGGGTTTATCTCCAAACTGTTCCCACAAAGTTGGGAGCATGAAATCGTCCAAAATGTCTTGGTGTGCTGACGTAAGAGTTCCTTTCACTAGAACTAAGAGGCCGAGCCCAACTCCTGAAGAACAACCCCACCTCATACAGTAATCCCTCCTCCACCAAACTTTACACTTGACCGTTCCCCCGGCAACCACCAAACCCAGACTCATCCATCAGATCACCAAACAGAGAAGCGTGATTTGTCTCCTCTGCTCTAGAGTCCAGCGACATTGTGCTTTACACCACTGTATCCGATGCTTTGCATTGCACTTGGTGATGGAAGACTTGGATGCAGCTGCTCGGCCGTGGAAATCCATTCCACGAAGCTCTCTACGAACCGTTGTTGAGCTAATTTGAAGGCCACGTGAAGTTTGGAGGTCTATAACTATTGACTCTGCAGAAAGTTGGCGACCTCTGTGCACCATGTGATTTTACGTGTTCCCAATCACTTCCACATTGTTCTAATACCACTAACATGTGACTGTGACATATGTAGTAGAGAGGAAATTTCACGACTGGACTTATTGCACGGGTGACGTCCCATCATGAGCTACCTGAGAGCGACACATTCTTTCACTAATGTGTGTAGAAGCGGTCTGCACGCCTACTGTAGGTGCTTGATTTTATACACCTGTAACCATGGACGTGATTGGAACTGATTGCAACGATTCAGATGGAAGGGGGGTGAATACTTTTGGCAATATCGTGTATAATTCATTATTTTATCAATCCCCCCCACTGAAACACAAAAGAATACATGAGAATACAGAGTATTTAAATTTGCTACATTGATGCATATTCTCAGGGGGCGGTCCTACCGGTCACGTGACCTAAATCCTTTAGTTCGCCATGGACTTATAGTAATGATGGGAAGTTGGAATCATTTTAGTGACTCGGTTCTTTGAATCTCGTTCATCAGAATGAACGAATCTTTTTTTTTGAGTCATTTAGTTAATTTGATCAGAAATAAAATTAAATGCTGTATTTTCAATAAACAGACCCCCAATACGATAATTCTAGTAATGATCGAGTCTGAGTCGTTCGTTTTTTTGAATCTATTGCACCGAATAGCGTCTACGGGAGACACGTGACAAAAAGAACGAACGACTCGGAGTTGAAGAGTCACTGAGAAAGAATCGCTCAGGTCAGTTTCCTGTACATAACCTACCGGGGTTTTGCGATGCTTTGCGCATGCGCGGGCAGTAGAAAATGAACGAATCACTCTCCGAGACGACTCGTTCTGCTGAGTCACGACTCATCACTACCAAAACACTATTAAAGTTTTATACACCTGGAGTAAAACCTCTGTACGGATATTATTCCCAGAAGTTCTGTGCATTTCAATTTTTTTTCTCTCATTAATTCGAGTTAAAATACCGGAGGATTTCACCATGCAGAGGCATCTAATGAGATAAAGACCGAACTACACACACACACACACACAGCATGTAAGACCTTTACATCTTTATGAGCATGCTTTAAATATGCGTTATGTCAGAATAATTTAGTTTATTAAAATGCTCATACCCGGAAATAAGACGCGCTGATTTAAAAACACACACACACAAAAACCCAAACAATGTGAGTGAGCGTGCAGACTTTGAGCTACGGAGAGAGAAGAGGGTCAAACCGCGAACCGCGGAACTCTGAGGGACTGAGGCACCGCCAGGGGGAGAAACCCAGCGAAATATATCAAACACACGTGTGTGTGTGTGTGTGCATCAGTAGTACACAAACACATCAATTAAATAGTAATGTAATAAATAAACAAACAACAACAACAATAATAATAACTCCTCGGTGCATGGGGACGTGACTGGAAGTCTTGGTCAGATGGTCCCTCACCTGCTCCTCATCCCTCAGTTTAACATATCATATACTGTACAGTACTGTATGTCACGTGTTTTTATTTACTCATCATGAACACTTTATCTGCATTGACCTGCACTTTTACACTCAACATCTCAATTTCCTGTCGTCTACTTGTCGTTGTTGGTCTTTCGGCTGCTCCCGGCAAGGGGTCGACACAGCGGGTTACAACTTGTCCGCACTACAACTTGGCACAGGGTTTACGCCGGATGCCCTTCCTAACACAACCCTCCCATTTTATCCATGCTTGGGGCGACACTGCATCCAGTGGCTGGGGGTTTGGGTACTGGCTGGGAATCGAACCCGGGCCTTCCACATGGCACTCGAAACACCTACCACTGAGTTACCAGAAGAACTCATATTCTCCAGCAAGCTCAGTAAAACCTAACAGCTGTTTTCTTATAAAACTGCACAAATC
>JAQMYL010000001.1:6044619-6056003 GCA_030014365.1 Clarias pachynema
CAGTAATGAACAGTAATGATGGGAACAGTACAGAAATGGTGATGATCAGTGCAGAGCAGTAATGATTAGTAAAGAACGGTACAGAATAGTAACGTAGAGAACAGTACAGTAAATGAAAATACAATGCAAAGTATGGACCATTACAAAACCTTGAACAGTAATGTTTAGTAAAGAACATTACAGAACAGTCAAAATGATTAGAGAACAGTACAGAACAGGAATGATAAGCAGACAACAGTCGAGTAAACAATAACGTTTAGTGAAGATCAGTGCAGAACAGTAACGATCAGTAGACTTGAGACAACACAGAATAGTAACAACTAATCAACAACAGTACACAGTCATGGAGAACAGCGATGAACAGAGAGAACACTGGATCCCAGATATTATTTGAAGGTCTACTGTTACACAACATTAAAAATAAACTTCTAACAGTTTTATGGCGTGAGGTCACAGTGGAAAGCCCCAGGCCTGCTGGTCAGCCTTTTCTGTCTGGCTTCTATGAGATGTTTGAGTATTCTCACACACACACACACACACACACACACACACACACACACACACACACACACACACTCCCATCCTCTCAGTGCTGCTGATGACAGCCTCCTACAAGTTCTGTGCTTTTGCATTAGTGTGTGTGTGTGTGTGTGTATGAGAGAGAGAGAGAGAGAGAGAGAGAGAGAGAGAGAGAGAGAGCAGTCAGTGAGCAGAGAGACTGGATGTGTGAAGCTGAACACTAGCTCTAGACTCTCTGAGGTAAGATACGTTTTCTCTCTTATACCCTAAAGCATGCATTTCAAGGGGGGAAAAATATACAGTCTAGATAACATAGTTATGTTAAAGTGCTTTGCAACGTTATTCAGCATGTCGAATATCCAACAATATTGGTTTTAATTAATTCATTAAAATTAATTAACACTTTATTACACATTCATTAATTTAAATATATCTTGTATATAAAGCATGAATTGAACCAATTGTCTTGTAAAATTGCAGACCTAAATTTCCTGCCTCGTAAACGCCAGACTTTATGTTTAATTCCTCTATGAGTTTCTGATAAAAGTTAAATCACTCTCTGCATAATTTAAATGGAAGTAAACGACTAATTATAGAAATTTAAAGTGGTCGAATGTCTTTAATCGGAGCCGAGGCGAGGTTTGGTTAGAGACGGATGAGTGTGACTCAGGTTTCAGGCTGCCGCCGGAGAGCCTCCAGTCACTGATCACCGTCCTAATTGAGAAAGTGTTCGCATGTGCAGCACCTGAGGAAGACCGATACTTTATTTTATTACTTTGGAAATGAAAACCAGAAGTAACACGGTCAGCCTCTGGGTACAGTACACACAGATTATTAGACATGGCACAGAAATGAACACCGGCAGGAATTTCTATTCAAGAGGCTTTAATCTGACATGAAAGAAATAATAATGAAAAAATTCCCACAAAAGATACAAAACAGATCGAGTTTCTGCGTCTCTGAGAGTCGAGGAGTGCAGATGAGGATATGGAGTGTACAGTATTCAGTGTTGTTCTATCTGTAAGGGTTCCAAGCATAACTTTTTATGAGGCTCCAAATGAGCCGGTGAACCTTCCAAGAAAAAATTAAACACCAGTTTTATGTTTTTTCTAACTTCTTTCTGCATCAAATCCCAATATTAACTCAACTGACCGGTTCTTGGGTTTAGAGAGAAAATTATTACCAATCAATTTAATGAAGCAGGAAGAATACATGCACTCATAAAGAACCTTTAGGGAAACTTTGAGGAATCTTGTTTCTTTCTTTCTAAAACAGCACCTGATAGGTGTGATCCAAAAACACACACTGACTGGAGAGTAGTTTCAACTTAATACCCAGAACCTGTCAAACTGTTTTGATATTCGGGAGAATAAAGGGTTCCTTAAGGATCCATGATGACTATAAATTCTTAACTTTCAAACATGAAAATAATCCTCCCTTTCTGGTGGGAAAGAATTCAGCAAAGAACTTTTAAGAGTTTTGGCAGAAAGGCAAGTTTAAAAAAAATTCAGTTTCAAAAAGTAGAAGCTATGATGTCATTAAAGAACATTCATGACTCATCGTATGGTTTGTACATTGATGTACAGTACAGTGCAAAAGTCTTGAGTTACCCATCATTGCTTCATATTAAATTAAATCATATTACCATATAACATTAAAGAAATCGGAACAAAGTGGCTGCAAAGTGTCTGAAGATTAGAGAATTTTAAAATTGGTTGTTTATGTAACAACCTCAGCAGCGACCTCATTTCCCCGCTCGTCTGTTCCAACCACTCAGCATTCAGCATCACCAGTACACTAATCACCGGCCTGATCATCTCTCATCATCTGCATACAGCAAGTTAGATGTTTTTCTTGTTTTTTTGTTTTTATACTTGTTTTTATTTCTGAATAATTCATAAGTTACTGTGGGGCTTAACAAAGAAAAACATTCCTCTGAAACTGCTCAGGTGCAGGGACTGGACTGAAAATGAGAGACAAAAACTTGTGTAAAATGAGATCCACCAAAAAAAGTTCTTCAGGAAGCCTGGAGAACTATTAATCAGGACTTTATTAAAAATACAAGAATATCTGGCTCTTTAGAAGCAAAATATAAACAAGCCAAAGGGGGGAAAAAGCACAAATCCATTTTAGTAATTAATTATTTGGCATTATTTAAAAAAATAATAAATCAATAAATACATAATAATAATAATAATAATAATAACAACAACAACAACAACAACATCAATAATAATAATATTACCAACTCTGAAGTTGGTAAATTCCCAATAACATCACACCCTGAGGTGTTTTTATTTCTTTATGCCACTGCAATATTGCAGACACTTATTCTCGTAACCAGTCAAAATGTCGAATCCCAACATCAACAGTGCATCGATCATTTTTCTGCTGATCCAGTAAAGAAAAAGAAAAAAAAAAGACAATCAGTGAAAACAGACTTTTGGGTGGGCAGGTTGGAGTTGAGGACTGACTCTAAATTCCTCATTTGACAATCAAATGATTCTCTGAGATTATTTTTCACTTTTAGTCACACCGAAGTCCAACACCGGGATCAGGATTGATGGCGCTCTCTACGACTTCAGCCAGCAGCGCTAGAGTTTTGCTTCCAAGTACAACTTTAACTGCTCTCATTTGAGCTCAGAGTCAAACATTTTCTTCCCGCCAGACTGCAACTCGGAGCTTTGAACTTGTTGACGTGCCCTTGTTTCCATTTAGTCCGAGCTTTGGCAATTATTTATTTGGGAATTATGCGGGAATGTCCCGTGACTGCCAACGTTCAATCTGATTTCAAGAAAAGTTAGGGGGGAAAAAATGGTGCTCATTGACGTCCCATATAAATCTGACATACCTGCTCAGCTGCTACTACATTTCTATTGCACTGGTGGTGCTTAAACAATAATGTTATTTTCCATTTTGAGCTGGTGTTTGTTAGTTCTTTTGCAAAATAGCCATGAAGGATGAAAAGAGAGAGAACCTTGGCTGGTAACACACAGTGTTTAAGTGTAGTTCCACAGGGATTAGATTCGGGAACACTTCAACCAGACATCACATTTTCCCATTACGGACGTGTGGAGTTCCTGTGAGGAAACCCTGCTCCCCTGATTAAGGCTGAAACACCACGGCCAAGAGACACAGGGATTAGAAACAACTGAACTGTGCTTTCTTTCTCTAATCTCCTTCCATAACTCTTCTTCAACCACGGCCATTCCTCTCTATCTTCCTCCTTCTCACGTTCTCTCCCACCACATATCAATTGAGGGTGATTGAGAGACTGAGAAGGTTTACAGACAGAAAACAATGGTCGCTCAACTGGTTGCAGATGAAACCACGAAACATGCGAAGACTTCAGGGTGAGCGAGGAGCTGTCACCTATGATGAATCTTCATCCTTTTTTGTTCTACTCCATTTTATTCTGCTTTCTCTGGCTATTTCCCTCCTCATCTCTGTTTAGAGTAATCGAGAGACGGAGAATTATTTCAGCAGACAGAAAACAGTGGTTGCTCAACTACTTGCAGATGAAACCGCAAAACAGCTACAGCTTCTTATTTAAGAAATAGTTATTGTTGCCTTAAAAAAAGAAATCATCAAAAAAGAAAACTTCTTGGAACTCTAGGAGTGGTGCACTGCCAGTTTCTACAGTTTCGAGTTTCCACAGTTGTTTAGCAAGATACTTCACAGTTCCAAAACCAGTTCTCTACGTTTCATTGGTTTCTCTTGTAAAATCACTAATGCATTTTTTACAGTCTGAAATCTTTTTGCATTTCATTGATTCATTGTCGAACTGATTAATGAATAGAGTTAAATAATTATAATGATTTTTTTTATTGCACTATGAACCCGCCTCCATTTCCAAACATGTAAAGCTCTGCCCCAAAACTTGACCTCATGACCTCATCACCTTTAAATTAAACAATAAATGGAGTATTGTTTTTATGATTGTAATTATAGTGCAAATTGCTGTCTCATGAAATTAATACGGTACCAGCAACTTTACATTATCGCACCAACCTGTCACTCATAATTTCCCTAAAACATATTTTCAGGTATGTTTTATTCCATGCTAATAATTGACATAAGTCAATCCACTGACAACTTGACCATCCGAGTCATCCTGAAATAAACGTCAAACTGCCTGTGGTAAATTTCCAAGCCGAAAGAAATTTTTCTATGGGAAGCAAAAATAACCCAGAGAAGTGTGATGGGGCATAATTTATTACCTTTTTCCTTACCTGTGATGTGTGAGGAAGTATTTATTTCTCCTCACTTCGGTAGTAAAATTGGACACAATCCCTAAACCTAACCTTCCTAAATATTCATAGGGAAGTGAGCGATCTAAAATTAGGAAAGCATTAATACTATTTTTTTAACTAATACACAAACAAGTCATACAAGCTTTTTGCAACTTCCAAATACCGATATCGATACCAAAACGCGTAAAAATATGTAACGTAATTAATAAAATAAAACTGACTGCCTTAAAAAAGTTACAGTAGCTAGCTACATAAGTTAGCTTGTTTTAAGTTGGGTTGCAACTGCTAGTGAAAACTCCTCATACCGAGCGTTTGGGTTAATATGTTCTAATATTTATTTCAGATAATTGTATGTTTTCACGAAGCAGGGTTTGCAGGCTTCTTTGCTTTAATGTACAGTAGTATTAGTTATGACTTTATCTTAATCTTAGTAATGTTACAAATGTATAATATGGGTATTAATAGAAAAGCATAGTTTAAGACTGATGCCAATTGATGAATCCTAAGTGTGAATTTTTACGAACTTGCAAGTGTTACATCACACTGACTTGAGTCTAATCCCATTTATAATTTCTTGATAAGTTTATAAGTTATACGTTCAAGGTAACTACAAGGGTTGTTCAAGCCAGAACTTTGGTTTGTGTGAAATAACAGAACATAATTATGAGAGTCTAAAATCTCTTTATTTCTCCATATAACCCCCTTCTGGTGGAACAGTGGCTTAATGGTTAGCACTGTCACCTTACACCTCCAGGGTTTGGGTTCAATTCCTATGTTTATGGAGTTTGCATGTTCTCCTCGTGCTTGGTGGGTTTTCTTCTGTGGTACTCCGGTTTCTTCCCACAGTCCAAAAACATGCACATAGGGAAAATTGGTGTTCCCTAATAGGCCGAAATGTACGAATACATGTGTAAATGTTGACTGTCGGTCCTACCCCGGTCGTAAAATACAATAATGGAATAAATACAATAGTAATCACCCTGGCCTCCACAGTCCCTAGTTGGACTAGATGGATGGATGGATGAATGGAATCCCCTCCTAAACTAATGCACTTTTCCCAGAGTTTCACTAAAGCTTGCATACCATCAAGGTAGAAAGTTTTCTTATTGCAGTGGAGCCATAATCAGATTGCCTGATTCATATCTGAAACACTGGCCTCCCATGAACTCCATTAATAGTCCAAACATGCAGAACTGGGGAGGTCAACACTTTGGGGGGATGTTGCAAGAACTCCAATCTGAATCTTTGTAATTTACTAGCAGTGCAATGAGCATTATGAGGTCATGCATCGTCCTGCAAAAACAGAACATCTTTGATGATCAAACCAAGCTGTTTTTTTCTGAGAGCATTCCACTCGCAGAGTGTTCATGGGAACGACTGCAGCAGGCGCCGAGCCACCTCTTCCGCCATTGTACTTCACGAACATAAGGCCTTCTTTAAAATGTTTGCAACATTCAAGTGTTTTACTCCGGCTAAGAGTCTCATCACTTTCTCATGCTTTGCTTGGAGTCGTTTATAAAAGACGTAAACCAGTTACATATGAATGTCTCTCATGAAAACGTGCAGCGTGTCATTAACCTTCATTTTAAAATCATTCACAACCTGTTGGTTTATCTCTTAGAAAACCATTAGCTATGAGACAGAGTAATAATTTATACTGCTTAACCTCCAGTGCTATCCGACTAACTCATTTTGACAATAATAAAGAGAAGGGTTTTATGACTGCAGCACTTTTAGGCTGGGAAATAATCCAAGAATCTTTCTCATTATAACATTTCAGACAGCTAAAAAGGCGCTGGATATCTTCACATAAACACTTAAATCACGATGGCTGTTTCTTTTCTCTTTTTTTCCTGTCACATTGTTTATTAGAACAAGACTAGTTCTACCTGTGATTTACTCCTGACTAGTATGGGCTCACAGGACATCTCATTTTTACACAGCTGGCAATACTCTGTGTCAGTCAAGTACTTACAATTACAGCAATTTTCCCCCTAAATCCAAGTATGGATCTGGCCAGTTGTGCTTGGCTTGGGTCAGAAGGAAGCACAGTCAGTGGTACTGACAGACATTCTCTTGGAAAACGAAACAGTGTATGTTGGCTTGCTTTTTCACACATAACACAGGTGTTTCTTTTACATTTAAGGCTATTTATATTGATACATGATCCAGACTCCCAAAGAGATCTTTAATACAGATATACTCACAAAAAGGATATTCAGTTTATTCGATTTAGGAGAAGGATTATCATCCTCTTTTGGAAAGCTATCCCAATTTAAGGGTCAAAATTCTTGAGATATAACCGCTCCCATACACACACACACACACACACACACACACACACACACACACACACACACACACGCACGCACACGCATCTGCAGGCACTTTATCCTCAAACCTAATGAAAGGCTCGTGCTTCATGTTGCAGCTTATCAAAGTCAAGATATGAAGTCAGTAGCATGCATCTTGACTGTTAAATCCAACCTAAAGTGCTTCTTTGATCTGATACACACAGGAGCACTGAACCTTTCACCCCACAGATAAGTTAGAGTTAAGAATGAGTTTTAAGAATGAGCAGTCTTGCTGCTCTTGCATTTTTGTATTATAATGTGTGTAATATTTATGAGATTAAAGCATATTTTACACCTATGTTTATGAATGAAGCATTAATTTCTCATTATTTAGCCCACCCAATTCCCAGCTCCACCAAGTTGCCACTGTTGGGCCTATGAGCAAGGCCCTTAACCCTATCTGCTCCAGGGATCTGTATCATGGCTGACCCTGCGCTCTGACCCCAGTTACGCTGGGAAATGCGAAGAAAGAATTTCACTGTGCTGTAATGTATATGTGACAAATAAAGGCTATCCACCCCTTCCACTTGCATGATCTCACAGATGCCCATAATTGGCTAGTCTTGATATGATTGATAGGGGATTGTGATTAGACCCCACCTCCTCTGCCACAAAAGACCATGGACAATCCGCTTTCTAGACTCCCGGTTATAGATGGCTGTAGCCTCACCCAATAATCAAACGTGCAATATCAGGATGATAGATGAAAACATGTTGGAATTGAACTAATTTACTGTACATAGACTCATGCTATTTACTAGTTGTGCTTATCCAGAGTGACTTGGATATTGTTTTATTTATTATAAATATTCAATAAATAAATTTCAAGTACATTGAATGGTTGGTAAAAATCACCACTGAACTTTGAGACTGCCTTGAAGGTTCTGTGTAGTACTCAGAGTACAACAAAGGGTTTCATATAGGAGCAATACTGTCCCTCTATATAATGTTTATCTACATTTGTGTAATTTATCCATCAAAGAGTACAGTATGAACTTACTAAAAAGCTCTGTACCTTGTGTGAGATGAGGCTGGGTTCTTATATTGCACCAGACCAAATCACAGTCTTTGGCCTGAGATATGATATCTTCAGATGGATTTGCGTCATATTGTAAAGGGGTTGCGTAATTCTAGGATATGATACAATGTTCTTTTCATCCAATCGGCGATAACCACTTTGTACCTGTAAAACAAAAACATGTGTGTGAAATTAAATTATTAACTGCTCAAAAATGCATGAAAAAACAATGTGATGAGTTTTCTTTTTTTTTTTTTAAGGTGAAACTTTGTGTTGGACACAATCACTATGGGATCCAGTTCCTGGAGCCTTTTTGTCCTCTTCTGTGCCTGGACATTGGGACAAAGTATGGGCCTGTCTCGGAGACGGAGGGCCTGGGAGGAAAAGGGAGAAGATGGTCCTAAAAAATGCTCATACACCTTCCTGGTCCCTGAGCAGAAGATCACAGGTCCTATCTGTGCAAGTCGTGGACCTTCAATTCCAGACAAAGATCGTGTCAACAGGATGGACATAGCAGATGTCCGTGAGCTAATGTCCAAACAAAGACGTGAGATAGATACCCTGCGGCTGGTCGTGGATGTGGACGGCAACATGGTGAATGAGATGAAATTGCTGCGGAAGGAGTCTCGTAACATGAATTCCCGCGTCACACAGCTCTACATGCAGCTTCTGCATGAGATCATTCGCAAACGGGACAATTCTCTGGAGCTTGCACAACTTGAAGGCCGCATTCTCAATGCCACAGCAGAGGCACTGCGACTTTCAGCACGATACAGGGATCTTGAGGCCAGATTCTCCACTCTTGCTGCTGTGGTCAATAATCAGTCTGTTCTGATTGGTGCTCTGGAAGAGCGGTGCCTGCAGGTGTATGGAAACCGCAGGCAGGAGCCACTTCCCCCACCGCTTGTTCAGGTGGTTCCAGAAAACATTCCAGTGCATGTACCCCGTTTTTCGAATGAGATACAGAGGGTCCACAGTCGGGCTTTTCACAGAGAGAGGGGATCCAGAGCAGGACCAGAACCCACTGAAAGTACCCTGGAACTCAAACGAACACTATCTGGGAACTTTAGCTCTGAAGGTAAGTGAGAATCAAACTCTGTCAGATAATCAATCATAAATGTATAATACCTAATCATAGGAAAAATTGTGACACAAGGGATGGTTAAGGGTTCAAATGGGTCTATGACCTCTGCAATGCATAAAGGAATAAGTATACAAGATGGAACCAAGATGGAACATTTATTATAAGGCTGTACAGTTGAAGTTTGCATCTTTTCTCTAATTGGTGTTGGTATTGGTTGAGTGGGCATTGGTCAGACGTTCTTTCGGTTGAAGTGCCAGTCCACACCTTTTCCACACCTTTATTTGCAGTTCCAGTTATGAAATTATAGTCCAAATGTCAACTTCTTGGCCTGAAACCCAGACTTTGCACATTTTTAGACATATTTCAAGGACTCTGGTTTCTTTCAATCTAACAGACCACAAAGTATGCTATAGCAATGCTTCCAAGCTTCCAAAATATTTCACCATGCACTCAGCACAAATGTTAACGCACCAAAACCACAAGTAGGAAGTGCCTGTGTTTACGTTTACTCTCTACCTGTCTTCTATTCATGTTCTGTTCCAGATGATGAATTTAACCTTAAGAAATGTAATTGCCTAGGTTGAAACCATTATGAGAAACCCCCTTTAAAACTTTTCAACATTGTCATAAAGCGACTTTGCAGAAAGCAACATGTAACTATAGATTTATATTCCTAATGAGCTAGAGGCAACAGTGGACAGGAAAAACTTTCTGAGATGACATGGGGTGTAAGGAACCAGACTCAAAAGGAGCCTGTTTTCTTCTAGGGAACAGGATAGTGCTGTTATAAACCATAAGCCTAGCACAATGGGACACTAGAAAGTCAAAATACACCAAGTTTGTACAAGGATGTGTTTTTTTTCCTGAAATTGTAGACTTAATGATTACATCAGCATTTCTTGGGTACACATCTGCAGTATCCTAGTGAGATGTTCCACTGATGCCAAGTTAAATAAACTGTTTCTGGATCTCTTCTCTTTAGGATATCTACTATATGTGGGAATTATATCATGTGTACTGAACTAGGCATTTATTTGTTGTCATACTCTTTCTGATTTCGAGGTCCTTTCCGCGACTGCCTTCATGCTATGCAGGCTGGACATTCCACCAGTGGGATGTACCTTCTTAAACCAGATGGGAGTGACAGGCCGTTTCAAGCGTGGTGTGAACAAAATGTGGACAATGGAGGCTGGACCATCATCCAGAGACGGAAAGATGGATCTGTTAATTTTTTCAGAAACTGGGAGAGTTATAAGGTAAAGTGTTTAAAGCTAGTCTCTATCCTCACATTTAGTAATTTCTGTAATTTTATACTGTAACTTATTTTTTTTAGTTCCAAAGTTCTGTTTCTTTGCTTTAGTTAGAAATAGAAATATTACTGAGAACCTATAATTAAATGAAAGTATAAACAGTGTGTCAAAAACTTTTGCAAATGCAAATGGAAATATCCAGCCAAAAATGTACCTAAGCAAAAATAAAAGAGTTGCTAGTTTGTGCTAAGTGCTTTGTAAGTATTAAAAAGTAAATATTTTCATTGAAAACAAAAATGATATCAGTTAATGTCAGGTTTTCATTATTTCTTTTAAAAGAAGTTTCAGTTTAAATCTACTATGACATTTTGCCTGAAAGCTTCATTCAGGCGCTGGAAATTTGTTTTGGATTTTGGCATCAGTGCTTGTTTAATCTGGCATTAGCAAAGAGTTCATGTTAATAGATGATGAACATGCAGGATTTATACATTAATCAGCTTGCGAAGTGGTTGGAGGCTAAACTGAAGTGGTTCGATGGTAAACCGTAGGGATTGGACGCTAACCTGAAGGCAGAATGCTAAACTGAAGAAATTGGATTAGCATTTTAAGTGATTCATTGCCAAACTTTAGGGATTTTATGCCAAACTGAGGGGATTTGATGCTAAAGTGAATGCACTGGATACTAGATTTGAGAAATTGATGTTAATCTTAAGTGATTCATTGCTAAACTTTAGGGATTGGATGCCAAACTGAAAGGATTTGATGCTAAATTAAGAAGAGTGGATGCCAAACTGAAGCCATTGGATGCTATACTGAAGCGATTCATTGCTAAACTGAAGGCATTGGATGCTATACTGAAGCGATTCATCGCTAACTGAAGGGATTGGATGCTAAACTGAAATGAAG
>JAQMYL010000001.1:6056103-6071258 GCA_030014365.1 Clarias pachynema
GAAGTGATTCAATGCTAAACTGAGGGGATTGGATGCTAAACTGAAGGCATTGGATGCTAAACTGAAGGGATTGGATGATAATATGAAGTGGTTGGATGCTAAACTGAAGGCATTGGATGCTAAACTGAAATGAAGGCATTGGATGCTAAACTGAAAGGATTGGATGCTAATATGAAGTGATTGGATGCTAAACTGAAATGAAGGCATTGGATGCTAAACTGAAAGGATTGGATGCTAATATGAAGTGATTCAATGCTAAACTGAAGGAATTGGTTGCTAAACTGAAGAGATTGTATATGAAACAGTGTCTCTTCAGTTGATATATAGGCCTGAATGTATTTAGTTATTTAAACTTGGAATTGTACTTATTTATTTTCAATAACAATCAAGTAAAGTATAAATATGTCAAAACAAGTATAGTAGCAAAGCACAATTACACAAGTATTTCCATCCCAGGCTCCAATATTCTTCCACATCCATGTGTGCTAAAGAAAAGTAGCTTCAGTTTTACAAAGTGTCAAGTAACATAAGGCAGCAGAGCAGGACGGCACGTTCAGTGCCAAACCTCTTTATGTTCTTTCCAGACTGTGGGTTCTTTTGCATGGGGATCTCTCAGGAATAGATGCATGCTATCTAAGCTGTCATGTGTGATTGAGGGTACTGTTCGACTACGCCAGAAATGTGACGCCCCATTATTCCTACCTAACACTGTCTCTCAGCATACTTCTCTCCTGTCTCACACACAACCACACATACAAGTGAAAGATGACTCTTAAAACCTCAAGACGTTTGTCATGATTCCAGGTCCTAATGGAAAACCTCGTTCTGAACCAATAGGTTTATGTTACTTCTTTCCTTTAAGGAAATATATTTGGCCACAAATTGCACTCGCTTGCGTAAAAAACACGTACAAATAACATAGTCGCTGTCCAGTATTTGTATGTGGTTAACTGCAATTCAGGCAGAATAAGATATCAGCATTTTTCACATCAAGTTTTGCTTTAGAGGAATCAAATACATCATTTATCAAGGGGCTCTGGTGGTTTGGTTTTGCATGCATTTGTATGCAAATAATTTAAAGGAATAGTTTTTTTATTTTTATTTTATTAATCAAAATTGATGGTAATTTAAGTTCAGCAGTGCACAGTGAAATTCTTAATTCTTCACATATCCCAGCTTTGTTAGTAGGCTGGGGTCAGAGCACAAGGTCAGCCATTATACGGTGTTCCTGGAGCAGACAGGGTTAAGGGTGTTGCTCAATGGCCCAACAGCAGCAACCTGACGGACTCGAACCGCTGACCTTCCGATTCGTAAGATAACACATCGCCCCCAAGGAAGCACATTACAATAGGTCTTGGTTGTTATAAGTTTTCCTGCAATGTTCACAGGCTGTGTCACTCAGAATATGAGTTCAATGTAAGTAAGCAGGGTCAAATTCCACAACCCTCATTCCATGCAAAAATGCACTCCAAAGTTCAATTGAGACTTATATGAAGCTTCTTCACTTATTCCATCCCACTGAGCTAAATCGAATTGGAATCTTACAAATTTATAATGTACTTAGTACAAATTTAACTCTTTCCTTTCTCTGGAAAATACGTCTGTGGTGTTGACCAGAAAAGTGAATAGCTGCCAAAATCTGATTGGACTCTGCAGACGTCTAATCATATCAAGCTCCCAATAGGATTTTGGCAGCCATTCACTTTTAGACCTATTGTAATGTGCTAATGTGAAAAGAAAAAAAAAAAACCAAACTATCCCTTTAAGATTTTACCAGGTTCTTTGTTTACAGCAGGTTAATGAAATGATTCTCAGTCCTCTTAAACAGTAACAAGCTTCCCTTTTTGTTTGAATCCATGTAGTAAAGCATGAGTAAACCTAATTTATTTTCATTCCATTTCACTCCAGCAAGGTTTTGGCAACATAGACAGCGAACACTGGCTGGGTCTGGAGAATATATACTACTTAGGCAAACAGGGAGATTACAAACTGTTGGTGGAGCTTCAGGACTGGATGGAAAAGAAAGTGTATGCAGCCTACAGCAGCTTCCATCTGGAGCCTGAGAGTGAATCTTACCGCCTGCGTCTCGGCGTTTACCAAGGCAATGCTGGGGATTCTTTAACTAGCCATAATGGCAAACAGTTCACCACGCTGGATCGAGACAAGGATGCCTTCTCAGGTTATTGTTGATTTAGACTTATTAGTGCTTCACTGATGGGTGGTTGTTACATAAAAGTCCAAAAGCACAAACTGTCTTACTCATATCTTCCTTTCTTACAGGAAACTGTGCTCACTTCCATAAAGGTGGCTGGTGGTACAATGAATGCGGTCAGGCCAACCTTAATGGCGTGTGGTACTCTGGTGGTGTGTATCGCAACAAGTTCCAAGATGGCATCTTCTGGGCGGACTACGGAGGAGGCTTCTACTCCATGAAAGCCGTGCGCATGATGATCAGACCTATTGACTGAAACAGAAACAAAACTGTAATCTGAATCTCCATCTTTGTGCATATGCAGTGGCAAAACTGCAAATCCAAAACATTTGGAATAGCTGGAATAAAACTCTCGATTTCTCTTTCAAGTAACTAAAATGGCCAATTTTATCAGCTTTACAAGCCCAGATCTTTGGAACTTCCCTGGCACTTATAAACACAAGGCAATTATACACACTGCATAATGATTAGAGATTATACATGCAGTTGTTTTGGTTGTATTTCTTCATGAGGGATGTTGTTAAAATGCCATCGTGCTTAGCTTAGAGCTTATTATTTTCCATTGTACTTTTCCTGCTTGGGGTTGTGCTTACAACAGCCTGAGAAGGTCAGCCCAGATTTTTTAAATTAAAACACATTTTATTTGTATGTCACTTTAAACAGTATATATCTTTAGATATACTGTAGGTTATTTTTTGGCCATATATTCCAGGTCCTGCACAGTGATCTACAGATGTTCCCATCCAACTGTGAAAAAATCCTTTCAAGCATTTTTGGGGATTTGCCCAGAGGTTTTCGGTCCAGTGGAACATGCCTTTTACAACTCTAGCATGAGCCTTAATGCCAAACCTCATGAACTGGCTCATCAGATCCTTTCCCCACTAGTCCAAATTACCGGAGCCAGTTTCTAGTGCAAGGGGGTAGACCATCCATCTAAACATGTGGTTAGTCAGGTTGAACTGAATCCTGGTATATTTCCCCCTTTGGTCAGTTCTTTAAGCAGGAAAGCTCACATCATTCACACTTTATTGTTTTCCAAACCAACCAGTCTGGTAAGGTTTGAATGGGGGGTGACCTCAGTTCATATGGTACAGCTGCAATGAAAAAGCAGATCGACAGTGAATCAACCTTACTGCAGGAGGTAAATCAAACATGCTTTGAGTTTTGGAACAGAATTGGACATGACCCCCATTCTTCAACTTGCAGGTGGTGCATTTGCAAAATCTAAAGATTTAAAGAAACAGTGTGAACAAAGAAATGTCATAAGGATGCTATAAAACCAAATAGGTGATGATAGTGTACCGTAGACTTTGAATAAACTTCAGCTTCAGATACAGATTTAGAAAGTGCAAGATGGTTTGTATGAAAAACAAAAATTCACAGATCCAGATCTGTGCTCAGTTTACGTTACTCCGTTTCTGCTTTCAGTGATAATGTGTATATAAGATACTTATATGTTAATTTTCACATGGTTCTTCTCACATTTAGCAACCCACATTACTTTATGACTTATAGACTATCATGATTTATTCAGATCCAAACAAACCCTGATGATGTAAGTGTACTGTGGGGAAAAAACCCCAAAGCAAATCAAATCCAGAGCTCAGTGTTTTGACCATCTTAAAAAGGCTGCCTGAAAAAGAAGAAAGAATTATAGCCTAATTTTGGTCGTTCACTGATATTTAAAAACAACAAAAAAAAGAAAATTGCAGACCAAGCAAAGGGCCTCTGAAGGGTATGAGGACAGACAACGAGAACCAGATTGCTCAAAACCCAAACAGAACTCAGAGAAAAAAAAAATAAGGAAAGGGAGGAGAGATGGTGAAAGTGGGGGAAGAATGGTTGAATAGGAAGTGAAATCAAACTTTGCTCAAGGTTATAAGAATAAAATTTTTTTACTCTCCTCTAAAATTCAAAGGAGTTCACATTCTTTCCAGGAAAAAGCACAGTGAACGTCGTGTTTCATCTCAGGAGTCGCAAATCCCCGTGGGCGATAATCACAAGCAAAGGGAGATTGCTTCATGGACCGCAAGGACTTAAAGGAGCCTCAGATGTCAACGTAGTTTGAATGCTCCCTGTCTTCGAAATATTATGCATCCCTGACCTCGACCAGGCAGTCAGGAGTATCATATTGCTAGAACCTTCGATAGCGAAAATAAAGTTCTCTTGGAAACTGATCAGTGTGGTGGATGGCTATGTCAATATAATTAGGTTATTCAGACATGACCTGTAAGTCTTGCAAACACATCACTCACCACTGAGTAGTCAGTTAATATCTGTGCGCTGACAGAATGTGGGACCGGATCTGGACCTTTTTTTTTCCGGCGTTAATTTAAAGCTCCTCCACGAAGCAGAACGTTCTGCGGTAAAATGTTTTAGCAGGCTTGGATTTTATGGGGTGTTTGCTAGACACTGTTGAAATAACACAGATTTTCTTTTATTATTCAGTAGAAAAGGTTCCATTACTCCTGACATGGCATGGCAATTTGTCAAGAATAAGATTACATATAAGATTACAAAAATGTTTGTCTAAATGATGATTGTAGCGATTGTAGTCATATTTCTGTAAAGTATCACAACGAAGGGTAAAATTTAATCAGCCCGGAATAAGACGGTGAAATGTTGTTGTTGAACTTATAGTGACCAATTTGAGTGCCGACCGCACACTCTTCATGTTAAATGTAGCTGCGTTTTATAGAAAAACAGCTGGAAACTCAGTCTATTTAATTCACAGTCACAGAGGTTTATTTCTATATAAACATGTTTAAAACAGTTCATTGAAAGTTACAGGGAAAAGCAATTACTCGGGATATAGAAAATTTACTTCGACCTTAACCGGGTCAAAGAGACGGCAGAGTTTAGCATTAGAGTTAAATTTAATTAGCCATGCTCACAGTATGGGTGCTGTGTTAAAATATGGTGGAGATTCCCATAACATCTGTGGAAGGAGTCTCCAGGGTCTCTGACCCTCTGGGAAATCGGTAACTGTAAGTGTTCCGACATAGGAAGATCTTCAGTACAGAAGGGTTTGTTTATAATAATCTATATATTTTTTTGTGTTATTAATTTCATTGTAATTTGCCAATTACTTTAAATACAAATATAAAATTATAGGAACTACATTCTGTCCTTAATTCAATAAAAAGTTTGTTTTAAAATGTTCATCTAACAAAAGTGTACAAGGGGCGTTTAAATCAATCCAGGACTTTTCTGGTGAATGACGTAAGACTGATTGACATTTACGGAGGACTTTAAGCACAGTACAGTGACGAGACTCGATTTCAGAAGACCATACCTCCATGAATGACGATCCCGGCCAAGGAAGCTCAAAGACTACCGTGAGCATTCAGAGAATAGAATGTCTGATCAACAGTTAAAACGGTGGAAGAGATGGATCTGTCCGTGAGAACTCAACACGGCAACACCACTTACACGTTACAGGAACTTGCCATTTCCACATGTTTGGGCCATTAAAGGAGTTCCTGGGAGGCCAGCAGTTCAGACGAGAAGCAGGCAGTCCGATCATGGCTCCGGTGTACGGAGAAAACTTTCTATCTTGGTGGTATCCATGCACTAGTGAAACTCTGGGATAAGTGCATTAGTGTAGCAGGGGATTATATAGAGAAATAAAGGGAGGTTTTATTCTCTGAACTATGTTCTGTTATTCTACACAAACAAAAGTCCTTGTTTGACTTGGAACACCCCTCATTTTATTATGACAACTCATTTTTCAACATTGTAGCATCAAGTGGATGATTGGAGGAGGAATTTTGGGATTGTGAAAGGAGCAGAAATGGCAGTGGTTTCTATTCCAGCTTAACTGGTGCTGATCCAGCTGTGGACTGACAGCTGGAAGGATTTTTCAGCAGTCATTACTGGTTGTTTTGCTTTAACTCGGACTGATGTAGTTTCTTAGAGTCTTGGATGATAGATTTTTCCAGGTGATGACTTTTAAGAGAAAGGTACACACCCTTCCTTGGATTACATCTAAAGCAGGCTTTGACTCACTTGGACTTTCTTAAACAGATCTCATCCTGTGTGCTTTAAAGAGCTATCAGAGTAGCCGTCCCCCAGAAGCTACACACGCATGTACTGTATGTAAGAAATACAACACTTGGATTGGTGTGACTGGGATCTGAAGTGGAGTTGGGGGAAAATGGTACTGATGTTTCCAACTTTTTGTCGGTTCTTCATGACAGTTTGCATAACATGTTACAAATTCAGATATACATACACACTTGTGCCAATAATATTTGGACACCTGGCCATCACAGCCATATATGCAGCTATTCTGCATCTTCTTGTATAGAATGTCATGGTTTGTTGTAGCTTCACATTTTCCCAGCACTGCACTGTAGGTAAGAAGCCCAAACATATTCCGTATGACAATTTCCTTATGCAAAACAAAGACATGGTTCAAAAAGGTTGAATGTGAAGAACTTGATTGTCCTGAAAAGAGACCTGTCCTCAACTCCACTTAGCAGTTTTGAGATGATCTGGAACTGGAGCCTCCTCACAGATCACTAATGCTCTTTTTCGCTAAATGAACACAAATCCCCAAAACCATGCTTCAAAGTCTAGTTGAAAGTCTTTCCAGAAGAGTGGAGGTGAAATCTTGACTGGGTTTTTCAAAAATCTCCTATGGATATAATGGCCAGATGTCCACATACTGCAAGATGAGTCACTATATTTGTTTTCTAGGTGATTTTTCTGGGAAAAATCTCTAAATTGGCCATTGGAGGCTTTGCTTGGCAGATCACAAAACCACAATTTTAAATCCTCACATCATTAAGCATCGTTATCTCTCAGTTGCTCAGCTGTATCCTGTCTACATAATAAGTTGTTTGGGAAGAAAGTGTAAGCCAAATGAGTAAAAGATAAAAGACCAGAGACAAATAGGCCTTCAGATGATTAAGACCTTCAACAGCTTCATGCACCTGTCGATGTGGGAAGAAGTAATACAGACTAATCACGCACTAATCTTAATATCTGTCAGATGTAAAACAGTTGTTAGAATTTCTCTTTAGTAATGTGTATCACTTGGTTTCATTTAATATGCTGGGAAGTCATGTTGAGTCTCACTTGAGTGAGATTATTTATGACAGAATGAGCCAAATGTCAAGATCATGCAATAGGAGGAAAAAAAAAAAGGTGTTGCTGTTAAACTTTCAGCTGAAGTTCTTCAGATCATTGTGAAATCCTGATTTCTCAACATGTATAACAAGAACCATTATGCCAGAGATGGAGGGGTAAAGGGAGGAGATCCAAAAGCCAAGGAATGTTTTGTTTTATGAACAGATTTGGTCTTGATCTAGCACCTCATGAAACATGGAACAACCTTTTCTGGATGAAATGCCTTAAAAGGGTGCGTAGACTAGCACCTAACATTCAGTTACTATTATTATTATTAGTAGTAGTATTATTATTATTATGTTCTTAGGCTCACTTAAAAAGGCACTTATTTGGTTGATTAACATGACACACAACATAGGTTATATATTTTAGTGAATCAATAGATAAAATAAATAAATACTCACACTGTCTAAAAAATGCAATTGTTGCAATTCTGATCAATAATCTGTATATTTGTTAAAGAAAACCACGTACCATTCAGATGACCTAGAAATCTAGTATCAAAAATATTTGAAAAAAAACATAGATACTTAAAACCATAGCTATTAACAGTAACAAGTAACTGTAATCCTGGATGGAGCGATAGTTGAACCCGAAGTTTCTGGAGGACGTTTGGAAAGAACGTGTCGGCCAATTTTTCCCTGTTTTTGCTCCACAGACTTTAAAAAGATCTGCATGTAAGAGGAAAGAGTGAGACACGGGTTAAATCCCTCTGTGTATGTATAATCGTGTAGTGGAGTTCCCGGCACAGCGCGCACACAGATCTCAAACCGGCTTTATGGATCAGATGTCTAATGCTGATTTCAATTATTTATGAACAATAATAAATCTCTAGACCTCTGAAATGAAAAGTCGTCACCCGATGAAAAGTCATTAAATATCAAACAAAAAAAAGAAATATCCCGTGGAGATGTGAGGAGCCAAAGAGTCCACGTTTAGACAGTCCTCAGCATGTGTGTGTGTGTTATAGATTCTCCATGGACAGTTTTTACTTGGCCACAGCTCAGCTCTATTTAGGTCGATTTATGAGTCGGACCTTTTGGACGCGTCTCCGCTGCAGCTGGACACTCCGCTGAGGAGAGAAACCTAAATGTCGAGGAGTTGACTCATGTCAGTTGTGACTGTAGGATTAGGTAGATTATTCCTTAGTCAGGAGAAAGTTTCATGTGGAATCTTTTCACAATCCTGATGTTTCTACACATGAAGAAACATTCTCGACCAACAGGTCAGTGTCGTGTCCTGAACATGGCAGACTGAAATATTCTTGGACTACTTTAGGAGTTTCTCTGAGATGCCCATGCCAAGCACAGCAGGTTCAGCCAAATGTTTCACAGCGATGCCATCCATATTTAATAACACAGGAAGGAGAACATCATTGATGATATGAATCGCAATATTGTTGGTTGTTTATCTTTGTGTTTATTCGAGTCTCAATCGACTATACCATAGTGCTATTGATATCTATATTCTGATTGGTCAGAAGATCAGAGGTGCTGACTGTAATTCAAACTTCATGTTTGTCCTCAGGTGTGTCCAACTCCGGTTTTTATGCTCTTTCTTTCAAAAGGTTTCCCTAAGACTTAGAGGTATCCAAAATGTGCCATTTAATTTTCCTTCTGAAGTAAAACTCAGATCATGTATTTTGGCCACTTGATTTCCTTTTGGTGTATCATACTTTAAGTGAACTGCTCCAGAACACCCCTTTTTGGATGTGCATTTACCTAGCCAATCAGAAAGCCAGCACTAGAAATATCTGTGTTTAGGACCTTATCAGGGAAAATGAATTTTCAGACATTTAATAATATAAAGGTTGAAACAGTTGAGGCCCTGGGTTGCTGATCGGAAGGTCGGGGGTTCAAGTACCCCCACTGTCGATTTGCCACTTCTAGGCCCTTGAGCAAGGCCCTTAACTCCAACTGCTCATTTCCAGAAGAAATTGGGTGGGTTGTGACAGGAAGGGCATCCAGCATTGAAAATAAATAAAAAATATGAACTAGATCTTGTGGACCAAATGATCCAATATGGTGACCCATAGAATGAAGGGACAAAGTCCACTAAATAAAATAAAATAATTTTAAAAAGCTATAGCTATAGCTATAAGCAGTTAGAGATGGACTTGAGCAGAACTGTGCGGAGCTGGCCGTCAAGCTGTGGGAGGGACTATTAGTGTGTGAGTTGACATGTCACTAGGGGAAATTTTGACTTGCTTGTGTAAACCATGTCCAGTGCAGAAATGGAAAAAAAGACTTTTTTTCCCCCTCAGGTTTTCGGTTTTCTCACAGACTAGTCTAAAAAGGACTAAAAATTAGATAGACACTCAGTGTATATACTGTATATAAGAAGTCCTAAGTCAATATGATGGATACTACTACATTAGCATGTCTGTGAACAGAACCCTGTTGCGCAGAGAGTCCCTTTAAGACTGAGGTCTTTGCAGGACCCCAGGTGGAAATTTTCCTATTACTGGTTGCCAAGACATCTCACTGGGGCCTAAAACCTGTCATCAGGCCACTTCTATATACAGGACCCGGTGTTGATGTCCGGCAGCATTAAATAATAAGGTCTCTCATGAGGAGCTTCATGAAGGCTAGGTGTCATCTTTGGCTTTGCTCTGTTTGGCCTGGAAAACATCAGACTGGTTCTGAATGGGGACATTTTGTGTATTTTAAGAGACTGAGCTAAGTTCTTCCAACATCGCATCTGCTGAGTGGAAAACGAGCCCTGACAAGGTTAGTGTGGCACTAACGCTACCGGCTCTGGTGTGGCAGTCACTACCATACAGAGCTGAGTATATGAGAAAGTAGCTGTGCAAAGGCGTCTGACCAATATTAACCAGGATGCCTCCAGGTTCCAAGACCTTCATAAAAATCAGAGTGTGAAAATGCCAGATGTGAAAAGAAGACCCATGTGTGCTAAGATTTGCGAAGAGTATGTTATTAGATATTTGATGAAAATGTTCCTCGCTCAGACAATGTGAGAATGCAATCGGGTCTTGATACACCCTCGGAGCTTCTGCATCATTCAGACTACTTCACCTGCTGGAGGTAATCTCATCACTGTTCTTTGAATTTAGCCGGCTCACTAAGTTGCTCTCAGGTTTGTTTAGATCTGGCGTGGGATGTGCAAATCTTGCACATTGTTACTGAGAAAAGTAGCTGAACATACAGAAACAAATCACCAATTTCACAAGGAAGCAATTTCATGAAGACGTAATGAGTTAGTGGACCTCACCAATGTCCTGTAGTTGCGATGACCCCAGAGATTGAGGGTCCCTCATTCCTTCCAGAGCTCTGGTTACTCTCTGTGTAACGTTTTGCATTACATCCTCATGAGGTTTTCATGCTGGCGTGTGGATTAGCTACTGTATGCCACGCATAGTTGGTGTGAATGATTGTTTTAAGGTGTGCGTATGTTCTTGGTGCTCTGCGTCTCATCCAGGGTGCATTCCATCCTCCTGGATTTACAGCTCTGACCATGGAAAAAAATTACAACGGTTACTGAAATAGAATAAATGAATAAATGAATTGCAGATGCTCTTTTAACTTGTTGTTTTTGAACGTATCAGAGCCTATGGAAGCTGAATATTTCGAATATGGATCTTTTATTCTACAAAAAAAAACATCATGGAATGGGCTGATAATCATTTTCAGATTTGAAAGCAGGAAAAGGTTGGATATTTTCATATCTATTCAGTTTGACAAATATGGTAATATGGTGGCTATACAAAAACAGCGATATAAAATACTGGGAAATACTTCACTTCACACTTCTACGGTATATAGTCTTGATGTTGACCTCCAGAGTATATAGCTGTGTGCAGTGAAGTATTTCCAGTATTTTATATCGCTGTTTTCCTTCTATCCAAGCATTTTTCTTTTAAACAATATTTTCCACCAATATTCGATGTTTTACGATGTGTGAAATCGTGTTTTTTGGAAGGCTTAAGTTTATTATTAATGAAACATCATAAATTATAATTAAAAAAATATACAAACGTTGAATGTTTTATGTTCTTAGACACTGTACTGAAGCACATGCACAATAAATTAACTAGTGTATGTTAACCAGATGCAAACTTTTGAGCTTGTAATAAAAATAAAATATGTAATATTAACTTCCTTTTTGTAGACGAATGCCAAATAGACCTACTTTTTAAAATTCAGAAACCATTCAAAAGGAGTACACACAACTATATGGTTTCGAGCAAAATAAACCAGATGCTCTGAGTAAGTTTTTTCATTCACTATTTATGCAGAAATACGTTTAAACGCTGTAGGTAAGGTCCAATGTATGTAAGCATTATTTAGAAGAAACAGAAACCTACTGTTTCTCCACCTCAGGGGCGGATCTACAAGGGGCACGGGGCAAGTAGGGGGGGCAGGTGCCCTCCCTACTATATGGTTGCCCCACAGTTAGCCCCCCCACACCCCCTCCAACACCACCAACCAACCCCCACCCCAACTTTATAGTTCCTAGCACTGTGAATGAAAAACAAAACCACAGCTATGTCCATAAGTTTTTTAGGATTGAAACAAACAAGAACGCTTTCAGAACACCTCACACACACACACACACACACACACACACTTCTGTACAAGACACATCGTGAGCTTCTGCGGTATTTCAAGCTGAAATAAGAGCTTTGTCAAGTCGTGAAAGGACTGAACCAGTTAAACTCAGGTACATCTACAGTATAATTAGCTAAATTTGATTAAGTAATGGTGGTTTGTATGTTATGTAATGTCACACAATAGATAGAGATCCACTTTCTCATTGTGATCGTTCTTTACTGCCTTTAAGCACTTATACAGTATATAAACCCTTTGTGGACTTTAACAACATATTCACTGCTGTAGGTCACAGTAGTAAAAAGGAAATGGAAGGAAATGAAAACCAAGTAAAAATATGGTTTAAAATATTGCCCATAAAAGGCTGAGGTCTGGGAAAAAGCAGGCAGGAGAGAGAGAGAGAGAGAGAGAGAGAGAGAGAGAGAGCAGAGTAAATGAGGGAAGAGAAAAAAAGTAGAAATGAACATGGAGAGGAAGATGAGGGTGCAGCTGAATCAAAGCGAGGGACTGAAGCAGGACTGATGGTGAGACAGGTGGAGACAGACGACCTCATGGTATGACTTGAATCTCTGGTCATGTCAGTTCCAGTGAAAAATAACATTAAACATTTTTGATTTAATGATAGATGTGGAAAAAACAAGCATACAATCATTACATGCATGCTACAATTTAAAAAAAGTTTTATTTATTTATTTATTTATTTATGTACAGTGTATATATACACATAATCTTTTGCCACCGCTTTTTAGATCCACCTCTGCTCCACACCACACTCCAAATCCTGATTAATGAAGCACATATTTTCCAGGATTTTTAAAAAATTGCCTTGCTGATCTGCATCTGAGACTGCGGTGGATTATTCACTTTTTTTTTTTCCAGTAATATCTGCCATCTTTAGGTCAGATTTTGCTGTACTAAGCAACACAGGATTTATTCAGGGTCCTTTGCGAGGAGGTTTATACACCATTTAGTCAAACAAGGTAGAATATTTAAATCAACTAATAATATAAATGTATTGATAATAATTCCACACATATTGATTGATAGATAGATGGAGTACTTTATTAATCAAAAAAAAGGAAATTGTATAATAGTGAATATAATATATAATATTATATTGAATATAATTCCGTAATATTGTATAAATATTGGTATTCATGTTGAATAAAAGGAAAAGAAAAACTGATATCAAGCAGTTCTAAAGTATTAGAGTATTTCAGAAACTTTAACCAACAAAAGTCTCTAACACTCACTCACTCATCGTCTACACCGCTTTATCCTGTATGCAGGGTCACGGGGGGCCTGGAGCCTATACCAGGAGACTTAGGGCACAAGGTGGGTACCCTGGACAAGGTGCCAATACATCACAGGGCACACACAATATAAACACTCACATGCTTGTTCACACACTATGGACAATTTGGGAAAATCTATTAACCTAATCTGCATGTCTTTGGACTGTGGGAGGAAACCGGAGGAAACTGGCATATAAAATATATAAACCACAAGGAAAACTGTATAAGAGTCAATATTCAAGACTTGTATCTGTCACATGCATGGTTATACTTACTCACATATTAACTGACTGTGCAGATTAAATTAAATAAGTAAGTAAATAAATAAATAAACGATAAAAACAAAATTTTGCTAAATTTTATCAGTTATTATTAAACTTGTGTATTTAATGCCCGTATAGCCTGATGAAAAAGCTTCTATTTAGTCTTTCAGTTTGTGCCCTGAGTGACCGGAGTCTCTTGCCAGATGCATGTCTTTAATAATGCGCTGTCTGCAGGTAAATGTAAATTCAACGTATAAGTTTGTAAGAAATGCATGAGTGCCATCTTGTGGTGAAAGCTGACTATGAAAGAGACCCTGAAACCACAAACTAAAGATCTCATTAGTCATGTGAACACATACATGTCAAAAATAATGAGTTGTGTTGAATGAGTACCGGTTGCATAAAATTACAGTTTATTGAAGACCTGTCGTAAGAATGTGCCAGACTTTTGCATTATTGATTGGCTTTTGCACATCAGGAGACAGAAATGGAAATGTGAGCTGGTGGAGCAAACAATTTAAACCATTCTGGAAGTTTCTTCTCCAGCAAAATAACTTTCCTTGCATGAGACATTAAGGTCCTGTGGATCAGATGCAACCAAATAAATAAACATCCAGCATTATGCAGTATCCAGAGCTCCACCTTCACTTCCCCACTATTCAGGAGGTCAGACGGTAGTAGAGGGATATTTTTAAACAAACTGAGTCTGAAGTCTAAAAACAACCTCTGTTTTATCATAAATAATACAATTAAATCTGTTGTCTTAACATTTATACATGAGCATGCAGGAAATCTCTCAAACTAATTTTTTACCCATCCACCCATCTATTCATCTATTTATCCATTCCTCAATTCATCCATCAATTTTTTAATTCATCACAACTTATTCATCCATCCTTCCCCCAACTAAACTCTTCCATCTATGTCTACATTTCATCTTTATCCACTCATTCACCACTCATTAACCTGTCCGTACATCCATTTTTATCAGTCCATCCATCCATCCATTTCTCCTTCTTTCCATTTATCCATACACTTATCTGTTCATTCATCCATCCAGTTATTAATTTATCCATCCCTCGGTTCACCCGTCCATTCATTATTATTTCATCCATCCATCCATCCATCCATCCATCCATCCATCCAGATGAGTCTATCCATTAATCTATGTATCCATCCATCCAATAATCCATTCACTTATCTGTTCATCCATTCCTCCATCTATCCATCAATTTATCTATCCATCCATCCATCCATCCATCAGTTATTTATCTATCAATCCATCGATCCATTTAGAATTTGACTATGTACTGTATTTCTGTATTTTCTATATTTTGCATTCTTGCCCATTTGCTACCTGCTAAAGTGCTAAACCAAACTTTACCACTATTTTTTTCTTGTGAAATGTTGTGTTTAGTGTTGTTTTAAACTTGCCTATGCTGTTTTGTGTGTGTGTTGAAACCCTAAAAATGTGTTTGTTGTTATGTATTTCTACACCACAGCCTTGATCAAATAATCACAACTTCGAATCTTTACTGACAAAATTACTGATCTGGGCTGCGTTTCCCGATAACGATTGATCTTAGCGCTTAAGATCGTTTTCTACGAGTCATTTTGCGAACGTTCGTTATTGTTTCACGTGCGTTTCCCAAAAATGCACTTAACACAATTGCACGTAGCCCTG
>JAQMYL010000001.1:6081313-6100291 GCA_030014365.1 Clarias pachynema
TACCCGCATTTGGCGGGTGGGCGGGTGCCAATGTCAAGCCCTGATATATATATATATATATATATATATATATATATATAAAAGCTATAACATGACGGGTGTTCAAGTTAAAATGGAATTTCTGATGAAATTTCTCACTTAAACCTGACTGAAATTTACAGAAGACTTCAAGCACAGTACGGTGATGAGACTCGTAGCTGCAGTAAAGCATTTGATTGTTGCAAACGTTTTAAAGAAACCCGTACGTTCGTGAATGACGATCCCGGTTGAAGTGTCTCAGAGCACACTGCAGACGTTCTCTTGAACATTGACAATTTCAGCACCAATTTAGTACAGAACATCAATTACAACTTCTGCTATTATTATCTTTATTGTTTAACATTATTTATTTCAATTTAACACAAACTATTTGTTTTTTGCATGACTCTGTCTGAAAAACAAGCGTGTGAGTACTAGTTAAAACTAGTTAAGCCTCAGATTGTTGACTTAAAGGCAACAAAGTTCACAAGATGCTGCTTATTATGAAAAAACTCATAACTGAACACACACACTGCTGAGGAACTTTAACCAGAGTGAACTCTTTTGTAATATCTTCCTGTAAAGCACTGATAGACCAACAGCAAATATTTTCCTTTCGCCGAGCGGAGGAGTACGAGATTAGCGGTGATTTTAGCACGGCACAGATCCTGGACCCGAACCTGCAGCTCGACACATTTCTTTGTGCAGAAAACTAAGGACATAGAGGTATATAATGTACATTTCTATTTTAGTGGAATATGTTTGAAAACCTGAAATGATTTTCCTCATTATATTGATCTTTTGTTTATAATTTTAACCTGAACTTCATACCGTAAACAAGCGACTATATCAGAAATGTACCCTCGTTTGAAACTACACTATATATAGAGAAATTCCAAAAGTTTTCCAAATATTCACCTTTTAGGTTTTTCACATTTTCTTTATATTTCATTCATTTTAAAATAGATAATAATCTCCCTATCATTCTACACAAAATACACCACAATTACAAAATAAAAAATGTGCTTGGAGTATTTCATTAATTGATAAAACATAAAGACTGAAATATGCCATGTATGTTCTGCAGCTGCTAATGTGTTTTCTTGGCGGAATGCTTTGCATTGTTGTCTTATTGCAATGTAAACCGCGTTTCTCCAGCCTGAACTTTGGAGAAGGCTTTTCACTCAGGATAGGCCTTTATTTTATCTGCGTCAATTTTCCAAATATACTGACTAATTATTCAGTTCCAGTTGCAGAAAAAACAACATCCCACAGCATGATGCTGCCACCACCGTGTTTGACTGTAGGGATGGTTTTAATAAGGTGATGCACAGTGCCCGATTTCCTTTTTATAAGTAGTTAAAACTTTGTTTCATCAGAATAGAGGATTTAGTTTGTCATAGTCTGAGAGCCCTTCCTTTGATTTTTAGCAAACGCCCAGCTTGCTGTCATGTGACATTGAGTAAGGAATGGCTTCTTTTCTGGCCACTCTACCATATAGGCCTGTTTATTGGAGGGCTGCAGTGACGGCTGTCCTTCTGTAAGGCTCAACTGCAAGGTCCATAATAACGGGTCTGAATACTCGGGAAATTTCAGTCTTTAGTTTGTAATAAAATAACAAAACAGTCTAAACACCTGTTTTTACTTTGCAATTGTGGAGTGTGTGGAATTAATGGGAAATATACAAACGCTTTTGTCATTATTGTATTGATACAAAGTTTGTTCATTTTTTGTTTTGTCTTTCTTTTTTGGTTTGCCTTCACCAAGTCTAACGGAAATTTCAACTGTCAGCACTTTTTTCTTTCTCTCTCTCTCTCTCTCTCTCTCTCTCTCTCTCTCTCTTAAAGATATAAACTTTTTTTCAAATTATTTTACAATGGATATAATAAATGCAGTACTAAAACCGGAAACAAACACTAATTTGTTATTTGTTGTTATTTGTTGAAGAAAATGAAAATCTACCACGTGATCACTCTGGTTGTCCTGGCTCTCCTTGGCTACAATTATCACATCACCAACACCTCCTGCCCAGCTTTATGCCAGTGTTTCTATGAAAAAACTGTAATTTGCTCAGATCTGCTGTTGAAGGCTTTACCAGTGAACATCCCCTCACAGACACAAGAGCTTCTTGTGTTAGCAACTGGTCTGAAGAAGATAACCATTCAGGAGAATCTGCCAAACCTGACTAAACTTGTATTCTTGAACAACCCAGTGCAGACAGTATCAAATGACACCTTTAAAGGTCTGACAAGTCTAACGGAGCTGGAGATTAGCGGAAGTCCTTGCTTGGCCTTAGAAGCTGGAATCTTTAATAATTTGGACAAACTTACCAAGCTTCTACTCAACAACAACAACAACAAGATAGAGAATTTAGCACCAAGCATTTTTGACTCCCTTGAGAGGCTTGAGAGACTTCAACTGAAAGGAAATAAGCTCCAAAGTCTGCACAGGGATCTGTTCCAAAAGCTCTGCAACCTCCAAGAACTCAATTTGTCCTCCAACCAGCTTACTACAATAGACATAATTCATCTGATCAACTTGCAGAAGTTGGATTTAAGTATGAACAATATTACCGAACTATCCCTAGATACCTTCAGTAAAAATTCTAAGCTGCAAATTTTGTCCTTGCAGGTTAACGAGATCACCAATATCAGTTCTGGTGTCTTTAGCCAACTGAAATATTTGGAGGAACTGAATCTCAGAAATAACAAAATACTGGCACTGAGTGCTGGATTATTCCCTTCCAATCTGAAGAAGCTCACACTCCGAAGGAACTCCCTGGTCCAGTTATCCTCCTCTGCATTTACTGGCCTTCATAATCTCACTCATCTGGATTTGTCTCAGAACAGCTTATCTTCTCTTCCTGCAGAGCTTTTCCAGAATCTTTCCACTTTAGAGGTTCTGAACTTGTCTGACAATATGATTCTGGAGTTACCCAGCACTCTGTTCAGTGGACTGTTCCAAATCAGTGCCCTTGATTTGCAGAAAAACAACCTAACCTCGATAGAAGCAGAGCTTTTTACAGATCAGGGGAGGATGTCACGCCTCAGCTTGGCCAGGAACAGACTGGAGAACCTGCCTGACAGCATGTTTGACCTGTTAGACTTTGAGTGTTTGTTGCATCTCCATGGCAATCCTTGGCGCTGCGATTGCCACCTAAGGTACTTTCATGAGTGGTTGTATTATAGCAACAAGACTGTAGTAGACCTGAGCCAGGTTTACTGCGCCGATCCCCAGCCTCTCAGGGGAATGAGTCTGACCACAGTGAACACGGAGCAGCTTGTTTGCGTAAACAGATCCAACTCCAAAACAGGAAGTACCATATACCAGGCCACCAGTGCTGAAGCTGACAAGCATGCAGTCTTTAAGGAGCCAATGGAATCATTGTTGTTAGGTACAAACTCATGAAGTGCAGTGATTTAAAGCTTGATATCCATTTTCAGCAGCCTGATGGATATATTCATAGAAGTCTCAGTACATTTTTGCCTTTCAGGGCTTAAATGACACAGTAATACTTAAATGTATTTATTTTATTTGTATTTGTTTGTTTTAATAAGGCTCCTTCGAGGGCTCCTAAAACATTAAAATAAAATAGCTGCACTGATTTCATGTGGGATAAATGACCAAATGGAAATACTTTTTGTTATTTTGACTTAATTTTTTTGGCATGTTCTTAAGAACTCACTAAAAGTTTCTCATGTAGCAAAAGATCCTGTTTCGAAACACTGACACTGGAGACTCCTTCCATAAACGTTTAATACTGGAGACTCCTTCCATAAACGTTTAATAAACATAAGCTCATCCTCATAATATAAATGAATGATCAGGCTTTATTCTTTCTTTTTTTTTTTTTATCTGTTTATTATCAGTTTTAAATTAATTTATTTGACCAGCCAAGTCCCTGGGTAAGCTGTTATTATAGAAACGAGAATCCATTAACCTGCAATTTGCCTTCACAAAGCCGACGTTGTTGCTAAACAAAGGTTTGCTTGATTCTGCCAACCCCTCAGCCTCAAGTCAAATCAGGATCATTTTGTTCTTTTCCATAAATAAACTTGAAATAAGCCACATTATCTAATAAAAGAGTATTTTAAGACTGAGTAAATAAGTAACCATATCTTTAAATGTGGATAATAAATTTAAATTTAGAAATTTCTTGCATTCAAGATAATTTTCTCTGTTAGATGTTTTTTGGATGATTAATCTGACCGGGTGGTACAGCGTCTGATGGCGTTTCCACAGAAAGAGCAGATTATCCAGGAGAAATCTCAAAGCACATGACTCACACTGAGCTGATAAGTGAGGTGTACACTCCGTGAAGTTCAAAGTACAGCCAACATTTCAAACAACAGTGTAACGCTCCAACACACAACCATGTGCTCTTTATCTCGAAACACGTGCCTAATCACTGAATCTGGTGACTGGACGACTCCATACTTAATGTTATTATTATAAATATTACATATTATTACTTTTCCACTGTCAGTAAAACTAATGCTCAAATTTTATTATAAGTACTTCATTTATTCATTATTTTTTTAATTACTAGCGTAAGTACCTGTCATTGGAGGAAAAGAATTAATTAAAAGTTTAAAGTAAAAAAAAAATGATGAGCTTTAATGTCATCAGTGATATTATTATTATTTCAGGTTGAAGCCCACGTAAATGTCTGTCTGTCTTTTGAAAGAGTAGATCAGATAAAGATGAAGTTTTGACTTAAAACGACTCCCGAGAGTTAAATTTTATTTTAGCTCTTTTATTTCATAATCTAAACTAATCCTAGTAAAATACTCAGTTTATCTTTTCTCATTAATATCTGTTGGTGCAGGTGTTTGTTTACATTGAGCAAGTAGCGCATTAGGAGCTTATTTAAAAGTAGATTATTAAATCCGCCACATCACTGTTCATAACATGGCTTTTACTCAACATTGTGATTTCACTTGGTGCAGGTTAAACTTCAGGCAGAGATCTAAGTACTGCAAAAGTTTTATTAAATTCTGTCCAGTGGTTGATTTAAGTCACGCCCACAGTTTGATGCATGCACAATATGTTTCACAGTAAGTTTCAGTCCATAATCCGACACATAACTGCTCGTAATTTTCCTTCTACTCAACATTTTGTTTTCATTTATGGTGCAAGGTTCGGTTTTCA
The DNA here is from genome assembly GCA_030014365.1 of Clarias pachynema. Classification (NCBI taxonomy): domain Eukaryota; kingdom Metazoa; phylum Chordata; class Actinopteri; order Siluriformes; family Clariidae; genus Clarias; species Clarias pachynema. The sequence continues at coordinate 6,086,483 of JAQMYL010000001.1, forward strand.
TAGGGTACATCCCATTTTTTTTTGGAGTAAGCAATGATGGGTCATGCTGTCATGTGTGTATCAAGGATTGTGCCTTAGGTGTGAGGTACAGTAGGTGCATTACGGTCATTTCTGTGTCTTCCACATACATGAATGAGTAAAAAATAAATAAACAAAATAAATAAATAAATGCTATGACATAATCTGGCTGGACAGATATACAGACAGAAAGTTTTCTAAGACTGGTTTCGGGTCCTCCAATGAATGAAACTGAAAGATATCATTAAAAGAGTGAGTTTTGACCAATGTACAGACAAAACTATTCATTTATTTATTTATTTATTCCAAAGACACTTTTAATACTTTTTATTCCACAGATTAAAATATTCAAACTCAAAATTTTTATTTGTATCATCATACTTCGGCTATTTATTTCAGCCCTAGATCTTAAACACCTATTATCAAATATATCCCAGTAAACTGGTGTCAGGATCAGGAGCACCCAAGGCTCACCCATGCAATCTCACAAAAATAAGCCCATGTTGGCCATAATAGAAAGGCAGCAGAACACCTAGTGCACGACAGCATGCCATGCATGTGGCCCAGCAGGCAAAGATCCCAAGGCTCCGGCCTCCAAACTCCCCAGATCTGATCCACAGAGGTCACGCCCCACAACCCACAGATCCACTGCCAGACACCAGAGCAACCCCAGAGATCTCAATTCAAGGGGCCAGGGCCATCCCAGTGACAAAAGAGAACCCAATCGATTTAATATTAGTGATATGCATAGGAACATCGATAATGGTTGTGATTTTTCAGCACTACAACAAAATGCACACTTATAAAGGCTCATGATGGATGTCATTCTGACAAACACTCCTCTAATCCTATTTAGACTTCCTGCTATAATGATGGTAAAGAAATTGGATATGCTTAGGCTTCCCAGATCATCTAACGAAAGTTAGGCTTAAACTGAACCAGAAGGATTTCTGTGAAGGTTGAAGAGGAGGCATGGTGGATGGTACTAAGGTTTGCCCACAGAGGGCGCTCTTCTCTGGAGAAGAAAGCCCCATTAAAACAGTCTCCTTCATTGCAAAATATGAAGCAAGAATGTAAACAAGAATAAATATGTAGATTTAAACCTTTTAATCAAGGAGTCAAGTAGTGTGCAACATGTGCAATATGCACATGTACAGTTTACAGGGATCCTGCAATGCATTTCAAATGAAACAGAAAAGAAATTACAATATTACTTAGAGATTGTAGATATATTCCATATATTTGGAAAATAGATTGCTTCTTGCTTCAGTTATACATTATATAATTATACAATATTTTGTAGCATTGTATTACAAGCTGATTTAATGATGAGTTCTTCATGAAATCCAGCTATTCTGCTTTAGATCTGGGTTTGATCTGTCAATCCTGGTAGCCTTTGGCCAAAGTAAATAATTAAACCAAACACTCCTTCAGCTATTAAACGCTGTCCTACACAAAGCTTGGTTATGTAACTCTGCATTCCTTTCGTCAGCGTAACAGGACAGCAGTGCAGAGGTCCGTCGACCATCAGGCGCTCAAACGAGCCGTCAAGCAGGAAGAGAAAATCACGAGGTCCATTCATGCATTTCATAAATCCATACACACTGTACAGAACACACACTCTAGTGAGTGATCAGCAGAATGAATATGAATATGAGGATGGAGATAAAAGCACGATCACTTGTTAATATGATATTAGAAATAATGGAGACATGCAAATCTGAAAGGTGTTTTGAAGTCTCTGAATCTCCCGGAAGCCCCGCCCCTTGCATCCTTTATCACATTAGGAATAGCATGTTTTGAGGTTCCTGCTTTCAAGATGCACTGATTCTGCATCCTCACATGCTTTAGGTGCATTTATGCGAAAATAAAGTCGACACGCGATGTATGCTCAAGAGAGTTCGCTATGATTAGCATAAGTCACCTTCATACACTGCAATTTAGAAGAGTAAAAGTTAAACCGACAGTGAAAATCTCCAACGTCTGGAACCATTTCATGCTCTGAGTTTGGATGTTTTTCTTTTTTTTCTTGCATGAAAGTTAATTCCATACTAAAATTACACACTTTATGTGGCGTCTAAGAAGTGCATTCAGAAAAATGCCATAAATAGCTGAGAAAAGATTGTAGATTAAGAAATCACACAGCAAACAAATTTCCCTCTTTCTCCCTCCTCTCTCTCTCTCTCTCTCTCTCCTTTGGCCTCCATTAAATGCATTAAATTCAAATCCTTTAAACATCACCGTCATTTTCTGGTGCGAAGGCATGTGCTTTCCTGTTCAACCTAAACCTAAACCCCCTTCCCCCAAATCCATGGCCTCGACACCACCACATGGAGCGGAGGGAGGGAAAGACGAAAGAGACAGACAGGGAGAGAGAGAGAAAAAGAAAAAGAGAGGGAGGGCGGGATCAGAAGGGGAGGACTCATGCTAGGACTCGTGGTGGCGTCTCTCTCTCTCTCTCATATTCTCTCTCTCTCTTTCAGAGTTTAGAGTTAGAGTTCTGGACGTGAAGGTGAACATGAGTGCATAAGCAACTCTCCTGGTATTTTGCTTTTAAACTAAAATTGAATCAATAAACTCATCCTGGATATAAGTTCGATTCTAAAACAGTGAGCAGTGTCAATCAATCTCCAGCTGGACCACAATGGCAAAAAACTCCCTCCTCGGAGCTGTGAGGAGATGTGTTTGATCTTTTCCTGCTAGTACTGTACAAATACTAAAGAAGAAGAAGAAGTAGAAGAAGAAGAAGCGCACATTTTGAACCTAAAGGTAAGCTCACTTCATGCTCCTCACTCCAAACCCTCTGATTCTTTCTCTTTCCGCTCTCGTCGACTTGTCCGTGTCCATGTCATGGATGAATGAACCATCACAGAGTGTTTTGTTCCTATGGATTTCTTACGCAGTGTGTCAGAGTGTCAGGAAAGACTGTTCTTCATGGTTCTTTCCAGGAGAGAGAGAGAGAGAGAGAGAGTAAGAATGAAAGAGATACAGAAAAATAGAGAGAGTTCCAATGCTGAGAGTGAAAGCTTCTCGTTAACGTTCTTCTGGTTTTTAGCATTTTCTACTTTCTGGAGTTCTTGTGCTAATTGGAAGCATATGTCGATGCACAGCGAGCGAGGACGTCCTGCATGTTTTTCTTGCTTTTGATGGCTCGCCTTTGTGCAACAGAGGAAGAAAATCATAGGTAAAGATAAAGTGCAATGTTTTTTTTACCTTAATCATTGCTGTTGAGGTTACTTATGATGTGCGGAAGTAATGTTTATGGCACCTGTTAAGAGTCGAACAGTTGAATAAGCTGGAACGAGCCAAATGTTAGGTGACCACAGTTTAAGGCAAGGCCAATAATCATAGATTTTCCAATAAATTAATATAAAACAAATTTCCTTCACTCCTTCACTTTCATATGAGCTTCCCACATCATTACTGTACTCTTTTCTTTATCCGACAACAATTATCTGCCTCATTTAGGCAAAATCACAGACTAAAATTCCACCTTCGTGTTCTATTATAATGTTTGTCTAGAAGCCACTAATACCCAGGAGGATGCTAGATGATTATCCTAAACTCACAGGACTGCTACGATTAAGCTGGGAAATATGGCAAAACATAAACAATGCACCCTAGTGTATTCTTATCCCTAAAACTCATGTCTTCATGCCAATGTGATTTTGTGCAGAAGTGTTTGATGACGTAAGCAATTTTCTGTAATCACCGTTCGGCCAATCATTCTTCATCATCATCAAACATGGAGATCACATACTCTTATCTAGATTTCATTATGATCGTCTCATGGACCTTAACAGGCAGTGTAAGACTTGGTGACATCCAAAGTCACTTCTGCATTCGATTAACTCTGAAAACAAGCCTTGCGTAGCCCGTGGGAAAACATAGGTTCTCACCATGCGTCACTGGAATTACCCTGTGTCTGATTTGAACATATAGTATATCGCTGGTTAAAACAAGCTACATGGCTGTGGTAAGCCAAGATAAACCTTTCCTGTAAGTGATCTATTCAGAGGACTCAACATATTGCGCCAAGCAACGAAGCATCAAAGTCTAAAAAGTGCAGCGTATCCCCTCCTCCCCCTTCAGTTCCTTTTTGGTTTGACATCGCTGACCTTGTTGGAATTCATCTTTCAGAGTGTTTAGGGGATGAAATGGGTCACATTAAACATCAGATCCAGTCATGGACGGTCACTTTATTGTAATTCTCCTAACTACGTGTTACTTGATTGGAGCATTATGGTATCTCATCAGCGCAAACCAGCCGTACCTGGACTCCAAAGTTCAACATTAGAATACAATGCTATGAGATATTTCACAAAAAAAAAATAGAATAATAAAGAAACAGAGCAGGCTTCTTTTATTCTGCAAAGAAATATTACAAAGAAACCAATCAGCATACGACTCTGAAATGATTGACAGCTGCAAAGTTGTTTTGAACTATATAATTATAAACTGACCACTTCTCGAAGCCCTACCCTTTTACTTGATCTCAAATCTGAAATCTTTACTCTTGTCTTGATTTTGCTGCTTTAAAGCTGTGAAATAAAATCTATCAAATAACAACATTAAAACATACAGTTCTGCCATTTGTCTCTTTGCCTAATTTAAATTTTGATTATACAATCTTTGCTTAGCTATTCCTAGGCCAAGTTTAGAAATCAGTGCTTGAGAAAATAATCTTTATTCCTTCATGCCCTTTTTTTAATAGAAGCATTGTTAAGTAAATTATTATTTGTTCATATAGAGGTTTCATCCATCCTCCATCCATCCATCCAGTTATTATCTATAACTTTTATTTGGATAGGGTCATGGGGGGCCTGGAACTTAAGGCACAAGGCAGTGTATACCCTGGATGGGATACCAACAGATTGCCGGGCACAAGCACACACAATTATATACTAGGGGTAATACACCCACATAGACCTCATATTCTAGGTAACTAGAATACCTGGAGGAAACCCACCAAGTATGGCGAGTACATGCACACTCCGTGGGCCAACAGTTCAAGATTTGAACCCCCTGAACACTGAAGGAACGAGGGGACAGTGCCAACCACTAGGCCACTGTGCCACCTGATAAGACATTGTAACTTGTAATTCCCAACCTCCAACCAGCAACAGCTAAGCAGAACTTATTTTTTCCCCTTATCTCCTACTCATAAACTCAGGGCAGTCTTCGCAACTACAGGTCCGGCCGAGTTCAGCAAGTGACCACATCACCATGGTTCCTCTCAAGCATCGTGGCTGCTCTCAATCTACTTTAAGTCGTTTGTTAACAGAGAATAAGACACTGCCATCAACTGAACCTTTTATTCCTATTTGCTTTCCCTTAAAAGTGAAGAGTGAAGGCATATCATGACTAAAATTAGCTAGCTGCTGGCCTTGGTGCTATCCCGGTTTTCTCTTTAGAAAATACATCTGTTCGCGTATTTAAGCCCAGGTGGAAAGATCTGACAGAATCCATGACAGAACAAACCCCATGGCTGAGAGCGATATAGAAGCTGGCTGGGCTTTCCCAGGCCTTTGTGCCATGTCCTTTCTATGCAAAGCAGCCATACGGCCAACATATGTGAACCATTACAGGCACCATCAGGGACTACTGGACCACAAAGTGGCAGTCGCAAGCATGGAGTTTCTAAAATGTCGAAAGCAGAGTGTCAGGTCCATAAAGCACTCAAACAAGAGGAAAACATAAATCCTGAAAGCAATAGATATAGTTTAAGAGAAAAGGCAGTGGGGCAAAAATGGAAAATATGGTAGAAAACGTCATCATTTTAAACCGCATTCTTTGGGCTCTTGGGAGTCGGACTGTAATTTTGAGCTGGTTTAGAGGCCGTTACGCAGCCCACAGGATCCTCTGTCCAGTCAGCATGCTCTATATTGTTTCCGGCAGATTTTTTTTTATTTATTTAATTTTTTCAAGCCAGAACGTTTAATCTAGGAGGCAACACAAGTACTGGTTAAAGTTCCAGACAAACACAGCTAAAATAGCTTCTCACTCCTCCCTGGATGCTTTCGACCAGATTCCACTGTTTTGTTTAGCGATGAGGTAAAATGGTAAACCACCCCAAGCACTGGTGGTTCTGGAAAGGCGGCAATGTCAGTGCCAGTCTAACAACAAGCCTGTCCACCCTCATGCCCCTCCTCTGAAATAACCATTACATACAGTATATGATTATTTTTTTGCAACCATACCAAAAGAAAAAAACCTCACATTAGACTGAGTCTCCAATGGAGGCAATCTGAAGGCATCTGTTTCACTTTGCTAGGTTAGTAAAAAGATGCCCAAGGCAGAATTGACACTATAATTAAAAGAAAGCCCGTTGATATTGCCATTCTGTCGCAAGTGTTCGCTGAACAACAGCATATTTTTACTCAAATCTTTTGTAGACCTGAGCTGACGTATATTACCCAAGATCTACCACGATCACTCCATTGTTTAAAGACTTTTACATCTTCTTTTTAATCATATTGCCTTTTGAACTACCTAAAAACATGCTACCACTTTACCACATCCATGTTAACTGTTTATTGTTTGTAAGAATGAGTTAGGTCGTACCAAGTGGACTGCTTTGGTCATTGTGTCAAGTCAACACAGTCATTCGTACACTATCCACACCACTCACAGGAGTCTATCTCAGGGAACCTAGAGCACACCAGGGTGGTGTACACCAACCTACCATAGGGCACAAACATATTTATTTACATTTACTGCAGATGCCCTTATCCAGAGTGACATACAGTTATCTCAGTTATCTGAGCAGGTGAGGATCGAGGGCTGCTTGGGTCCAGCAGCTTATCCAGACCAGACATGAACCTCCAACCCTGTAGGCATGAGGCGACTGTGCTAACCCCTAAGCCACCATGCTGCTTAACACAGTCATTTAGCATTAATGTATATGCATAATGTTTTGTATAATGTTAGCTAGCTAGAGCAGAAGCCATTACACCACTGTGGCATGACAGTTATTCATGGTTTTATAGTACTTTCCAAAAATTAAGAGGGAAAAGAGACTGCATGAATAAAATGGTTGATCTGATTAAATTTTGGAGCAAAAATGAAGGTTCTAATGTAACTGACCACTTTAAAAAAGGACTGGCTCTAGCCTTTATTTTTTTCTGAGAGTGTAGAACCCTGCTCCAATGTTTGTCTTTCAGACAGGGCTCCAAAAGGAACCTGCTCAGAAAAGCCAAGAAACATCCAACTCTCCATTTTTTTCTTATATTGATTGACATGCCTTTAGTGATCATGTTATGGGGACGTGTGGAAAAGTTCTCTCAACATTTCTCACTTTCTGATCCATGGTCATCACAGACGGCTCTGCCTCCAACTCTTTGCGCCAGGTCACATTCCTATCTAATGGGCTCCTCTCTCCCCTCGCCGAGCCCGACTTCCTGCTGCGTTTTACGGTATTCCTGCTGTTGCCTGGGGTTCAACGCGGCCCTGAGCGTCATTAATCATGCTCTGTTGTTTGGCACAACGCTGACACAGAGTGATCCCCAACGGCTGGAGGTCCTCCATGCTTCCCGAAAAGATAACCCCGTCCAGAAGCCACAGTCTCTGGGTTTTTTTTTTTTTTTGTAATACCTTTTATCTTTCTAATGAGCTTGTTGCAAAAAGCGAAACTATTCATTACTGCATTTCTGAAGCCAACTTCCCATCATGTCTGGCCATATTTTTTCTGTCAGCTTCAAGACAGGTCTATGTGACCTACTCTAGGTGTCAGGTTTTATGCTTTGGGGTTGTGGGGCTTTTATAAATCTGTGGTTATTTTTCTTTCTTGTAATGGAAGGCAGCTCGCTCTGTCTCCAAAGACACAAATGTCAGCTCTAATGTGACCATAAAGACCCCCAAAAGAATCTCGGCTCATTGTATTTCTGAACGCGGGCCAAGCAAAATCTCCAAAACACCATTATGCAGAGTAAATCGCAAGTTCATGAAATCCCATGAATGTGAACCGGGGCAGATCGAGAGACAGATAGAGAGAGAAAGAGAGAGAAAGTAACCAACAGGAAGTGCTAAATACCACTTAATAATAATAATTAACCCAATGAGACACAGTCTGCTTTCGAATGTGGAATGGACTGTTATTTCACCAGAGCTAAGCAGTTTATCTCTGGGTGATGTCATCCTCAGTGGCTTATCACTATGGTTAGCATTGTTGACAACTGCAGTGATATGGTCAGGAGGTCAATCCACCACATCACACATGCAGACTAAAGTCCATATTCAAAAGCGTAATAAGCAAAACCAAGAACTCATATCTCCTACAGCTCAAGATTAAGAACTTAGTACTGTTCCCAGTTGTATTGATCAGATCTACAATGTACAGCGTAACACCAAAGCGCTTTTCAGTTCTTGACTAAAATTAGCAACTCTGACAGCAGCACATTTCTTTCTTAGCTAATAGAGATTCTTTTGGATGGAATCAATTGTTTTTTTTAAATTCATTTTTCATTTATATACAGTATGTATACGGTTGAATTTGAGGTGGTACAATGTTGCTGTTCCTCAATAATCCAGTAGATGGCTTGCTCTAAACTATTGACACAGTACAGCATCCTGTGTGGTAGGAGAAAATTATTTGCAAAGTTTGTTTAGAATTGTAACAAAATCTGAAAAACAAAAAGAAATGCAATATCGAATTGAGTATTTATAAAATCATGATACTTACAAATCAAATTGGCACCTAGGTATCGTGATAATATTGTATCGACTGTCCTTAGCTACTATATAATTTGCTATATAGCTTTCACGCATAATTTGTAACAATCCATTATTAGCCTGTTTAAATATTATCTATATTAATAGACGCATCAATGTTTTGGAGACAGATAAAGAGCTTGGTGCAAAGGTGTTTTGCTTGGTTTTCTCTCATTGTTCACTTAAAAAAATTTAATAAACCTAAAAAATCTGTCAGGAAATTGTTAGTGTAGCCAAACACCTTTTAAACCCTTTTCCAAAACCTTCAGCATTTTCATTTATCACTACTCAAAGTTTGGCTAAACTTAAACCAGTCTGCACATGGAACCAGGATCTGAGGAACATAACTAACAACAACTGGGCCAAAAATCTAATACAGCGTACATGCTAAGCTGTTGAGTATTAAAAACTCTTGCCCAAGGGGTCACCAATAGACATCCGCCGGTCCCGGGATTCAAACTCAAAAGCAGTTAGCTTCAATTCCCACCCTTACTGTAGGTTTTACTTTTGCTATCCCGCACGCCATCCATCATCTTTTGCTTGATAACAAACATGTAAAGATCTTGGATTTAGCTTCCATGGGAACCCTACACAAATACCGAACCAAGATCGACCACCTATGTTGCATGAATGCACTTTTTCAACCAGGCTCACATCTGAGCAGCGTTACCGGGGACTTAGCTGCGCCGTCCTCTCTTTCAATCTGAGCAGCTGTGCGTGGGTGATAACAGATCATATATCTGCCCGAAGCCGCCATTTCCCGGGTTTCACAGAAATCTGCAAGGTTTACTGTAACTGTTGACACAGATCACTGTGAATCAGAGGATTTGCAGTAATTTAGCTGGGATTTACTCCACTGATTCAGACTCCATTCATATACGCACGTCAAGCACCATATAAAAGATTTAGTCTTTGAATTCCATTGTGTTTAGTGTGCAATTTTCTAATCTTGAAAATTTTAATCTCACACATCAGCTACAGTCTCCGGAATATAACATCCCGGCTGTGTTTACGATCACCGCTACGTGCTACACCGCTACCCCTTAAAAGAGTGCAGGTCTTTTGAAATACTCGCGTCGCATTAGCAGATGGTTGGTAAATCAGTGGCTTGTCTGACTTCTCCTAGGGCTTTCCCCTCTCTGCCCTCAGGCCGTCAGATTCCTGTGTGCTGATCCAGGTGTAGGGTGAAGCCGCTAAGCATGATTACTGAATTGAAATCCCTCACTCTCTCCACCTCACTGCATCCGCCAAATTAAGCAAGCTGACTCAGGAACGACTCTGGTTCACGATGTAATTACAGCCCACCGAGAAATCACAAGCACAGGGAGTGAAATCACCTTGAAGGCAGAAGCTTTGAATTATTTCAGCATTATTCCTCTTAAACCTCATTATATCAGGTAGCTCAGGGGTTTAGGCAGTGGACTACTGATTAGAAGGGACCCGGTTCAAACCCCAGCACCACCACCACCAAGCTGCTGCTGTTGGGCCCTTGAGTGAGGCCCTTAACCCTCCCCTGCTCAGGTGTACAGTATAATAAGATACAATGCAAATCGCTGTGCAGAAGGGTGTCTACCAGATGCCTTCAATGTAAATGAACTTGTCACACATCCATGATTTAATTTACATCGTCATTAAATTTGAACAATTTAGATTTTTTAACCTCTCTCTTTCATATTTCACTACAGCACATAACTGTGTAAGAAAAACTTATAACTAGAACATTTTAAACATCTGAATGTTTTTATCCCTGTCATTGCTTCTCCCAAAACCCCATTGGAAATTCAGCCACACGTTTCTCGAACCCACACAAATCCAGCTGATCTGATACCAGGTGATAACCAGCTTCTTGTGATCTTTGGGCAAGGATGTAAGATCACTGTGTTAAAGATTTTCCTTGATGTCATTTCATTATTTTTGTGGCACTATCAGTTTTATTTTGTTTTTTAATAAAATTTTCTGATTTGTTGTGATTATTACCTACTTTATTCTGATTCGTTGCTTTAATTTTTGCATTGCTATCACTTTTTCAGATTAGTTTTTACTTTTAATTTTGTTAATATCTTGTTTTCTGATTTGGTTTGTTGCTGTGTTTTCTAACTCTGTGCTTGTGTTCATACGTTTTGCATTCACGACCCACAGAATTTATGAGACGAATATATTTACACTTGTATTAATGTGCACGTAAAGCGTCTCCCAGACATGCTGAAGTGATTTGCTCGGGTCTAAATGTGCATAAATGTGCCTTTAGCACGTTTACATTCCGGACTTAATCCTTATACATGATGCATGAAATGACTGGAGTGTAAATCAAACTGACTGGACGTGCTTCCACTCATCCGCGTGTGGAAATACCTTGAAGATTATAGATGTGTCACCTTGATTTAATATGACAAGGCGCATTTAATTATCCGGTGAAGCCGAACGGAGTAGAATGCATCATGGAAAGCAGCTTTGGAGTGGGGTTGTGGCAACGTGGCGCGTCCACCGTTCCTCTTCAGGTGTCAGGATGTGCTCGAAAGGCGCCTGTTTGAACAAGTCCAGGTGTCAAAAGCTGTGATCCCTCTCCACCTCGAGACTTTTTTAGTCTTGTCTTTGCACCTTGTGGGCTTGTATGAGCACGCTGCCCCTGTCTTAATGGAACCTTTAATAGTAATCACATGCTTACAGAAGTGAGTGTGTTTACATGCACACTAATAATATAATCACGTCACAGCTGCATTATTATTATTACGGCTACAGAAACTATTTTGAGGAGAGAAATTGAGCATTCTGAGCACTTTGTTTTTTTGTTTAATGAATCCTTGAAATGATGAAAGAAAGGTTTTTGGAGGGAATTCAAGAGACAGAAGCATTGCCAAGGAAAAGGAAAGGGCAGCTTTTTTTAATCTTTACACAAGGTGAAACTTGTGCAGGTAGAGTAAAAATTATAGAAATGATCCCGGGAGTGGAAACGAAAACATGCAATGGAACAAACTTCCTTTTTAAAAAAAGAAATAGTCTCCACATTCCTGATTTTTAGATGCTTAAACCTGTGTGTAAACATGGAGCTTCTGCTTCTGCACCATGACTGTAACGTGCTGTTATGCACATGTTTATATCCCGAGACTTTAAATATCACTAGAGTCTGAATTTAGTATCCGCTCTCTGGATGCAGATTCATTGCTTCCCAAATGGTGTGTATGTGTGTGTGTGTGTGTGTTACTGCAACAGTAATGGGGCTGAGGTTATCTATAGAAAACAGTTCTTAAACTCTTCAGTGGTGCTCAGGTCAGAAGGTCACATTGAACACAAAGGTGTGTCCTACCCACGTGTGTGTGTGTTTTGTGCGAACAATGATTACAAACAAAGATGAACGATGATTGCTTGTTACTTATAGTGTATTACTACTGACGGTTACGGTGTGTTAACTATTAAGTAGTGCGTGAAAATAAAAAAAGAAAAAAGAAAAAAGAAAGCTTATTGTGGTTCCGAATGGACTTTGAGAGAGCCGGTGAAAAGGTTTGTTTGTGTCATGGGAAAATCCCAGAGCGATTTCTTTAACCTTCACTTCTGCTTCATTGGAATATCAGGGGGTCATTACTTTTGCAAATTGCCCGTTCATTCTTAATCGCTCTTAAGTCTTAATCTCCAGACAGAACTACATCATTAATAGCTAATTACGCAACTCTCCTGAGGACTACCTTACCGTGGCCATGACCTCTTTCACGCAGTCGCCCTTTCGTTCTGATTAAGGACACCACTAACACACACACACACACACACACACACGCATATATTCTCCAAGCACAAACAACATATACAACACACACACACACACACGCACACACTACTACTACTTTTAGATTTACAGCTCTCTTTCTTGTGTGCGTTTGGAGTGTAGAGTCAGACTTCATTAGGCGACACACTCAAGCAGCAAATCGTTTCTCAAACAAGTCCTCGGAAAACCTTTACAGCAACTTTCAAGAAGTAGTAAAAGAATGAAAGCCGTGATATGAGTGATGTGTATAAGAGTTCTCACTCCGCACATGATTCTGAGCTCAGAGACCTCACGCAACAGACTGAAGGATTAAAGCTCGGAGACTTCATTCAATATCCAGCGTGACTATTATGTCTTTACAGCGTCATAAAAAGTTGTACAAAAGAGATTTCATTGCTGTGGTTCCCAGCTGTTAAACAATCAAGCTGCCTTCACAAGGACTTTTTTTTTTTTTTGGCCATCAAAAGCAGACATCTCGACAACGCGTGTCAGGGTGTTGAAGATCGTCGTCTGTGAAATATATTATGACTGAATGTATGGAAGAAGGCTTCGCAGGGCGGGGCTGCAGGCTTTTAACGTCGTGTTCAAAGCTATGAGGGCATATAAGGGCATATAAGTTATATAAGGGCATTTTACAATCAGTGTTTTTCGGATTAAAGCATCCGTCAAGAGGCACGCCTAAAAAACAAACCAGTTATGGGAATTTATTTTCAAATGGATCCCAAAAAGTCTTTGTGATCATGGCTTTAAGACTGCAATATCATAAAGGACCAGGTCTTATATTACATCACATTAAATTATCACCTTCTACTGTCTCCAGCATTCGCAATCCTTGACTTTTGGTTCCAGGCTTAAAGGCAAGCGTCTTTTTTTTTTTTGTTTTTCCCCTTTGAGTTGTCATGTCAGTATCCACCCATATTTTAGGACCTTCCTCCATCAGTTACAGCTAACACGTACCTCCTCCAACCTCAATCTTTTTGAACCGCTGATCAAAGACAACCATGATTGGCTACCGTCTCATGGCTAGGCATGACAACTCACGATCCCCGGATGACATTTCCAGTGTACCAGTCGGAAATGCCCCTAAAGGCAAATACTGCTTTTGAAAAACCCATTTCGAATGCGTCTACATGTGTAAAATCTAGAAACCTCAGAGGTGTTTTGCAAAATCTGAATACAACACATCGGAGAACCATAATTATGAATATCTCCACTAAACTTAAAGGTCCCACATTTAAAACATGTTATGGACAGTGGTGAGACCAGCGATGCTCTACGGCTTAGAGACAGTGGCACTGAAGAAAAGACAGGAGGCAGAGTTGGAG
>JAQMYL010000001.1:6100391-6117097 GCA_030014365.1 Clarias pachynema
AGGATAGGGTTAGATGGAGGCAGATGATTCGCTGTGGCGACCCCTGAAAGGGAACAGCCAAAAGACAAAGAAGAAGATTTAAAACATGTTATGGTGTTATGATATGGTGAAATATCCCCTCAGTTGTAAATGTTGTAAGTTGTAAATATGAGGTTTTAGGTTTACAAATTGTTTAGTCAATGTTATACTTCTAGAAACTAAGAACTGGTGATTCTGTGGTAGGAGTTTCGCCTGCCACGAGGAGGTCCTGGGTTCGATTCCCAGCCAGTACCCAAAACCCCAGCCAATGCCAGTCCCAAGGTCTGGTAGAATGGAAGGATTGCATCAAGTGTACCGGATGGTCCGCTGTGGCGACCCCTTGCTGGGAGCAGACGAAAGACCAACGACACTTCCAGAATCTGTTCAGTTTTAGGAAATTAACCCTAACATTTCAATAATGGTTTATGTTGTTTCATTTTAAATATTGTGTGATCTACAATGTAAAAATGTTATGAAGCAAACCAAGCGAAGGATATTAAAGAATGTAACAGACTTTCGCTCTTTGCCGATTAGCTGAAAATGTCCCCATTGGTGTTCCACTAAAAAACACAGAGGCATCATTTGTTCAACAGCCATACCTATACTATTGTATATTAACTTTTCATAATGGGTGAAATATAAACAATAAAAAGTACAGAACTAGCAGGGGAAGTCAGAGATGAACCACACAGGAAAGGCAAATCCTTGTCAGCATGTGAACTAAATATACTTCAGATGTTCATACTTTAATCTTGCTCAAGAACTAATGCCCCAGCTTTAACTCCATGACTCCAGAAGTGTGTGACTCATTACGAAATAACATACGATCATAGTAAACAGGTTTGAGATTGATTCTGGACCTCGAAGTTGTTTTCCAAATCCCATCCCATCCCTAGTTCATATGGTCCATGTTGTTCTGCTACGCTGACTGAACCCATGAAGCATGAAGCACCTCCTGAGCTGAATGGGGCAGGACAACACACAGGATCAGGACCTACAGCTCCACGAGTCTGTCACAGCAGGATCTCTTCCCTCTGTTGATACTGCAGCGGTGGGATAAGCAGGAACAGATAAGCCATGCCGAGGGGAAGCCTCGCTCTAGAAACACAGGAAGCGCTCAGGGTTTAACTTGCTGCTGGACACCACATGTGGCAGCGTTATGAGGGATCAGAAGCTCTTTGAATTCATTTAGTTTATGAAACAAATACAATGTAAATTTACTCAATTAAACTTATTCGCACAGCCTAGTTTAGTTCTGTGAGGAATTTCACAATTCAGCAGCTAAACTGCACTGATACAAATTCAGTATAATAATGAATCTATAAGGGAAGCCCTTAAAACTCAGAGCCATTATTTGTTTTGTTGTTTGTGCAATCTAGAGTGACATAACCTTTTTGTAGGCAATGTGATGAACGGAATTTTATTTAATTTTATCCAACTATACAAACATGACATGAGTGTACTGGCCTCACTGAGCAAAAAAAAAAAGAATGTAAAAATGGGTCACACAGGCCAAGAGCACGGATACAAATGATCAAATGTTTTTATGCTTGTTTTTGGTTGTTTCTAAAACATATGATCATTTTGTGCCCTGCGATGGATTGGCACCCTGTCCAGGGTGTACCCCGCCTCGTACCCTAAGTCTCCTGGGATAGGCTCCAGGTCCCCCACGACCCTGAATACAGGAACAAGCGGTATAGAAGATGAGTGAGTGAGTGAGTGAGTGAGTCAGTGAGTGAGTGATCATTTTGAGAGTTCTACATTTTTGCGACATCATTCCCATATTCCGGTTGTGGCAAAAAATGTACATGTTATTAAAGTAATGATAACTTTTGTTCTACCTGACATAACCAAAACCCCCAAATGCACAGATATATATAGATACAGTATATATAACTCTGCTCAAGCTAGCTAGTTACTTTAAATCATATAAAGACAATAAATGGCAAACATACCGGTAGCATACCTAACATTCATCAGTTGGTTTTAGTCAATATGTTAGCCTGAGTTTCTCTACATTCCAGCTAGTATGAAACCGACCACTATTCATTTTTTCGTGCATGACACAAAGCCAACTGAAAGAAATTGGAATTATTCTTTGGGCCAATCGTCCACAACGTTCACATGTTTTTAATTCCCTGATCAGAATTCTATTTCTTTCCTCCAATTAGTTCAAGATATAAAAAAAAGATTTAAAAAATAAATAAATTAAATAAATAAATAAATAATAATAATACAGTATGACCTGTTTCACCTCATCCAGTCATATACAACTTTAAAACAGACATGTATAGGACCTGCAGTTGTAGCTAGTGCAGTTAGCTTGCTTTTCTAATCTAGTAACATTTACATTTAGCAGACGCTCTTATCCAGAGTGACTTACATTTTTTAAATCTCATTACACATCTGAGCAGTTGAGGGTTAAGGGCCTTGCTCAAGGGCCCCACAGTGGCAACTTGGTGGTTGTGGGGTTTGAACCTGGGATCTTCCGAACCGTAGTCCAATTCCTTAACCACTACAAAAATAGAATTTACATAAACTATTCAGTACACCGTTTTTTTTAATTTGTGTTTTTTGTGTTATTTGTGTTTTCACTGCTGTTTCTCTGTGCATTTGATTTTAGTGTATACTGATAGCTTTTTATAAAACTCCTCAGTAATGCTACTGTAGCTCACAATAATCATATGCTTCCCTGAGGTGGACAATTCAGGAAAACCTTTCACCAAGAGGTGCTATAAAGTATATACCGTATTAACATTTCCTATTTCTTAAAGTATTTAAGTGCAAATATGTAAAGCAGTTTCAGTTCTGTGTTTTGCTTTGTGCTTATTGTTAAAAAAACATTAACTGTTTTTATGCTTTGCCTTTTATGTTTTTTTGCGGTTGTGTTCAGTTTATAGATTTGTGTGAATTGTACATGGTTTTACGACGAAGCCAAACATACGTGAACAATAAAATGTAATTGTACTGATTGTATACATTAGAGTCATAAACATGGAGTTGTGTGTCTCTCCACACAGATGGAGGAAGGCTACGAACTTGACCTGACCTACGTGACCGAGCGCATCATCGCCGTGTCCTTCCCACAGGCCTGCTCCGAAGAGACTTATCTGCATAATCTGAAGGATGTCACACGCATGCTCAAGTCGAAACACGCCGATAACTATTTGGTAAGGCACGCCTGAGTGTTTACACCCGTTAGCGGAGGAGAAACGACTGCTGGAAGAAGCGGCTCAGGATTATAGGCCTCGGAGGAATGGGTTTCAGCTTGTCTCGTGAACGTCATGCAGGGACGTCTGTACAGAGGGATCTTCTCAAAGTCTGGCTGTAGAGACAACAGCAATTAATGAGCTCATTACGATGGGTTCGTGGACGTCGTTTTGAGTGATACAGGATCACAAGGAATAGTGTTTGTCTTAGTGAAATAGAACCAAAATTTCTAAACAGGGGTAAAATTTTATAAACAGGATTCTTGTAAGGTTTTAAAACATATTCTTTAGTAATAGGTAACCTCAAAAATTTCACCTGTTGAAGTATTTATCAATGGTATCTACAACTATTGCGTAGTATTGCTAAAATTAAATGTGTTGCTACAAAGTTGTAGAAACATTTATGCGAGACAAGCTGCAGCGTTTACACAAACTAAAAATCTTATAGTAGTTTTGTAAAAAATATTCATAAATCTTATGTAAAAACGTTCCGAACAAAAAAAAGTAGGAATGTTATAGAAATGCTTATGAAGTTTATGTCAACATTTTTATCAGTCAATTAATTCTGCACCAGACAACAAACATTGCATCAAAAAAAACAAAAAAAAACATCGCATAAGGTAGAAATGTTTAAGTGAAAACTTTTGTGTAGCAGAAATCCATGTTTTAAGGTTCACATGCCTACAATCTCTTTTAATGTCCCAGAAACATTTAGAAACATTAGGCGAAACTTTTGATAATTAGGATTTCTACAAGTTCATTTTCAGCCACATTGGAGAAACTTTTACAAAATCTTATGTAAAGAAATTTGCAACATTCAAACAACCTAAATGTTGCAGCAACGTTCTAGAAAATTAGTATTTACTGAACATGAAATATTTCTGACTGTTCTATAAAATAGACATTAGTTACAATTGTCATGTGCAAACATTTCTTATTTTCCAAAAAGGATTCCATTTGATCAGATCACTGGCTATTCAATACATTCAGGTCCGCAGCTGACTTTATTTTATTGCCTCATGATGTTGCTGAGCCGAGACCTGACCAACTAATCTGGACTCGTTAGACCTTTTTCTTAGGACATACATCTAAATGATTTAAGCACATACAGTAAGCACGGATTTTGATTCTAGTATATTTAGATGGAGTGAGGAAACATTTTTGAGTTTAAAACAAGGGGGTGGGGCTTGTGCTTATGTGCTGACTAATTCACTTTGATCTTTACTAATCCTGACTGTATTAGAGAGAATGATTGCTGTTTACTCAGTCCTGAATCCTCCAGTGTCGATCCGCTGTCTGGTGATGAGCACATTTCTCTCTTTCTCTCTCTTTTCTTTTATGTCATTGTCAGTAGTCTTGTTTCGACTCGTTCAGGACAGTAGTGAGAGACAAAGCTCTCTTTAGACGACCTGAAAGACAAAATCACTGCACACTATGCACCGCTGAAATAAAATAATTCACATCAAAAAGGACCTAGTGGTATCTTGTGGTATTGCGCTTTACTGCACACTGCACAGTCTGATAAATTATCTCAAGATCCTCTAAAGAGCCAAGTTGTTTTTAAGTTTTATCCCCCCGGGGTTTGCTCATGTTCCTGTTTTTGTTCCAGGTGATCAACCTGTCAGAGAAGAAACATGACCTGACTAGGATGAACCCTAAGGTAATGGAAATAGATCTGTTTGGAAATGACTGAAAGAGTATGTGGGTGGAGTGTGTTGGCTGCGTGTTTGGTAACAGTGTTAGTCATCAAAGGCTAGAACCAACACCCTGCCTGATGTGCATACACTCAAGTGCAAAACTGTTTTTAAAAAATGAACCATTTTATACAACATCTTTATTGCATTCTGGATTCTGATTGGCCAGAAGGTGTTAACTAAGTTTATATTCTGCAAGGTTGTGCAATATCCAAGGCTTTTATATGAATATTTTGATTTATTAATGATTTGAGAAATGTGGTTAAAAACTCAAAAATTTTCAATAGCACATCCTCAGTCGATAATGTCTGTTATTTTGCTTAGACTTTAGATACGGGTTGGCCAGACCTTCACGCTCCTCCTCTGGATAAGATCTGCACCATCTGTAAGGCCATGGAGAACTGGCTGACCAATGACCCGCTGCATGTGGTGGTCATCCATTGCAGGGTAGGTTTTTCACAATGAGAAATGTTTTCCACTTCAAAAATTGTGTGTAAACGTTTGTGTAAAACGAACATTTTATGCTTGAGTTTAGAACGTTTTGGAAAGTTAGGCTTTTGCGAAACAGGACAGATGGTTTGCATTCACCAAAAACTCCATTAAAGGAGATGCTCACACAAGGAAAAATGACAAATAAAAGTGAAAGTTATTTGGTGCCTGTCAACAGAAATAAAAAAAAAATATTATTAAACAGTTTAAAAGCACTCGAAAGGCTACAATCAGGAGTAAAAAAAAACATGAACTGTATATAAATTACTTGAAATTAAATTGAAAGTAGGTTGACCTGAAGCCAGAGGAAAAAAAGAATACAGTACTCAGTAAGTGATCATGAACAACATCAATTGGAAATGTTTTTATTTCAATCAAAACCAAGTTTCTCTGTGAATGTCAGCCAGAAATCGCTCATGTGCCCTCCCCGATGCCATGCTGGGAAAGCACAAGGGCACAATGTTGGCATACACAACATGATTCAGTACATGACACATCGTGTGGCAGTTTATTTTTCCAAAATCATGCAATTTTCACAAATACAAACTTTCTTGTGCAAACATCGTATAAATGATTTACAGATAAATCAGCTTGATGAATGAACTGTTATGTTGGCGGTTCAGTCCATAAAGCACTGCTAACACAGAGCCTCATTTCTTTGACCTTCAGTATACTGTACTTGTTCATGAATATTTTTCAACTAAAATTCCTGCCAGATTTATGAAAGTTTCAGTACAAATGTCATGCTCAAATGCTAATGTTGACCTATGCTAATGACCCTGAAACATTCAAGCCAAACTGAAGAGCACATTTACACAAAGTCAGGAGTGAATATACTTAAGGTTTTTTTTTTCTGATTTTCATAAAAACATAATTTCTTGTGCAAAAGCTGATGTCAAGAGTTACAAATAGGGTGCAAAATTAACAACACTTAAAAATGTACTGAATTTATACTCATGATTAACTGTGTGGTAATGGCCAAAAGACTAAGCATATTTTTTTACCAAGCTGGTTTGCAAAATGTTTTGTACAATTTATTTAATGAAATACAATATATATATATATATATATATATATGTTAACATTTACCTAAAATTTCTATGGAAGCTGCAAAGAAAAATTATATCAGAATATCAGTTTATATGAATACCCAACTGTGCTTATGTTACATTTAACCAGCACTATTACTGTATAAGAATTCAATTAAATATTATAATATTTGACAGCGAATATCTGAAACACATTACTGTAAATAATAATAATAATAATAATAATAATAATAATAATAATAATAATAAACTGGCATTAACTACATTTAATTTACTTTAATTATTTCCCACAATTTAATTTAGTCATGCACAATTTGTTGCATAAATATCTAAATCGCAGTATGGAACCATGCAGTTATTTATTTCCAAAAGGCTGCAATTTATTGCAGGTAATATACAGTATAGTCAGCAACTTATGTAAAGTTTGTAAATAATAATGATGTTTTTATTATCATTTTTATACACTTTTTGGTAATAAACAAATATTGGTAAACTTTCTCTTAATGAGATCATTTACTTAAAGTAAAGTAATACAAGTTATTTATTTATTTATTTTATTTATTTATTTTTCGCCTGTGCTGCAGGGATGTAAAGGGCGGATTGGAGTGATCATCTCTTCCTTTGTTCACTTCACTGACATCTCGGCCAGGTACCTCACCTCTCAAAATATTTTACTATTCACTGCCCTCATGACCAAAACTCATCGGAGCTGCTGTATATAACACTATCTATCTATCTATCTGTCTATCTATCTATCTATCTATCTATCTGTCTATCTATCTGTCTGTCTGTCCAATGACACACTGCTTTAGTGTTTAAGTGACTGTTTTTCTTCATTAAACATCTTCATGATGCACAATCATATAAACTAACCTGTGAATGCCAGTGGGGATGTAAACTTTCAAGCAAGCTAGCTGAGTCATTTAGCTTTAACTAGCTGATACCTAGTCAGAGTGTTGCCATGGTTACAGTGTGTGTGTGTGTGTGTGTGTGTGTGTGTGTGTGTGTGTGTGTGTGTGTGTGTGTGTGTGTGTTGTGTGAGTTTTTCTCGCTCACCTGCTCATTTGGTTTAAATGTTCATTATCATATGCATCTCTGCTGATCTGCTCCGTACACACACTTCCTGCTGTGACGTGAAGGGTGAGCCAGCTCTTCACCCTGCAGGAGATTAGACTCTGTGTGGTGTGTGTGTGTGTGTGTTCAGAGAGGGGCCTCTTTTGAAGAGCTCTCAATGTGTGTTGGTTTAGAGGAGGAATGGACGGATGGAGACACACACACACACACACACACACACACACACACACACACACACACACACACACACATAGCCTTTCCTCCACTGTGTTTACTTAAACTGGACATTCTGCTCCTCCATGCTGGATTCTCTGGCTTTACTACTTACTTTCTCATCCTCTCATCTGTGTTAAATCACTGACATATAAGCTGTAATAAATATTATAATAATAAAAACCTACATCCATGGATTTCTGTATGTGTTACAGTGCGGATCAGGCGCTGGATCGCTTCGCCATGAGAAAGTTCTACGATGATAAAGTCTCTGCTCTGATGACGCCCTCACAGAAAAGGTAAAAATATATCCGTAGTTAAAAACGGATATGGTATTGTACTTTCTGGCAGGAAAAATAAATAAATAAAACAACACGGTATAACCGTGATTCTGCTTATAGAAGGCTGTCTGCCAAGATTAAGCGACCTAGGATCAATAAGAGAATAAACTATGAGGTTATGTGTAGCTCTTAATATGGCGATGCTCACAACACCATGCTTCACTATCCCTAATTAGTTAAATGTTGGAAATGTTCAAGGGGTGAATACTTATGCAAGGCACAGTTGTACAGTAATTCCATTGATTCTTTCTGATAATACTGATTCCATAAAAATCTAATTCAGTTACAGAGACACATTCACTAATTTCGACAAACTTGTTGCACTCACAGCACAATGACACACCGGGATCAAAGCAAACGGCTAAACAAAACAGCAACACAAGTCGGGTTGGGCGTTGAACCCACGGCTTTTGTCACCTTGTTTTGAGTTTTGACTCGGTTTCAAATCGTTGTTGCTGGCTAAATATGAAGTATGAAATGTTTTGATATTTATGTATTAAAAAACTTAAAGTTCTACCAGTTTGTTAATATTCAAAACAGAAATTGCCTATCATTTGCCTATACCTTGAACTGACTGTTGAACTGTTAAAGAACTCTGTGCTGAACTGTTTGCGATTGAGTTTTATTTTCTTTCTTTGTCACCCAGATATGTCTGGATCCTGAACAGCCTGCTCAGCGGCTCCATGAAGATGAACACCTCTCCTCTGTTCCTGCACTGCATAATCCTACACGGGATTCCCAATTTCGAGAACTCTGGGGGTTCGTACAATTATAACTGACCTTACAATTTGAAGTCACCTGGCTCTGTATACGGCTCTTAGAAATTGGGATAGTGAAGTATTCGTATCTTTTGTATACTCTTCCTCTTGCACAAACCTCATGTAGGGTTCTACACGACAGACGTCCATTCTAACTGATTTCTGCTCAGTTCTGCTAAAGAATTTTGCGTCTTGCTCCTTTGCATTGCTTTTTCAGATTGGTTTCCAACACCTGCTTCCAAAAACTAGAAGTCAAATAGTCCTTGCTTCAAAATGACTTTAAACATCATAAAAACATTGACATATATAAGGAATTGAACACTATGGGGTAAAATGTGTTTGTCGTACAAGTCTCTATGAAATATCTGTTACCGCGGAAACCATGGAAACCAGTTAGGACTGGGAGAGTCATCCAGGACTAAGGTCTTGTGTTTAAGTCAGACTAATCTTTTCCAAGAGCACTCCTGTTCCGTGGCCTTGTAGCACACCTGGAGCAGGTGATGCGAGTAAGTCAGGGCTTTAGGTCACGTGTCTCAGGTGGAGGAAAGGAAAAACTCTCAGCGCTGACTGGCTGTGTTTACACACCGGCTGGGAAAAATCTCATTCAAAAGACTGACAGGCAAACAGAAAATAACATCGCCATTATTCATAGTAACACAATCAGAGGTGCGTGTACGTACAGGATCGGACTCTCTCTCTCTCCCTCGCTCTCTCGCGAACTGCAAAGCACTCTGACAATGAGACGACGAGGTGAGAGTTACTATAAATCGGACTAACCACAGTAATATGAGACACACACACATACTGTATACGCATACACACACATTACAATACAGTTCTCCAGTGTGTGACGTACTCGGGGTTTATGCGCGCAGTCGCAGAAAAGAGCAACGGCTCAGATTTCCCACAATCCCACACAGTTTGGACACGTGGTCTAAGATGTCATTTCGCTCTTAAATGCTTTAAATGAACTAGCTTCGGACCTGTAAGAGATATTCCACGAGTGGTGATAATAGACAGTAACAGCACTGGGATCTTTAATTATATGTATCGCTCCTCCTCACAGGTGTTCTAACAATGCTTAATTATACAGTCTGTCAGCAGCAAGGGGGAAAATACAGCAGGTCGTTACGGTCCACAGTACTGGAAAGAGGGGAGAGCAGCTGCCTGACAAAACCTACATTCAAAACCAGTCACGGAAACGCTTTCAGCAAGAGAAACACGCTGCATCATCTTAAACAACACCTCGGCATTGTTCAGACTGCTGGCCCAAGTCTGATTTTTGACGTATCCAGCTTTATCCTGTATTCAGGGTCACGGGGGGCCTGGAGCCTATCTCAGGAGGTTTAGGGCACGAGACGGAGTACACTCTGGACAGGGTGCCAATCCATCGCAGAGCACACACACACACACCTTATAGGCAATTTGGGAACGCCAATTAGCCTAATCGGAATGTCTTTGGACTGTGGGAGGAAACCGGAGTACCCGGAAGAAACCCACCAAGCACGGGGAGAACATGCAAACTCCATGCACACAGAGACGGGAATCGATTCTGGCCGGGAATCGAACCCGGACCCTGGAGGTGCATGGCGACAGTGCTAACCACTACACCACCGTGCCACTCCCTTGAATTGTCTTTGCAACTAAATTTACATTGTTTCCCAGAAGAGCGTAAGGCTTAACCGCAGTATGGTAATGGAGAATGATAGGCAGTAGATACAGTAGGTGACAAAGTGTACTGTCTGATAACACTTTGAGAGGAGGCATCAATACAGGCAAAGGCTTTGATCCTTTTCAAATACCAATGTGAACAGTCAGTCCTGAAAATCAGAAGTGAGACAAATCGGCCGTTGTCCTTTAATTGCTCCTAACACTTCCTGAATTGCCCTTGAACCATCCATGTTGTTCTGTTGTGTGTAGCTAAAGAGCTAACTAGCATCAAACTCACATCTGCGTCCTAAATTCCTCTTTAAACCCTGATCAATAAATGCTGCATGTGGAACTGTGGAAGGTTGTTCAGTTCTGTTGTGCTGAATATCAGCACGGCTGTGATCCCTTCCGTACTCAGGTGGTGCCCTCGTGTCTACAACTGCTGATACACATTACAGCAGCACACCCTCTCGTGTATTATTGCTTATCAATGTTTATGACTAGAGGGCGGTCTCATGAAGAAGAAGATAAATTCCTTGTGCTTAATAGATCCTTGGAAACAATAAAAACATCTGGAGTACTAATAAACAACAACAAAAATGTTATTTTAATGTTATAATAGTTATGATATTCCTATCATAATTTCTATAGTAGATTAATGAGATGCTGAAAAAGATCTTTTCCTTTTCTAACGATGTTGTGGTTCACTTTTTGTCCCGCAGTGTGTCGTCCGTACATAAAGGTATACCAGGGGATGCAGGCCGTCTACGCCTCTGGTGTTTAGTGAGTTACTCAGCATCGTCTGTTCATGCTTCACCTTGTGCTTTATATGTGAACTTTGAATGTACAAGGAAGTCGGAAGTAGACCAAAAAGCTTTACATGGTGTGTGTGTGTGTGTGTGTGTGTGTGTGTGCAGTCACATTGGACCAGGCCACAGACATAAGGTGTGCATCGCCCTGGAGCCGGCTCAGCTACTGAAAGGAGACATCATGGTATAACGATTAACCAGAATTCGCAGCGGATAATAAACCAGTGAAGTCATGACGCATGCAAACAATAGAACTTTGTGTGTGTGTGTGTGTGTGTGTGTGTGTGTGTGTGTGTGTGTAGATAAAGTGTTTCCATAGAAGCAATCCATCTCAGAAAGATCTGGTGTTCAGACTGCAGTTCCACACAGGAGCTGTGCAGGGGTACAGCATGATGTTTGAGAAGGACGACTTGGAGCAGGCTAACAAAGGTTTATTCACACACATGCATGCACACACACACACACACTTAAACACACACTCAATGTGTCCTCGTGACCAATCGTTTCATTCTAGTATAGAGCTTTAACACATAATGCAAAAGGTAACTCAAGTCATCTTCAGAAAATGTAAGTAAAAGAATGATACAGCTGAGTGAGAGAAAAAGAGAGAGAGTGTGTGTGTGTGTGTGTACTCTGAGAGAAGTGTGTGCTGGGAGTTGAACCTCCGCTGTTTGGGTTTTAGATCCCAGATTTCCGGATTACGGCAAAGTGGAGCTGGTGTTCTCTGAGAGCCCTGAGAGGAGCCAAGGTATAATTCAGTTTTCTGCTCTTTCCTCTCTCTCTCTCTCACACACACACACACACACACACACACACACACACACACACACACAAACACACACACACACAAATACGTCCCCTGTTGTTAGCCGGGCCACGGCCTGCTGAGCTCTTCTGCTGCCCTGTCAGCACACTCTTCACACACTTCCACTTGGAGAGAGAGTCCCAGCAGGAGGCAGGACGACTGACGGTGTGTGTGTGTGTGTGTGTGTGTGTGTGTGTGTGTGTGTGTGTGTGTATTCAAGTGAGAGACATTCCACATCCTCGCTCCAGCAGCCAGCAAGAGACTGGGTGTCTGGTTGTGTGTGTGTGTGTGTGTGTGTGTGTGTGAAATAGTAAATCTAGTCAGCTACATTATGGTCTGTTTATAAAATAGGCAATATACTGTATATACACACACAATATTTTAATTAACTTTAGACTAATGTTGTTTTCTGAGCCGCGAGCCACAGATGCACCGCTGTCCTCACTTCTTCATCAGAAGTGAATCTTCCCCCTCGTAGGGCTGCTTTCAGGGGACCGAACAGGTGAAAGTCTGATGGAGTGAGATCAGGACTATAGCAAGGATGCTTTAACGCCTTAAAAGTTCACCTAACACCTCAATTCATAGATATAGAATGAATTCTCGAATCTGATTGGTCACAAGGTGTTGATTAGCGTCGTAGAACCTCGGCTATTTGTATCAATGCCCTCGTATTTAGTAGAAATGGTATGGTTTCTATGGCAACACTTCACAGAGATACTCTTGTAGTCGAATGTTAAATAAAACTTCGCCAGATTATCACTATTCATATTGAGTAAGAACTGAGCATTGCTCAGGATCCTGAAATCTGATTGGGCTGAAATTTGGTGCGTTGAGTCTTTGTCCTGAACTGTATCAGTTACCCAATGCTAAGCATCATCATCATCAATGGCCAATAGCCAATAGGCTTTCAGCAGCTATTTGGGAGAGATAGGATTGCGCAACTTCAGTGATAGTAAGAAGTCCCAGGACTTGGTAGATAACCGATTCATGCTACAGTATATTTTTTCATTCCCGGTGAAATGTGCGTGTCTGAATACATACCAATAGGTTTTTGATGTGTGTGTGTGTGTGTTTGTGTCAGGAGCTGATCTCTGGCAGAATGGAGCCGATGTGTCAGTGGACTACAGCTCTACAGACTCGCTCACCAGATGGGATTCATACCAAGACGTCTGCAACGGTGAAGGTAACATTCAACACTGAATAAACACGTAAAGCTGCTACTGAGGCGCCCTGCGTAATCTTGTGTAAAGCTTCCTAACTTCCTAAAGCTTGGCTTGGCGTAGCATGATGTCGTTTCCCAGTGGCCTTGTTAGAAATGACGTGTTTATGCTGACGTGGCTTGGGGAGTGTGATGATAGATAGAACAGCCTGCTATATATCCGAGCCTCTATAATGAATCTTACATGCTACACTGAGGGACATCCTGCTGGATGACATGAACACACACACACACACACACACACATTCTCTACACACACGAACCAGAGTGAGAAAGCACCACATCCCCCTCCACCCCCCGTGAGTCGTTTGAGAAATCCATTTCCACTCTGCCGTGTAACGTGCCTCATAAAGGGGACATTCAGGAATGCTCGTCAGATGGAGATGATGAGCAACGGCTGCTCAGGGATGTGAGATGGAGAACTAATCAACAACTGTAGCTTGTTTACTTTGGAGTGAATCATCATATGAGATCAGTGAAGTTCTCCAGCTTGTGGTGTCCCATCCAATCTGTATTCCCACATGTGCTGAGCAGGAGGAAATACTGACTGCAGATGAAGAGGGTGAGGATTAAAATGGTGATGGTGAGGGTTGAATATGATTATGATTAATGATTATGGTGATGATGAATGTGGCGAAGTCAGTGAAGGGGATGATGATGATGATGAGGTTTGTGATGATGATGATGATGATGATGATGATGAAGGGGTGAAGGTTTATATGATGCTGATGTTAAAAATGGTGAATGTTGTGATAAAGATGATGATGATGATAAAATGTTGAAGGTTAAAGGTTATGATGATGAAAATGATGAAGGTTGTGATGGTGATGATGATGATGATGAAGGGGTGAAAGTTGTGATGATGATGATGATGATGATAAAGATGATGATAATGATAAAATTGATGAAGGTTGTGATGATGATGATGATGATGATGATGAAAATGGTGAAGTTTGTGATGATGATGATGATGATGATAGTGATAAAGATCATGATGATGATGATAAGATGTTGACGGTTAAAGGTTGTGATGATGATGATGGTGATGATGATGATGAAAATGGTGAAGGTTGTGATGATGATGATGTTGATGATGATGATAATGATGATGATGAAAATGGTGAAGGTTGTGATGATGATGATGATGATGATGATGATGAAGGGGTGAAGGTTGTGATGATGATGATGATGATGATGAAAATGATGAAGGTTATGATAATGATGATGAAGGGGTGAAGGTTGTGATGATGATGATGTTGATGATGATGAAAATGATGATGATGAAAATGGTGAAGGTTGTGATGATGATGATGATGATGATGAAGGGGTGAAGGTTGTGATGATGATGATGATGATGATGATGATGATGATGTAAATGGTGAAGGTTGTGATGATGATGATGATGATGATGATGATGATGATGAAAATGGTGAAGGTTGTGATGACGATGAAGGGGTGAAGGTTGTGATGATGATGATGTTGATGATGATGATGATGATGATGATGATGATAATGATGATGATAAAAATGGTGAAGGTTGTGATGATGATGATGATGATGATGATGAAAATGGTGAAGGTTGTGATGATGATGAAGGGGTGAAGGTTGTGATGATGATGTTGATGATGATGATGATGATGAAGGTTGAGAATATATCCCAGTGTTTATTTGTAACGATCAATTTATGAAAGAAGACAACAGATGTGCTATCTATCTATCTATCTATCTATCTATCTATCTATCTATCTATCTATCTATCTATCTTTCATTCTTTCTTTCTTTCTTCCTTTCTTCCTTTCTATATGTTTCTTTTCAATGTTCTTCCTTTCATCTTTCTATCCTTTTTTTCTCCTTCCTCCCTTCTTTCCTTCAGTAAGACTTTTTTGGTTTTATGGATGAAGGGACCACTGGCATGTCTCTAAAGAACACTGTAGCGTGTCTCGAGTCTGGAAAATTAATAAACTGCAGCAGGATGGTGTGTGACCAGGAAACATCGACACACACTGTTGCTTAGAAATGCTGTTTTCTTCTTGTTGTAACAACAATCTCTCTCTCTCTCTCTCTCTCTCTCTCATTCCTTCGGCCTGTGCATGTTTGTCTGGTACTGAACACACAGGCTCTAACCAGACATGCCCCCACCCACTCACCCACCCAAAACACACACACTGAGCACACACACACACACACGCACACACACACACACACACACACTCTCTCTCTCCCTGCGGTCTCGAGCCTCACACTCAGGGGTATTTTTCTCCTGCTGTGCCCACTATGGTGAACCTCACCAGTCTGCCGCGGAATTCACAGGAAGCTGAAAATAGACTCAGATGTTCAGATCCAGGGACACGGGAGAGACAGGACTCGGGCAGAGTGGAGCGCCGAGAGTGAAACATCGTAAAAGCAGAGTGGCTTCCTCAATAACACACCAGAGCATAAGGTACAAGAATAAAAAATTGGCAGAGGCCGACTGAGGCCACTTGGGGGCGCTTGTGAGGGAGACGCATTCCTGTGGTAAAGTTTGCACTCGCGTGTAAACACAACGTTTAAGAAACAGTCCAGGAGGAATTCAGCGTCCCTGTCCTACCCGCTCGGTCCTTCTCCGTGACCCCACACAGGCAGTGAGAGGAGACGTTACACCGCTGCTACGCCACCGCACTCTGATTGGTCAGAACGTCCCGATTCATCAGCTTCTGCTCTAATCAGCTCTGAACTGATAGACAGTAGCAATGAGTAGCCTCCATGTCCTTATGGTTATGATGTAATCAATGTGACTCCGCCCCAAACCGTTCCCATCACACACTCAACCCTCACACACTTACTCCACTATGTCCAGTTCACTGACAACCTGGAAACCAGGCAGAGTCCGCCTCCTCGTTTCTATAGCAACAGCTGACCGAATTATATCAACAATATATTGCTTATGTTCTCTCCTTTTATCTTTTAAGACTTGCTCTTTCTTCTTTCTTTCTTTTCACTTTAAATCCATCGTTTCCTTTTATTATGTATTTCTTTTTCTTTTGTTCCAGTTTCCTTCCTTCTTTCTTTCTTTCTAATTTCCATCTATCTATTTATTCATCAAACCATATTTCTTTCTTTCTTTCTATTTTTCTTTCTTTCTGTTTCTTTTCAATTTATTTCCATCCATCCATCTTTTTTTTTCCTTTTTCTTTTTTTGTTCTATATTTTTCAGTATTCTTATACTGCTTATTTACTTCCCTTTTATCCTTCCTTCCTTTCTTTCTTTTTTCCTTCCTTCCTTCCTTCCTTCCTTCCTTCCTTTCTTTCTTTCTTTTTTCCTTCCTTTCTTTTTTCCTTCATTCCTTCCTTCCTTCCTTCCTTTCTTTCTTTTTTCCTTCCTTCTTTCATTCCCTCCTT
>JAQMYL010000001.1:6126698-6141119 GCA_030014365.1 Clarias pachynema
GTTAGGGCTGTGATGGAACAAACTGATTAAAGATAAAATGTACTGTACTTCTATAAAAGCAATAAAGCATTAATAACATACAGTAGGTGATTGAGAAATACATATTTTGCTCCTACAGAAATTCCCTGTAACAGCTCTTACACCACGTCAAGTTAATATTTCTAGCAATTAAATAACTAGATAAATAAATTGCATGTTTGTATCTATACTGCATTAGCATATAGGATATCCTTATCATATTTCTATGTGATTATGCATTATGTAATGTGGCATTATACGATCATGAGGGTTATGCATTTGCTTATACATCTGTATAAACAGTTGGATGTCATGTGATGAAGGCCTGGCAGTAATAATCCAGAGTGTGTTTTTTTTTTTTTTTTTTGATGTGTCTGATCAGCTGTCCCACCTGCCGGAGAGAGTTTGCGCTCTCTGAGTCGCCAGGGCAGCGAGGTGGCCGAGCACTCGACGGGGTGTGTGCGACCGCCGTGGGAAATGGAACCGGAGTTCAGGGACCGACTGACCTACACACACAATGTATCTCCACCACAGGTATCCCTTACACACTCAACAATAATCAACAAAGTTTGGGTTTCAAAGCCCTGTTCATCTCCTGTTCAACATTAAATCAGCAACGTGAAAATCTCAGACAAATCACACCTGTACAGATGTTTGGAGCGGAATTGTGATTTACACATCCATGAAAACAACCTCATATGACCGAAAATGATTTGTATTTCAGCGGACTCCTCTGTACAGAGCAGACAGTGTGGAGTACCGAGGTCCGAATGCTGGACTTGATGCAGGAAGTGATGTGGTTCCTCCAACACCAGCTTTCCCCATCTCACCACCCACACCTTATGGTGAGACACATACACACCCATATACACACATACTGCATGCAGACAGACATGCAGAACCGTACGCATCACACCCGCGAGACCGGATATCAATCAGATTGAGTTTGTAGTTGCTATGGTTACTGTAGTAATTAGGTGTTCTGGTGTGGTGCTATTATGCAACCACAACTAATTACTGTAGCCATGTTTCCTTCTACTGAACACCAAATTATTCACGCATTCCAAACGCCAGACTCATCTCCTACATTCCATGTGCTTCAGGACTCATAAAGATCTCGCACCAGGTAACAAGACACCAACAAACAGACAAATCTGATCTGAAAGCTTGGGCTTGTGGGCCAAATATATGACACAACACACTTGTTTAAACCTGTGTTTGGAAGGGTTGTGGTGCTCGTCACCGGCCAATCCTATGTGTTTCAGCATTCAACATTTTATACTGTATATGTGATTCATATGTTTCTGGAGGAACCCTAAGGGTTTGTGAACGCTATAACTGAAGTGTCATTGTTGAGTTGCTTAGATATCAGGAATGCTCGAAATCATCATAACCTTTTTTTTTTTTTTATTATTATTATTATGGAGGATAATTTGAATAACCTTGATTTGACATTTGGCAGCACGGTGGTGTAGTGGTCAGCACTGTCGTCTTGCACCACCAGGGTCCAGGTTTGATTCCCTGCGGTGGATTGGCACCCTGTCCAGGGTGTACCCCGCCTTGTGCCCTTAGTCTCCTGGGATAGGCTCCAGGCCCCCCTGCGATCCTGAATACATGGATAAAGCGGTATAGACGATGAGTGACTGAAGTTGGTTGAAATGTGATGTAGATGTTGAGAGAAAACCCCATCGTTCAGTTACCATGACAAGACATCAAAGGTGCATTAGATAATATTTGTCAGTTTGTTTTTTCCTCTAGATTATATCTCTAATGCTTTAATCGGTTTGTTATTTTGTTAATTTATCTGTCAGTTTTCAAGGATCAGGCGTTCCACTCGCTGAATGTTCACCACATGAGCAGAGTCACATGATTAGTGATTAACAACCACTGTTATGTCTATTTTAGTTCCGAATGCATCTGAGCTATAGGAAGATGTCACGTAAAGATGACAGGGTTATCTTTAGTAGACCACTTTCTGCTTTGATTTTGCTTTTAAATATCCATCTGTCGTTGTCTTTACTACTGAAACTCTAGATTTGTTCCATGGCATTGACAAAGACAATGATGAATATTCAAGCTATGTTCAGACACTGCCTGTCACATGCACATACCACATGTTTAAGTATTTATACAAGCTCAGGGCTAGTGCACTGCATGTCCTTGATCCCTAATTTTTGCTTCAGGTTCCTTATATATATAATATATTAGATCTTTGTGAAAATTGGTAACCTGCATGTCTTCTTCTATCCATAGTTGATAGTTTGTCAATGGAGACTTTGGTGTTGAATTAGCTTTCAAGTCAACCAAAGCAAAGATTTAGCATTTACACAGGAGATCTCACATCTCTTATGGATTAGATAAGGATTACTATATATAATATATAATAGCATATTATTAAAATCTGAATAATCCATCCCTGCTCTCGTGTAGTCGTCAAAGCAGCAGTCTTGTGGCCTGAGAAAGTCTTAACAACAATGAAATGTTCGTACAGTAATTACTTCACTTACTCGAAGAAAGTGAGTAACGTCTGTCTGAAATCCCCAAAATATGATGTGAGGTCAACCCACTCGCTCCAACATGTCTGACCATACTTCTCCCACTGTCCCTCTGAAGAGCTGGGGTGTTTTTTGCCAGTTTCTTACCAAACACACTCTCTTTTTTTTTTTACTCCTTCTCCACAGTGAAGACGGTGGCGTTCAGTCACTTCGCCCAGACGCCGTCTCCAGGGATGCCGATGTACGGAGCCTTCAGGACGGAGCACGGTAAGCAGATTCTTTAAAATCTGATTGATGGACGTTATTTTGGAAAACTATACGAGTAAGACGGTTGCGTTTTATTTATTTACTTTGTTTTTCTCAGGATATAAGATATGATCAGGGACGATTACGGTTTAGCAGTTTCAGACTAAACACCCTGTACAAGTCCTGACCCGGCAGACATGCGTACATGTTTGTGCACTGTGGGAGCTTCAGGAATGCTGCTTGGATTATGGCCGAGCACCAAGAAGAAGCAGTTTAAAAGAAATACACCCATTAATACTTTTCATTATGAACAAATCTCAGAAATGTTAACCCAAAGTTGAAGGCAAGCTCACAGCTTAGAGAGACGCACACACTTTGGAGAGGTGGCTTTATTGAAATGTCAAGTCTTTTGTACACACACATATAGTGTGTGCTTCCTGACCTCTGACAAAAGGCCAAGATGGTAGGAAGCAGCCTGCTGAACAATAGAGGAAAATCCGGCTTAGAAGGAGTGAAAGGCGGCTCTCTGTTAGCTTGTGCTTTGATTGGGTTCTAAAGCTGAAGTATCCGCCCCTGCCATTTGGAGAGTTAATTCCCCGAGGGGCAATAAAGATTAGCGTTGTTCCAAAAGTACTTAATGCTCTTTAAGAGATGACGCTCTCCAGATGCCCTTTTTGAAGAGGCCCAGTAAAATGTTTTAGGGATAATGACTTATATTATGGTTGTTGGACCCAGTTTAATGAAATAATGGACAAGAACAAACCTTAAGCTTCACGCTTTTATAGTGTAAATGATGTTACAGAACATGTGGATAGAAGTGTGCAAAAGTCTTGAGCCAAAAATTCTAATCAAAGACTTTCTTGTATTGAAGTATTGAAGAGTAGTTCTCCAGTCTTTCTAAAGGACTCAAATTTTTCATTTTATCTCATTATGCATCTGAGCAGTTAAGGGCCTTGTTTAAGGAACAAGGGGTTTGAACCTGGGACCTTCGAAACTGTAGTCCAATGCCATAACCACTGAGCTACCCCTGCTCCTAGCCCAAAAAAAGCATGGGTAGAAATAGGTGCCTATAATGACAGATGATCAGGTTGAAACAGACGAGTGGGGAAATGAGGCTGCTGCTGCTGAGGGTGTTACATAAACAACCAATTTTTTTAATTGTATCTTTAGGCAACCTGTTACAGTAAAACATTTCTTTAATTTCATATTTGATAATAATGTAATTACATTTAAAAATGCAGAAATGGGGTTCAAGACTTTTGCCCAGGACTGTATTAACAATATTGACTGGTATTTTTCTCAATAGGAACCATCCAATCCACACAAACAGAAGTCTACACAATCTAAATAGCATGTTCTTCGTTGAGTTAATGGGTTTACTTTGATGCGGTGATGTCTTTAAATTAATAAAGTGATTAATAAAGAAGCTAACAACTGTAAGCATGGGAAAGTCCTATCCTTTTGTTTCTTCATTTCTGTTTGTTTTCGTTCCAATGTTTTAATGTCTCTCACTCCCTTGGCAAAAGACCTTCAGCAGTCTGAACGTTCACACTCCTCGCAGTGACAACAGAGTCTTTCAGTTAGAGGTTTTTTTTCCCTTTCTTTTGCCGTCTGTCCAAACATGACAGTGACCTTGAGTTCTGTTGCCACAGTGCTCTGTTGCTGTAGCAAATGTTTTTTAGCTTTGATGTCACGCTAGTGTTTGAACTAATTAGTCCTTTTAGTGGCTGTAACTGAAAGAACAATGGAACCAGTATTGACCACATGAACCAGTATTCTTACAATGGTGTCTTGATTTCAGATATGAGAGCTTTTGCAGATATTATAGGGCACGACGAGAGCAGAGTGAATATGTCTCACCGAGCCTTCACACACACCCCGTCCACTGGAGGAACGATAACCCTGACAGACAGGTAAGATGAAAGCATTGGCAATACAATGATGAGCTAAGTACTAGGCCACGCTATAAGCTAAGTATGTAATTGTATATGGAATTGGCATGATGGGCGTAAAGACATCACTTAACGCACTTGAATCAATCAAGCATAAGGTCCAACAGTGGTTCTCCCACAGACCTGGAATTATAGCTCACCACCTTGTCAAAAGGTGGTACTTGACTTGATGCTAGGAATATGGTGAATCATTGTGAAACAGCAGCTCCAACACACACTGTTTTATTGAACACTTCTTGTTCTTGTTTCCTCTAGCTCGGTCCAGTCCTCCTGCCCAGAAGGGGCGCTGCTCAGTCGCCAAACTTCCATCAACACCCAACATCAACACATCAACACCCAACACCCTGTCACCATGGGTTACAACCAAAACTCACCTCCATCCCAACATCTTCACCCACACCCTCACCCCGCCCCCAATGCCCACAGCTCGCCCCGGGGCAACCAGGTGACCCGAGTCGTGCATTACGCACTGAACCGCAGCCCGGCGCTCAGCTTCGACGAGGAGCCTGACGGTCTGAGCTACGAGCCCCAGCAGCCTCCGCTTCCTGAGAAAATGCGTGCCCTGGACTGCGAGCGTTCTTTAGGGTCTGTGTCTCCGGCACTTAGCGGGTTCTCCAGTCCTCACAGCGGTAGCTCGCTCTCCATCCCATTCCCGAACTCGCTGCCAGAGCTGCAGGCCAGGAGCAACAGCATCAGCCCTCTACCAGGTAAACTACACACGCTTCCCCATAATGCACCAGTTCTCAGATAAAGATATACGTATCTCGTATATGTTTATCGTATCAAGTGACAAAGTGACTTGTCTTAGGTACATGATACATGAGATTTTTATTTAAACCTTCATGGAAGGAGTCTCCAGTGTCAGGATTCTCTCTTCATTTTCTTCTTTTGTCTCTTTGCTGTAGATGTTCTGATGAACAAGCAGGCGACGGCAAAGTTCGTCCAGGACACTTCGAAATACTGGTACAAACCGGACATCGCAAGGGAACAAGGTAAATATGACACAGCAAAACATTTTACTCACTAATATCCACAAACCGCAAGTGATGTCTGGGTAAACTGGGGTTAGACTGTATGTATGCGATGGGAACCAGTAACACGTGTCTCTCCACACAGCCATCGCAGTGCTAAAGGATAAAGAGCCCGGCTCCTTCATTGTACGCGACAGCCACTCGTTTAAAGGTGCCTACGGATTGGCTATGAAGGTGGCCACGCCCCCTCCGTCCGCGGTGCAGCAGAGTAAGAAAGGTGAGGGCTGAGTGAAAAGCAGGCGGGTGGACAGGATACCTGAGCGACAGTTGATTGGGGTGTGTGTGTGTGTTTTGTTCCAGAGCATTTTCCATTCAGCGCCGCTCTAGTGGCCTTGGCTTTCTCCTCCTGCTGACATGAAAGAGTCTTTTTGTTATCATGTGCATTGAATACAACTCATCTGTGACTCAATATGGAAAACCGATAGGTCTTGCTTTCCATCGATGCGTCCGCTGGTTTGGTTTCGTTGCTCAGGGCTTTTTAGCTTCTCAGCCACTCGGACGTGTTCTTATCTGATCTGAGATGGAAAAAAAGACCGATAAGGTTTACCTCCAGTACAGAATGCTGTGCTCGTTCTATAGTGTTGTGTTATTAGGAAGGTGTTTCTCTGCTAAATCGTTATTAGCAAATTAGGTTAAAATTGTAAACATTTCAAAAGTTCCAGTTAAAAATGTCTGATTTGTTAATAGACAAATTTCCTGAAATGCAGACAGAAACACATGGCCAGAGTGGAAGAAAAAATAAGATGAAAATAAAAACTAAAGGGTTCTATAAAAATAAATAAATAAATAAATAAATAAATAAAACTGTTGGTGATTAACAAAACAAAATCAGCAAAAAAAAAAAAAAAATGTAGCAACAAATTTGTGTTACATTCACACATTTATATTCCGTTTTGTTTATAATATATTTTTTCTTGTCAATACAAACAAACAAATAAACAAATTATTAATTAAATAACAGTTCAAGATCTAAAAGAAAATGTTGAAAATGAAATAAGGGAAGTAAAATCTGCTTTTGTTACACTCACACATTTCAAAAACCAAATGTTTAAAAGTTTAAACTTTTTTTTTTTTCATCTTAGTACAAACAAAAACAAATAAACAAAAGACAAAAAGAAATCACAGCAAATCACTTTATGACAAGCAAGGCAATCAAGAATAAAATAATACAATTGATCAAAAAGTCAAATACGTACACAATCCCAACCTTGCTCCACACACACACACACACACACACACACACACACACACACACACACACACACACTACGTTTGTGAGAACCTGATGAAATAATGTGTCCTGCTGCTTAAATCAAGCTTTTGTGAAAAGCTCCTAAGAAGGTGAAACACAACGCTGAGGTCTTTGTGCTCGGTCCTCTCCACCTGTCGAGGAATTCTGCCTCCTGAGGCCCTGTGGAGAAACCCCACCTCTTTCTGCAGGCCCACCTGCGTGTGTGTGTGTGTGTGTGTGTGTGTGTGTGTGTGTGTGTGCATGTGGGGTGGGGGTCGACAGGAGAGAGAGAGAGGAATGAAACTAACAAGGGATAGAAAATAGAGGCAAAAGTGAACTGAAATTTAAACTTGAAAAAATTGAATATTGTGTCTTTTTTTCATTCATTCTTGTTTGAAAAATTAAAACTCTCTCTCTCTCTCTTTCTCTCTCTCTCTGTCTCTATTGTCCAGGTGGAGACTTGACCAATGAGCTTGTCCGTCATTTCTTAATCGAGTGCACACCAAAAGGAGTTCGACTGAAGGGCTGTCCCAATGAGCCTTACTTTGGTAAACTTTCCTTCTTTCCATCCATCCATCCATCCATCCATCCATCCATCCATCCATCCATCCACTGACTTATCTATTCATTCGTCATAAATTTAGTTGTTCCATCCATTCCTCACATTATCCATTAATCAGTCCATTAAATTATTTGTTTATTAGTCAACCCAGTCATCCATCCATCAAATTTGTTGTTTATCTTTCCCTCTATCCACCCATCCCCCTACCGATTCATCAACTGACCAATTTATTAATTTATCAGTCATCCATTGAATTGCCTGTTTCTATATATCCACATCCCACCATCCATTCTTCTCCCCATCTATCAATCAAATCATTTATTTGTCCATTTGTCATCACATTTATCTGTCCATCCATCCATCCATCCATCCATCCATCCATCCACCTATTCATCAAGTTCTTTGTTTCTATCCCTTGTCAAACAAGCATCCATCCATCCATCCATCCATCTATTTATCACGTTGTCAATCATCCATTCATTTTGTCAATTCATTCATCCATTCATCCCTCCATGTCATAATAAATTGAACTTATATTCAGTGTGTGTGTGTGTGTGTGTGTGTGTGTGTGTTTTGCAGGGAGTCTGACTGCACTGGTTTGTCAGCACTCGATCACACCACTGGCTCTGCCGTGTAAACTCATCATCCCAGACAGAGGTGTGTAACACAGCAGCTCTGAGACACTGACTGACATTTATTCACATTTTATTCTGGCTTCTTCCCATCATCTTTGATTTCTTTAAAACCCTTGGATTAAGAATGTAGGTGGTGATTAGCATGCAGCTCATTTCCTTTAATGATCATGTGACCCTGAGCTGATAGAGTAGTGAAGGACAAAAATATTCCATAGTTAGCAACATTAAACACCCTGACATGCAGTATATACAGTAGTGTATACAGTATACTTTTTTCTATTAATTAAGTGCATTAGTAGTGTGTGTGTTGAAGTGCGTTGCCATGTCGTCCCCTTCAGATCCACTAGAGGACACCGTTGAAACAGCACCGCAGTCCATCACCAATTCTGCAGCTGAGCTTCTGAAACAGGGGGCAGGTGAGTGGATTTCTCCCCAGTGGGTATGACCCCAGTATAATCCCTGCAGATCAAAATATTAGCCATTTATCCATCACGTAATTTTATGCATCCATCTATTGATCCATCTATCCAATTTTCAAATATAAATGAAATGAAATATTTCCAGTCATTTAGCAGTTTTCCATACATCTATTCATTATTTCTTCATCCTCAATCCTCTTTGCTTATCTGTCCATCATTCTATCCACCCATCCCATCCTTTATTCATAGATCCAACCATCCATCCTTCCATCTATTTGTATTCATACATTCATTCATCCATCCAATCTACTGTATTTATCCATTCACCGTTATTTCTAAATCCATTGACTTAGCCATAAACTCATCTATCTATCTATCTATCTATCTATCTATCTATCTATCATGGCAGAAAGTCACTAAATCTTTTTCTTTAACAGGATTTTTTATTCATGTGGAAAAGGAACTAATTATTACTTCTGTATATGTCATGAGTAACACTGATGCACGATTCTTTTCTCTCTCTCTCTCTCTCTCTCTCCTGAGCAGCGTGTAATGTGTGGTTCCTGGGCTCTGTAGAGATGGAGTCTTTGACAGGCTATCATGCCGTGCAGAAAGCCACCACGGACCTGTTGGGTTCTGAGCCTGCACACTCCTCCACCGTAGTGCACTTCAAAGTGTCCTCGCAGGGCATCACGCTCACTGATAACCAGAGGAAGTGAGTCCCTGTCTGTCTGTCTGTTCACATGTCTAAACACCATAAACACTTTTCCTGTCTGACATCACACTCGTGTCGTTCTGACAGGTTGTTCTTCAGGAGACACTATGCTGTCAACACTGTTATTTTCTGCTCGTTGGACCCTCAGGACAGGAAGTAAGCATGAAACAAAAAAAAACAGTCATTACAGGATTCTTCAAAAGCACAGCTAAAGTTCAGGCTGTCATTCTGAAATGGGTTGGTTTGTTCATAGAGGCGTGCATAAGTGTTGTGAAGCGTGATGGTGGGAGCACCATGCTGAGCGTTAACCTTAGCTTACCAGATATGTTTGGATACCTTCATGGTGTTTATGATGATTTTTGGTTCAGAAATATTCATGTGTATTTATATATTTAGATCATGTGACACACTTCAGCCAACTAACTGTGTGAATTCTGATAGCGACTAGCTGCACTAGAGCTAAATTAAGGGTTTCACAGTAACAGGAGGTGAATACTCATGCTTTAACAATTTAATTTACGCGCAAACTACAAAAGTCGTTCATAAATAATTTAGTTTCTTCTATACAGCTGTCCAATATTTCTTCATCCCCAATCATCTTCGCTTATCTGTCCATACATTCATCATCCCTCCATCCATCCACAAACTCATCCATTATCCTTTAATCCATTTTTATCTATGCATTCATTCATCCATCCAATCTATTCATCCATCCATTATTAATAAATCCAACTATCCATGCACTGACTTGATCTATCTATCTATCTATCTATCTATCTATCTATCTATCTATCTATCCATCCATCCATCCAATGAAGGGAGTTTTATTCTGCACAATCAAGATTCAAGATTCAAAGAACTTTATTAATTCCAGAGGGAAATTGCTTAAATCAAACATCAGGGTTTGACTTGAATGCCCGTTGTATCTCAACCTTAGATTTCCCAATTTCAATATCAGGGGTATTTTGTGTAGA
Source organism: Clarias pachynema (assembly GCA_030014365.1). Taxonomy (NCBI): domain Eukaryota; kingdom Metazoa; phylum Chordata; class Actinopteri; order Siluriformes; family Clariidae; genus Clarias; species Clarias pachynema. The sequence goes on from JAQMYL010000001.1 coordinate 6,136,977, forward strand.
ATCACGATATAGAATCGCAATTAAATCCATCCTTCAGTTCAGGATGCTACAATCAAAATGGGGGCGCTGGGGTGTGTGGGGGTAAATACTTATGCAAACCACTTTGAAATTTTCTATTTTATTAATTCGGCTTTGACTCCCTCACATCTGATGTGTAAGAGATTAGACAATAAATAATGCAGTTAATCTTTCTTCACACATGTGTTTGCTAATTTCGCTTAAATAAGTCTGGTCATGTATTAAGGTCATATTATAGTTTAACATATAGAGTAGGCTGAAACGAAATGATGCAAATTAAGACTCTGAATTGAGTCACCGAAATCTAACTCGTCTCATTGTGTGACAGTGTTACAGTAGCTAGCTAGTTTCAAACTAGCTGACTAGCTTGCTAAAATCAATGATATTTAGGACAGAAATACGGGTGTTTTAAACTGTCATAGTTGTATATAATCGTGTTTAAAAGTGTAAGGATGTTTCAAGGGCAATTTTAGTGCTTTCTATGGCTTTATATACAAACGAAGCAATTAAATGTTTAAAAACAGTTGTGCTAACGATCTGAACTGTGTTGATTGGCAGGTGGAGACGGGATGGATATCCGTCAGCTAAGTAAGTCTGATACTTCATTTATATTTACACTGTGGTTATGATCATATTTAAACTCTTTGCTTTCCATTTAATAATGTTAAGTAGATGCACAAGTATGTACAGTGGTGTGAAAAAGTGTTTGCCCCCTCAACACAGGGCTATGTAGTTTGGGATTTTGTTTTCCCTTAAAAATAAAAACTTTCATTTAAAAACTGCATGAAAACATGCAACAACAAAAAAAGTAATGAGTAAGTGGGCAAACACTTTCTCACACCACTGTATATTGATTCGGTCTGTTCATTTCTGTGCAGGATTTTCGGTTTCGTTGCGCGGAAGACGGGCAGCGGCATGGACAACGTGTGCCACCTGTTTGCTGAGCACGACCCTGAGCAGCCCGCCAGTGCCATCGTCAACTTCGTCTCCAAAGTCATGATCGGATCGCAGAAGAACGCTTGAACACCTTAAGCCCAACCGACCCCCCCCCCCATAAAAAAAAAAAAGACCTGCTGTCCCCTAATAATGACATCACATTCTATCACATGAACGCAAAAACCTATTAGAGAGCTATTATTGATGAGGAAGGACTCATATTATACGGAAAATAAACGTGTATAGGTTGAGACTGTGCTGCTACTCAACTTTTAAAAATATATATAAATGTATGTTGAGTGTCATGTATATTGTATATGTATGTAATGGTATCTAACCAAACTGTATTTATTGTTTTGTTTTTGTTCTTTATCCTTACAGTATAGTTATGTTTTTTTAGGATATACACTTTAGCCTTTGCTTTTGCCTTAATGTGGGGATTTATTGTTGATTTTTAGCTTTTATTGGAATTTGACTACTGACCATCCATAAATGAACGTTGTATACACACACACACTCAAAGGTGGAAAAGTTTAGAGGACCAGGTAGTTTAACGTTTTTTTCTTTTTTTTTTTTTCTTATAAAGGCCTGTGTGTTTATGTTAAAAAGGGCTAAGCAGAAAAGTCACTAGTATTGCTAAAAAGACTGGAAACCTATTTTTTATATATTTAGCTGGTAGCTAGGGGGTCTGATTGTTCTTTCTCTCTCTCTCTCTCTCTCTCTCTCTCTCTCTCTCTCTCACTTTCTTAGGGTCCCCCCCTTTTGTAACTTTGCAACTGGTAGCTAAGATTTTGATTGTGAATATGTTTTTGTTTTTTTTCGTCATTGCTGGTAACTGAGGGTATTAATCATAAGTTTTTTATTTCTAGCTAAGTGCTTTGGTCACATGTCTTTTTTTTCAACACAAATGTTATCTGTCAGCTTGAGTTACAAATTTAATGTACCAATCAGCCATAACATAGCATGGAGACGGGATATAAGCCATGCCTACGGGACCAAAGTCCAGCTCTTCTGGTCCGATCCTACAAAAAAGGCCAATGCAGCACGACTCACTTAAAAAGTCAATGCTTTCCACGATAGAAAGGCACCAAAACACCCAGTGCACCACAGCCCGCTATGCACAAGGCCTTCACATTCCCAGATCTCAATCTAATTAAGCACAATGGACCAACAAGTCCGATCCACTGCCAACATCCTGCTGCCAGACACCGCACCACGTCCCCAACGGGCTTGAACTGGCTAATTCTGTGGCTGATTGGTGTGTATATGATGAATATTTTGAAGTTCATTTCAATTAAGCTTATTTCTGCCTATGCAAGATGTGTATTAAATGCAGCACAAGGGCTGAATGTTCATTCACCACCTTGAGGTATTCTTTTTTAAAAGGAGAAAATTCCTATTTTTTAAGTCAGCATTCAGGCCACTTGGCCGAAAACTGGACCAATAATTATATCGAAAGTTATTTTCATGTTTATTTGAAAGCATAGTAAAAGCAAATCTACGTATTTTTCTATGTAAACCTTAATATATTCACTATCCAGTGGCTTTATGTTACACTGAACAGGCTGATCGCTCTACTGAAGTGCCTCGTTCGCTGCTGGAGTGATAGGAGTGATTGTTTCATAAGCGATGTGTTGATAAAGGAATATATATCTGAGCAGTTTGTACTCTGATTGTAGTATTACAGTGTTCTGTATCTGTTACTATGTTACTATGTAAAACAGAAACTATTTTAATTATTAAAAATAGTTTGATCTTCATTGTTGCTTCGTTACGGTGAAGTGATGGATGTGTTACGCTGTGATAGGATGGAACGGAGTAAAATAATTAAACACTCATCACTGGGTTACAGATCAATGCTTCTTGCAATAAAACTGAAAATATATGAGAGTGTATTAAATTTATATGAAATAAAACATCTCAGGATGTGTCGGTATAGGGGGGAAATCAACAACAGGCTGGTTTGAGAAAGTAGAGTTACTGTTATCATCTCGATTTTCTTTTTCTAAACCTATATATTGTATTTATTAAATGATTTAAAAATAATAAACTCTGACCTGTAAACATCATGCTATGTTCAGGGATAGATCACTTTTTTAAGTAGAAATGTTTTTCCAGAGCAGTTTAATGTCATTTAAATGATTTAAGTTATTTGCTTTGTTGTTGTGGATCCTGAGTCTATCCTGTGAAGTACACAAATCCTGTACTAGAGTAAAAGTAGAGCTACTCCAAGTAAAATAGTACTCAAGTAAAAAATATAACTCATCCATTAACGTTTATGCTCGAGTACAAAAGTACTTGTACAAAATTCTGAGACTCTCTCTCTCTCTCTTTCTCTTTCTCTCTCAGCTTCCAGACTGTGTATGCGCTGTTTCATTGCTGCTTCTGATTTCAAATACATGCTACATGATTTAGCAGAAATGCTAATCACACAACAGCACAAATTAGTCAGCAGGTGGCGATATTACTGCTTCCTATACTACACACTACTGTGGTTATATAACGCAACGCTGTGCTGAAATGTAGTGTAGTAGGACAGATGTTTGTCTTGAATGTAGTGGAGAAAAAGTGAAAACTATATACACTTTCATATACAGTATGTAAAGAACAGAAACATGAAATATGTATTAAGTATATATTAAAGCATATTTACTTAGTACAGTATATAAAGCATATTTACTTAGTTCCCATCTATTGTTCCACTAAATTCCTGCACAACACACACTGCACAATATGCATCGCTGGAATTTGCTTGGAGAAAATATCAATAGAATTTTGAATATTACAATGAATTTCAAAAAGGATATTTTACAAATGCCAGGTAACCAAAAAAATATAAAAATGTAATAATGACATATATTGTTGTTTTATCTGTTTGAATGACACAAATGTTAATTTTCAGTTCTGCCATCAGTCAATTAGTGTCATGCTAACAGTTACGAATCCTGAGACCATTCATGTGCGAGGTCGCTTCTCAGCCAAGAAAGTGGGGCTCACTCACAATTTTGCCTAAGAACACAACCATGAATCATGAATGGTACAAACACATCCTCAGAAAGCACCTTCTTCCAACCCTCCAAGAATTCAATTCAATTTTATTTGTATAGCGCTATTAACAATTGACATTGTCGCAAAGCAGCTTTACACAATCAAAAGAATTATTTAAGTTTGTATGAAATGTGAATGTGT
>JAQMYL010000001.1:6177630-6189790 GCA_030014365.1 Clarias pachynema
GCCACTCAGAAAATTTTATTTGAGATTTCTTTTTCCTAAGAACAATCCTTCTCTAAAGAATACATCATGTTCATCCAAATCCGAAAAGGAGAAAAGGTTCAGCTCGACCTTTTTGCAATGGAAAGCTCGGCCATCTGTAGCACCAAAAGTAATATTCCAGATTTATCAAAGTGTGTCTTTCAGAATAGTTGTTTTTGGAGCCTTGCACCAACTTTCAAACATTCCAGAGATATCTTGTGTTGTTTCTTGATACCTACTTCAAATCCATGAGTTCGAGTGTTGAGTGGGAAATGTATGAGTGAGTGATTGAGTGTGTGTGTGTGTGTGTGTGTGTGATGTGTGTTTGGATGATTAGGCTGTGTTTCTATCCTGCAGGTATGATTTTTCTCCGGAACATCGTTGCTGGCCAATGATTGAGGGATGTTTAACAGCTTAAAAGTCTGCGAATAAAAGGAGAAAAGAAAGAGCTGTAAACTTTGCGAAATGCGTAATTCGTGAACAACCTTTTGTGCTGCAATTTTTTCGGTCTCGTTTTATGTGCTACCATGTTGGCACGAGCCAAACTGTGGTGGCGTTTTGGATGTCTCCTCTCGCCGTGTGTGTATGTGTGAGTGGTATTTGCGGACTCTGATGAGTAACTAGAGCTGGTGGCTCTTGGTTTGTGTGTTAGGGCTGTTTTGATGCCCACATTCCCTGCTTTTGGTCCGTTTCTGTTGTAAACAAGCTCTGCCTCCTCGACTGGACGCCACTAAGGGGATGGGGTTTTTCGGGCTGTGATTGATGTGGCTTGCGCCTTCCTTCATGTGCTGGAAAGCTGTTCGGAGACGACGAACAGGGCTGCTAGCTAGCGCCAGTCTGAACGTTTCTCAATGTGCTCGAAAAGAAAAGTGTTCGTCGTCTAAACGCAGAGGTTTTATTAAAGTGCAGTTTTCGTGGGTTTGTTCATCTTGACAAGCTGGATGCTTCCAAAACTGGGTTCTGTATGTAAAAAGTAAAAACTAAGGTAAAAAAGGGAAATTCTCTTTCACAATAATAAAGACATACATGTTTCAGATAACTCACTTAAAACATCAAGAAAACAATTGATCTGATCCATTGAACTAAAACATGCTTAATGCATAAATAGTCTGTTTGACACATTACACTTGAAACATCCTTCTCCATAAGTGGTTAGCACTATCGCCTCGGGTTTGTGTGTATGGTGTTTGCATGTTCTTCCCATGTTTGGTGGGTTTCCTCCAACCACAGTCCAAAGATATGAAGATTAGACTAATTTGCGTCTCCAAAGTGCCCATAGTGTGTGAGTGATGACCAGTGGTCCTACTACGATGGTATAAAAAGGGAATAAATACAATGGTCACCATTGGACTTTATGGTCTTAGATAGACTACAGAGTTTCCTAGATGGATGGATGGATGGAAAACCCAGTTGCCTTGAGAAATTCATCACTATGAAATATTTGGCACATAAAGATGTGGATGTTCAATGTAAGAGCTCTAACGTTAACATGGAATGAACAACCTAAATGTAACGCTGCAGATACAACCCCAACAACTTCCATTCTTACAGCATCCATCCACATTCATGCTCCCTTAAGGGTTTCTAACAGGGTTTAGAATTCCGATCGGAGATTGGGACGTACTGTACATGAGATGCGTCTTAGCTCTCAGATTACTCTACTATAACATGGTGTTTGTGCCGCTTGTTGTTATGTGCACACATTTACTGGTTTCAACAGTATGTTCCTCTAGTGGTCCAGTGGTTAGCACACAGTGCTCTCACCACAGTGACTGGAATTTCGAGTCCTGCTCAGGCTAACGAATTGCTATTAATTTGGTTTTAAAGGCATTTTTGCAATATTGTGTTAGCGGCATTCGTTCAACGTTATCCTATTGTCGTGTAATCAACATTGTTCCAACGCCATTTCATGAAAGTAGGTTTAATTTTCAAAAACAGTCCAACACCAACATTGTCCCAACGGCTGTAATGTTGCCAAATTAACATCACCACAATGTTTAGACAAGCACAAATTCCTACAGGGCTGTTTCTCATTTAGGAGTAAAAAAAAACACTCTGTAAACTCAAATCTTGTAAACTCAAAAGGAAAGAGATGGAAAGTGCAATGCGTATTTTGCATTCAATTCTGAAATGAAATCGTGCCGCCGTTCATATTTTAAAAGCAGCAGCATGAATTGGGTTTCATTTTAGCAGCTGGATCACTGCACAGCAAGGTCTTTGAATGAAGTTTACTCCTCCCTTTCCACAATTTGACTTCCTCGTTAACCCTCGTTCGTTAATTCCTGATCCTATTTTTACCCTCTCGGGGCTTCAGGCTGTGTGGCCGTACTTCCTGTAGACCTGTATTTGCTCGGGTTCTGGAGCCGTTACAGCGTTAAAGTGCTTCTAATCCCGTATTCCTGGGCTCCGGTGTGCGGTGTGGCGTGTTTAGCTGCTTTAGTGCCGATCTTGCTGCCACAAGCTGTTTTCATAGAAGGGATTGCATTTCCTGGAAATGGACCTCCATATTTATTTCCCAAGGGACGAATTAGAGGCAAGGTACACAGAGGGATTCATAAAAAAAATGGCCACTAATGTCCATATTCATGGCAGTCTGTGTTTGGTTTCTGTCAAGGCTTCTCCCATCATAACTTGTGCATTTTGCGTCCAGGTCTTTGAAGGAGGTCTTTATGAGAACGCCACGGGGAGCAAATACAGCCGCCGAATTTAGTTCCCTCTTTGATAGATTTCATTGTTTTTATTGTGTTTTGAGCTGTTCATTGATGCTGTTTGTGTGTGTGTGTGTGTGTGTGTGTGTGTGTGTGTGTGTGTGTGTGTGTATGCAGGGTCCATGTCGAAGGGAAATGGACGAAGTACTAAACACGCTGAAGATCACGGACATGGCCAACCCCAAAGGCTTCCGCATCCCAAATTGTGACAGGAAAGGGTTCTACAGGAAAAAACAGGTGAGGGAATTAAACAAGGTCTAGATGTCTAAATGGGGTCTGGTTGCATTAGTAACTTTGCTGAAAGATGCTTTCATAAAGAACCTGTCAAGGACCTGACTGGGAGTTTTTATTGTTTATCCTAAGTGGGAATTGCATCTGAAGTGAAATATTTTAAAAAAAAATAAAAATCTATGACAGGCTGAGGCTTAAGTGTCCCTTACAGCACAGATGATGTCCTTGGCTTCGTCGTGCATGTTTTCAGGACATTAGCATCCTGTTTATCCGCACATGATCCCGTTTAGGATGGTATCAGCCTCAGAGTCATTTTTCTCCGGGTGATTAGCGCCAGCCCAAACGAGCCCTAAGGACCCATCTCTTTCTCTCTCGGGGCCAAACCGAGCGTGGCCGCCGTGGTGGCCATCTTGTGTAACCCGCCCTGAGCGAGCGACGTCAAGGTGGCTACTGGGGTCTGAGCATCTCCCCATAATTATCGGACTCCTTGTGGCGGCTGCTTGAAAATAGATTTGAGCCCCTTCCAGATTTACGCGGTCGGCCCACAATTGGTTTATAATAAATGAGTGTCCCAGACGCCTTCATATGGATGCACTTATCCTCCATCGTCATGAGCAATATTTATACAACATGGCAGGTCCTGCTTAATGGAAGTCTTTTTGTTGACCTGCAAAATATATATATATGTTTATATTTATATATTTATGGATATATGTTACTGCGACAATCATGAAGAGAGAGGAGAGGGAGTGACGACCTTTTTTACGACGGGGTGTTTACTTTTTGTGGTCAGCACGGACGCTTAGCCTCGCGCTAATGATTAAACCTGAACGTTTTCGCAGCGGGTCTTGGGCAAATAAAGAACGATTTGATTAGCAGAATCCTAGCTTGCTTTGCGGGTGAGTTTATTTTGGTTCCACGAGCCTTTACAGGTAGCTGTAGCGACGAAGAATTCAATCTATTTTTCAAGAACATTTTAGAACTGCATTAACCAAGCATACGGCTGAAAACAAGATCCTTAGCCTTCACACTCCCACACAGTTTTTTTTTTTTTTTTTTTTTTTGTAAGGTTCCCAGTCTGGATATTGTCTCTTGTCTCGCACTTCATTTAGTTTCGTGAGCTCCAAACAGGCCTCCCAGTCTTGAGCGAATTCCCTTGGTATCGCACACTGCGAGGAATGAATCAATGGGCCATTTACGAATCATCGAGTCCTCTCATGCTCTCATGGAACTGTTGCTTTTGTTGTGTTGTTGTATTTTATTATTTTTTTTACACACACACTAGACAGGACTTTGACCTTTAGTTAAATTGGCAGCTAAATAACAGCCCTCTGGGCTGGAGCGCCAAAGCTCTGTAAGTCATTTGTAGCACCCATAATTTGGAGCCGGGGGTATAATCAGCAATGGATGATTTGTACCGGCCAGCAGGAGGCTGAAAATAGAAGCTGGCGCTGGCGAGCTTCACACACACACACACACACACTGGCCCTGAGCAAATATTTCAGCTTCCCTGTGTTTACCTTTAAGTTGCTCTATATGAACACAAAACAGGATGTGCATCGTAAAAATCCCTCGAAAATACCTAGCAGCGCAGGTCACGTCAGCATGATGTCTGGACAGACAGCGGGGGTGTTTTATTATAGTGAAACTCAAGGTCATGAGGTTCAAAGCTGTTTCAAATGAAAAAAACAAAACAAAAAAAAAACAATGATTAAATCAGTGAACCAATTATTACATTTTGTCTGTCGTTCTTTCTCAGTGCTGGCCCTCTAAAGGCCGAAAACGTGGCATATGCTGGTGCGTGGACAAATACGGCCAGCCCATGCCAGGCTACGATGGAAAGGAGAAGGGGAATGTGCTGTGCTACGCCATGGAGAACCAGTAGAAAAGAGCAGAAGGCCAAAGAAAAGAGAGAGAGAGAGAGATCGAGGGAGTGTGTGTACACTGAAGAACCTCCACGCTCCGACCCTCCATCTCGGACTCATGCTTTCGGTCCTCCAGAAAAGAAATAATTAAAGAAATTTTAAACATTATATTAAGGGTGGGGCTTCAAATTCTGGGCTTTCCTGATCTCCAACAAGCTGTAATTTATTTCTGTGCTCCATTGCTCCATGCTTACGCAGCAGTGGAACCCTAGACGCTTGCAGGAGAGAAAGAGATTGATGGATGAAAGGACATGGGTGTGTCTCAGGAGGCAGTAGAGCTGTAGCAAGTGGACGCAGGACTGACCGCAAAATGAAAAAGGACATGGAAGAAGGCGCTAACGTTTGTAAAGCACTTCCTATAAGGCTGAGTGTGCATGTGAGTGTAAGTGTGTGTGTGTGTGTGTGTGTGTGTGTGTGTGTGTGAGTGGCTATTATAATAACTTAACCATGTGCCTCTGTATCTTCATAGCTGTCAGTGGCTTTTCAAAGCTTAGTGTCACCTTTAATACACATTCCTGTTGCGTAAAATTAGGAATTCGAATTAAATGATACTTTTTTTTTATTTTTATTGTTGATCCGATTCAGTATGAAAAGCATGTGCATGATGCATGAGTACAGCTGTATACACGCACTATATTAGGACCGATCATACAACCTTCATGACGTCCATATCTGCTTTACTTTCTCTGCATATACAATGCATACTTTACTGATCTATAAACCTGCGATGACTTTAACAGACATGCTTAGCATAGCAACAATGTTTTTTTTTTCTATTTGAGTGACATACGGCCAATTTTCTGGCTTTTAAACAAGTGTGTGAAGCTGAAACCTTTCCCGAAGACGTCCTTGTTCAACGCACCCTAACATGAGCCAAAATAGGATGTGGAGGGTTGTTTGTTTGTTTGTTTGTTTGTTTTTACTGTACACAAAGTATTCATTGTCTTCTTGTCACTACATTCTATTTCATAGCTTTTGATTTTCAGTAATGCCTACTGTGGAATTTCAAGTGTTTTCATAAATGTGTAAAATTCCCCAAAACTGTAGCCTTCTAGAACTTTCGTCGTTTACATAAAACTGTAAATTTCTAAAATTCCTCTCCAAAAAAAGGCAAATTCCGAAATATCAATCTCGTTTAAGAATCCAAAACCGTCAACCACCATAAAAAATTTGGAATAAAAATTTAGAATTAAATTTTAAAGCCTCCAACTAGTGTAAAATTGTAACGTTCACAACTTGAGTAAAATACAAAAATGCTACCATAAAAGGGTCAAATCTGCAATTAGAGTAAAGACTTCAATATAAAAACTAAAAAGCTAGCATAAAATTCACCATCTAGAATCAATTTCAAATGCATCTAATGATTATGAAATTATAAAAATTTGTTAAAATCTACAAATTTAATAAACTTTTGAACAAACTAAAAGTTTTTAAATCCTTTCAGAAAATTCAAAAACATTAAATTGGTTTAAAATTGTAAAAAAATTTAATTGGATAAAAAAAAAAAAGAATTAAAATATATAAACTGATGTTAAAGTTTAAAATACAAGTAAAATATGTTTTAAAAAAAATAGCTATCCCATATATTATATAGCTCCCAACTGGAGAACAATAATAATAATAATTAATTAATTAATAAAATAATAAATAAAATTATTTGTGAAAAAGAATTTGTGAATTTTAGCTTAACAACTGGAGTAAACAAATGAAAAACCTCTCATTGATGTTAAATTGTAAAATATCCAATCTATGTTAAATGTGTAAACTTTCTAACAAATTTAGCATTGAAAACTTTCATCGCTGCACCTTTCCACTTTCTTTTATTATTTTTTTTGTCTTTTTTAGTTTTCGTTTTTATTAGTTCTTTTGTAACCAAAGGTAAATGTTGCTGCGAACAGGGAAACAGTACAACATTAAAGCACATACTCAGGCTTCTAGTGATATGCAAACGCTTCTAGTACAGTACAATGTAGCTAAGTGTACAGCTTTTTGTTCCATTATACTGGCTTCTTTTGGACTATATCCCCATTGTGATAAGCTATAAACAAGGAATAAAAAAACAAACAAACAAGAAACCAAAACTTGTACCTGGGGACATTACATGACATCATGTATAAACAGTATTTTGACATTATTCACTTTGTGTGGTTAAATTTTTGTAAGTGTCAGTGTCAGGTCTTTCCCAGTGCCTTAAAACCGGGAGATATATCTGTGTATATTTTTACTTTCAATAATTAAAGATCTAATTTAAGGAACAGCTGGTGTTTTTGTCTGGTTCTTCTTGAAATTGGGGGGGAAAACAAATGCACATTTCACAGTCCTGGGATATAATGACAATTGATTTTATTAAAAGAATATATACAGTATACAATAGAAATTAGAAAGCATACAATGATATATAATTTCTACATTTACTACAAAAAAGAACAGGTAGGTAGGCAGATGAACTGTAGCAGCATGTAAATGTTTAAGTAATGGTGCAAGAAAAGAAAAAAAATAAAGTTTGATGCATCACTTTGGAAGACTTTGGTAGTCCAGTCCTCATAGTCCCCAACCTGAATGCATCAAATCTGTAAAATTCAGACAGAGCCCTGAATAGCTAGATAGATAGATAGATAGATAGACAGATGGATAGAAGGATGGATGTGTTTTTTGCAGAGAGCCAAGAAGAGACACGCCCGCAACATGGGTTTACAAATCCCTGTCTGGTTTTTCTTTTTTTTTCTTTTTCTTTTTTTTTCCCTCTGTAAAAATGTCCTGGCATGCAGCAATGTTGGAACCATATTCATAAAGCGTTCTTGCTTGCAACTACTCTGAATCCCAATGGCCTTATGTCTCCTGCTCTCCAAACCAACAGGAAGTCCATTTGCTTTCTTTTTTTATTTCAACTAATCTGAGATTTTCATATACTCAAAAGAACGGGGAACTGATTTCCAGAGTGATGGCACAGAAGACAGAGAGAGAGAGAGAGAGAGAGAGATAGAGGGACCTGAGGAAAAGAAGAACCTGCACTCCGGAGAGGTAGAAGCTGTGTACGAGTCACAAACACGGGCCAGATCTGCGATCTCCTTCAAAACATCTGGGATCAATTGGCAGTTGTCCCATGTAAGTGGAAAAATCCAGAGCTATTCCTTCTAGGGGCAGGAAAAAAAAAAAAAAAAAAAAAAAAACGAAAAACCGCCCGGACAAATTCACAAACACGGGCGGCGCAGGGCGCGGCCGAAAGTTTAGCAGGCTTGTGCGAATGTCGGCCGAATCGACACATCGTAAAGCAAATGAATGGTGAAGCTGTTTAAGTACAAAGCTTCTAAATTGGGCTGAGACTAAAAGTATGCAAAGCAACTCTGCCTTTCTTTCAGTGGTGTGTGTGTGTGTGTGTGTGTTGCAATGGGTGTTTAATATGGCCCACGGTTCTATTGCAAGTTCTGAGTCACAGTGGAGTCGTTCAGTTCAAACAATAGCAATATTAAATAAAAATAGAATATCGACGGTAACAATACAATTTCGGCAAATATAAATACTTGTCAAATGATTACTTACAATAAATATGTGAAGATATGAAACAAAACAAAAATAAATTAAGAAATTTGATCTCTTTACCAAGAAAAAGGTTTAGTATAGTGTATATACATAGTAGCCCTGATTAAGAAAAGTGCTTCGAAAAAAATAAGAAAATAACAAAAAAAATGTTCAGTGAGCGATCTCCTGGTGGCAGAGATCATCTTCGGAGACATCGCTGGAACCCACGAGTCTTTTCCCGTTCCAAGCTGAGACGCACCAACAGCGTGCATGCTGGCCGACGAGGGACGTCTCGCACTGCGGTCGACATGGAACGAAAAATAAAAGAGAATCAGAGACGTGCATATGGCTTTCAAATCTGTGCAGATAAAAATAGTTTGAAGCAAACACATCGTATATTGTGCGTAAGCCAACGATCATCATGCACCCGTATGGAAACACACCAACACACCATTCGACTTGGGTTTCACAGTGAGGCTCACCTGCTTGGTCTTGTAGAAGCCATGCTTGTCACAGTTGGGAAGATAAAACGTAGTAAACTTGTCGCCCAGAGCCTGCTGCGAGGCCGTGATCGTGTCCAGGGCAGCGTGAAGCTCAGTGTGACATGGACCCTGCAAAAAAAAACATCGATTGAAGGTTAGTCATTAAAGTCAACACCATGCATTTACGAGAACAGCTGGATTCAAGAACCTTTCCCTAACCCTGTCTGCAGGACACCTTCAAATCAGATGGATACTCAGATAGTCAGGAATATCCAAATCTATCTGCAGTTGAAGTGCTGGCGTGATTGCATCTTTCCTGAAGGCCGAAGAGAACGGATTTTGATTGGCTCGAACTTGATTGGCTGCTCTCGCACCGGTTGTTTGAGGAAAACGATTAGACACTGGATTATCTGGATCAGGTTGGTTAATCTTGGAACAGCACATTTTTTAAAAAGACTGGCTCTGGTCCACTGAGAACATCTGATTTTATGGTCCAATGAATTGTAAATAGGGTTTAGGGGAAGGGTTCTTCATCCAGCTCTAAGAGCAGGGATGTCCAGTTACATCCACAAAAGATTCATGTGGCGGCAGTTCCAACAAATCAAGAGCCGTGCCAATTTATTCCAGTTTGTCTTGGCTTTTAATCGGCTATCAGATGTGGCTCCTGCTTGGGTGGCAGGAAAGCCTGCAGCCGCAATGCCTTAATATGGATAAGATTGGACGCCGCTGCCGTATAGACTCTGGGCCAGTCCACAATTTCATAAATGTATTGTATCCCATTTCCTAACAAGCTCGATTCCAGGTATTTCACATTTTCCATTCGAGCGTGAAGAAAAACATGAACTACCCCAAAAACTGGATTGGTAACCCAACTTAAACAACAAACAGTCAGAACAAATAGTCCACGGGGTGAAGTTTAACCTGATCCATGTCCTTCTTCCTGGGTGAAGCTGGACAGAGTTCAGTCAAGTGGCCAGAGTTTGTTTCAGGCTAAATAAATGTTTTTAATGTGTTGCTTCATGTTGTACAGTGTTTTGTGGGTAAGGGGTAAGGGGTTAGGCTTACAGAATAAGTTGTATCAGATCCAGCTCAGCTCCCTAGAATTTTTTTTTTGTTGTTGTTCTGCAGCGAGGACTATCTCGAACTACCCGGTGTCGCATTCAGGTTAAGACTGAAAGCTAAACCTGAACGCCAAGTGTTAAAGCACTGCCCCCTAGAGTCACAAGATTTCAATTACAGCCAGAGTTTTTATTTTAGGACATGCATTTCTAGTGTTCTGTTACACCTGAAATATTAATTTTAACACTTAATTGCGGGGGGGCCTGGAGCCTATCCCAGAAGACTTTGAGCACAAGGTGGGGAACATCCTGGACAAGGTACCAATCCATTGTAGGCCACAAACACACATACGATGAGGATTTTTTTGGGGGAACACTAATTAGGCTAATGTCTTTGGACTGTAGGAGGAAACCCATCAAACATGGGGAGAACATGCAAACTCCAAACACACAGACCTGAGGCGTGAATTGAACCCTCGACCCTGGAGGTGCAAAGTCACAATATTAACCACTAAGCCACCGTGCTGCCTATGTTATTGTATTATATTATACTCTGTTCATTTATTTATGATTTTATTTTATTAGTATACTTGTATATCTGCACATTTCTATATAATTTGGAAATGTACATAGCCTACTATATGTTGCATTTTATAAACAAACAAACAAATAACAGATTAACACATTTGTTGTTCCATTACATGCACCAAACCAAATGTACTAAGATTACCCAGGATGTTATTTATCCTATGCTGTCAGAAATAAGGTATAAGCTATGAGGAAATGAGTACCAGAGTGTACACAAGGTGTAACTATAATAAGCTTTTTATGTACATCAGAGGTTTGACTATGTTCTAACTAAGTAATGCTTAGTGGTTAGCACTGTCGCCTTGCACCTCCAGGTTCCAGGTTCGATTCCCATCTCAGGTCTGTGTGCTTTGTGGGTTTCCTCCCACAGTCCAAAAAACATGCAGATTAGACTAATTGGCATTCCCAGTGTGTGACTGTGTGTGTGTGTGTGTGTGTGTGTGTGTGTGCCCTGCAATGGATTGTCACCCTGTCCAGGGTGTCTCCTAGAATAGGATAAAGCGGTATAGACAATGAATAAGTGAATAAGTGAGTGAGTTATTGGTATGTTTGTATATTTGCACTTTTTTAAATATAATTTTAAACTTACATAGGCTACTGTATGGGCCATTTGTTTTATAAACAAACAAACAAGCAAACAAACAAATAACAGAAAGTTTGTTCATCCTTAAATATTTGTTGTTCAATTACATACACCAAAAATGCACATGCACTGATATTACCCAGTATGTTAGTTATCAGAAATAAGCGTACCATCAAGAGTATCCTGAAGGTGCATGTGGTGTAACTATAATAATCTTTGAATGTGTGCTAATTAAGTAAAAGGTACAACACATGTAAGGCAGCATGCGTGTTCCCCCGCCTCGTGCCCTAAGTCTCCTGGGATAGGCCTCCCTGTGACCCTGTATACAGGATAAAGCGGTACTGTATATTGGTGCCATTTTTGGAAATGTAGATAGCACATTTATAAACAAGCAAACAAATAACAGAAAGATTTATTCGTCCTTGTTGTTTCATTACATGGACCAGAATAAATGTACTGATGTTACCCAGTAGGTTAATTATTTTCTGCTGTCAGAAATAAGGATGAGTACCAACTGGGTACCACCAGGAGTACCTTGAAGGTGCACGAGGTGTAACTATAATAAGCTTTGAAAATGTGCATCCGAGGTTCTAATTAAGTTAAAGATGGAACAGATGCGCCATCGTTGGTCGCCTTTGATCTGTAACCGCACTGATTAACTGATGGGAGGTCACGTGATCAGGAGGTAAACGCGTGCACCGGGTTAAATCCTGCGATGACGTACTGTAAGAGAGCATGTACCCTTACCAGCTGCACCAGCTTCATCCGGATGGCGTTGACTTTGGCCTTGATGCCCTCCAGCGCCTCCGCGTCTCCCGCCCTGTCCAGGCCCAGCAGGTGGAACAAGGAGAAGCCGCGCTCGGGATCCTCCTCTGTAAGGAGACCGTTATGGTTTAGCATCAACTGTTCAGCAACACGCGGGGACTGCGCGCGAGAGAGAGGAGGAGGAGGAGGAGACGCACCTGGCGCGGGGCGCTCCCCGGTGCACGCGGCCTGTCCGTGCGTGAGCGAGTGCAGCGGGTGCGGGTCGTCGGGCCGGGGCGTGCAG
>JAQMYL010000001.1:6189882-6205194 GCA_030014365.1 Clarias pachynema
CCGCAGCTCCGTGCAGCCGGACGGCGCGGCCGGGCACGCGCTCAGCTTCGCCGCGGTGCACGGCGCGCACCGGATCGGCTCGAGCGCTCGGACCGGGGACTGCTCTGCCGGAGGGGGGAGGAGGAGGAGGAGGAGGAGGGGGGTGGACGGCAGAAGAAGTAATCCGTACATGTCGCAAAAAGACTTCACACGAAAAATAATAATAATAATAATAATAATAAAAGCGCGCTTTGAAGTGAAGCTCCTGTTCTTCAACTGTTCAGGTCCTAAAGTGTGTCTGTAACCGGCATGTGTGTGTGTGTGTGTGTGTGTGCTGCTCTTATACCCTGCCGTGACCTCAGAAGGGGTTAATATTTGACCCAGATGCCACTCGTAATAATAATTCGTCACGGAACTAAACAAATGTTTTTGCGCTCAGGCACGCGCGGGCGGGTTTACGTAGGTACTGAGCCGCCGCACTGTGTGTGTGTGTGTGTGTGTGTGTGTTTGATCTGATTAGAGTTAATGTTTAGTGGCTCGGGTCAGGGTATCCTTGTGTGTGTGTGTGTGTGTGTGTGTGTGTCCCCTTAACCAGGCCTCACCGCCTACCTCCTACCTACCTCCTGTGGCCTTTCACACTTACAAAAAAAAACTAATATACAGCCATGAAACATGGGTATCTCATATTCTTTTTGGAAAATTCTCATTATTATTTTAGAAAAAATATATTTCAGGTACATAATTATACAGTACATTAAGGACTATAATAATAATAATAAGCATTTGTGTTTTTACAGGGTGGCTCAGTGGCGTAGTGATAAGCACCATCTCCTCGCAGCTCCAGGGTCCGGGTTCGATTCCCGTCTCTATGTGCATGGAGTTTGCATGTTCTCCCCATGCTTGGTGGGTTTCCTCCAGGTACTCTGGTTTCCCCCACCACAGCCCAAAGACATGCAGATTAGGCTAATTGGTGGTCCCAAATTGCATACATAGTATGTGAATGAGTGTGTGTGTGTGCCCTATGATGGATTGGCACCCTGGATTAGACTCCACGCCCTCAACGACCCTGTATACAGGATAAAGTATAGTGAGTGTGCTTTTGGAGCTCAATGAAATTGCTTTCTTTGCATATCGTAAAGCCCAACCAACTGATCAGTAACCCACTGAGCCTTAACCTCTGAGCCATTGATAGATAGCGAGATAGAAAGATACTCTACATGGTATTTGCCCAAACCTGTTAATTATTGAATTCAGATGTTTCAATCAGGCCCCTTATCCCTAGCGAAGGGCAATTGTCATGCTACAGCATACCATTTTGGAAGATGCAACTTTGTGGCAACAGTTTTGGGGAAGGCCCTTTTCTATTCCAACATGACTATGTCCCAGTGCACAAAGCAAGGACTATAAAAAGATGGTTTGATGAGTTTAGTGTGGAAGAACTTGACCGGCCCTAACACAGAGCCCTGACCTCAACACCAATCAGGCACCTTTGGGATGAACTGGAACGGAGATTGTGAGCCAGGTCTTCTCGTCCATAAATGCTCTACAGAATGAATAAGCACAAATTCCCACAGAAACACTCCAACATCTTGTACTTTAGCATTCAGTTCACAGATTATACAACAACATACAAACACGTTTTAACGTTATGTTTAAAAAAATCACAATGATTTTTTTTTTAAGAACTGGAAATTGCTTTTAAAAAAGCATTATTCTTAAAGCTAATTAAAGCTACACCATGGTCGGCTTCCGAGGTTAAACATACACAGTCAATTAAACATGTCTACATGATTAAACGATAAAAAAAAAAAAACTAATCACGTTAGTTCTGCAAGTTTGTGCTGAAATGATACTACATTATTTACATGCAGTTTCCTTTATATATAGCAGTACATTTTCATTATCTCATCAAGCATGGTTTTCTTACAGCTGTTTAGTCACAACCCGGTGAGCTCTTAGCATTGTGTGTGTATGTAAATGCTCTTACTTGGTTTTTACATGGTTGATTTTTTTTACCTTGTAACTTTACCAAGTGTTTAAGTGATTTCCATTCATTATTTTTTCTGACCACATTTCTTACACAAGGTTGATGGTTCAACACTACACTTACAGCTTTTCACAATGTGTTCGAGGGTTCTTCTTTACCCAGTTAATGATAACGTATAATGAGATTTCATACATACAGTATGAGATGGCAAACAATCATTAAACAAGCAGATAGACTACAGTCACAGCTCATGTTCTATAAAATGAATCAACATCTCCTGACCAACCAGAATCCAGATCTAAACAGTGTATCCCAAAATTGTTTAGATCTGGATTCTGATTGGTCAGGATATTTTATAGAACATGAGCTCTGCTTTTTTAATGTGTTATCATTTCCATGGTAACATCTCATTCACACGGACTTGTATTGCAGACAATGCGCATAAACTAAGGTTATCGATGAACGGATTAAAATGCAGGTCATTTCATAAATAAGAAGCTTTGATTGGTGGAATTTTCTGTAATGGAATAAGCCTACAGTGTTGCCTCTTTTCCAGAATAAAAAAAAAGTATAGAACGACATCAATCACACCAAATTGATGTTGATAATCATCAAAGCATTTTAGTGAATGTGATAATGTCCCTCAGATTAAGATTACATCATTTTCCATTCAGGTTCCTCTGATCCCCTTAATCATGGTGATCGCCTCCGTCAGACCTCGGACTTTTCCTCTTTCACCCGTGACACGGGTCACAAAAAAAAAGTTATCAGTCGGTTGAGTAACAGAACGGATTCTTCAAAGGTTTGCCTTAATCACAACATGTTTGTCTGTCGGGTAATTACGAGCGTCCTGGTGTAGTATTAATCTCACTACAAACAATGACACTTCAACCACCAGTTACAGTAAAACTCTCGCTCGATCACACCCACTTTAAAACACTTCGAAACATGATGGAGATCGACTTTACTTTTGTTCAGAGAGACTTGAGAACTGAGAGCATGTACAGACAATTAAGTCTGGGATCCTATCTTAAAGATTTATTTATTTGTGAATGAATCTATACATCTATTTGCATTACTTTAATACAGACACTGAGCCAATGATTAACACGATGCCGTGTGTCATAGACCAGGGTTACGTAAGCAGAAAGGATAAAAAAAAACAGTTTGTCAAGGATGATGTTGGAAAAACAAGAAGAACTTGTATTGTCCTGTTCTGTACATCTTGTGCAAGTGCGGCAGGTCAGAACCGGTCAGTCTTTTTATCTCTGGTGTATGAGGAAAGGTAGAAGTAAGAAAGAGAAAGGTACACATAATGCTTTATAGTTTATTATAATCAAAATATACAGTAATACTGTTTTTATGAAGAAAATAACAGAATGTTCACTTTAACTATAAAAAAAAAAAAAACAGGAACTTTGAAAGCATCCTCATTCTTCACTTCATCTCATACTCCACGTTCAGCTCATGTTTGGTGGCTTCTTCGATGTCAAACATCAAATTGATGACCCACTGAGGTGCAGGAAGGTCGTCCTGTATGATTATACGGTTAACAGATTAGCTCATGAACAGATCTTCTTCTGGAATTTTGACAAATATACAGCAACACAAATGATAATTAAATTATTTAATAATTATTATTTATAATAATAATTATTATTTTATTATTTATACATTATTTTATAATTTATAAATAATAAAATAATATTAAAGTGTTTTTTTGACCCTTTATTGACACTTCTTGTGTTTGATTTGTGACTCAGCCCTTGACCCGGATGATCATGGCCCATTTACCAGTGCCAAGTGGAAGCAACAACGATCAATCAAACCAGTTTAAACACATTTTGCAATCAATCCTGTTTTTTTTCCCCTTGACTTTAAGACTTAAATATAGGCTAAACACATTTAAACATATCCAATAAATGAGAGATATTACCCTGATAGATGCAACATTAATAGATTTTATTTTGTTATATACATGTTCACTCACGTGTCCAGGAGTCGCCTGGGTATGCCGTCTGCGTCTCACTGAATGACGTCTCGCTGCAGTAGAGGGCGCTTTTTTACCCGTCCTCTTCGATGAAGTCGTCTTTAAGGGGAAATATCTCATAATACACTACTTTAGATCACTCCAATCCACTACAATTCGAATCCTAACAGCCATGAACTCAAATCAAGTGGAAGACCTTCACAGAAGACTGGATCCATCCACAGACTTTTGGTGTTATAACATATTGAGCATGTAGGAGAGCTGTGGTCAAGAACTGATACTAGTGGGCTGCAGGATAATACCCTAACACCAAACACTACTACTACTCTTCTACTTCTTCCAATGTCAAAGTCCGTGCTTTGGTTCACCATCTAGATCATATCTGCTCAGCGATAGATCCATTGAGTCAGTACTTTGTGATTAGCAGCAGAGAGACTAGTTGAGGAGCCGGAAGCATGTGGTTGAATGGCAGAACTATGGTTTTGGACAAACTTAAATACTAATTTGCTCTATCTATCTATTGTGTAATACATAGCACAACAGATATAGGTGTCTCAACTAGCTAGCTAAAGACATGCTTGCATTAATATTCACTTAATTGCAAATGCTCTCTTTGCCTTCTTGCCTCCATTTCTCTCTACATTATGCGTCCTTCAACACTGGAACTTGAACAAAATTTCATGAACTTTCCTCATACCTAGTAAACCCTCATAACCTACACAGAAGGTTCATTGATTTAATGACCTGTGAAACCAGTATCGACCATATACAATAACTACTGTACATACCCCCCCAAAAAATAAAAACCTGGTCTTACCATTGGTGCATCACTTTTCCCCACCACAGACTCAGACATTCGTCCTGCAGAACGTCTTCTCGAAACGTCATGTGGAACACTTGAAGGAGTGCTCTGGCCTGAGGAGGTCCTCCTCTGAGAAGGTGTAGACGAGCTCGTTCTTCTAAACCTCTGTGGTGTTGGGGGGGATTTTCTTCTGTTAGGGCTTCTAGATGTTGAGTTTCTTCTCATCTGTGTTGAGGAGCTACCTTTTCTGGTTTTTCTTGTGGTCGAGGGGCTCAGTCTATTATTCGGTTCATCGTGTGATTTTGTGTGGAGTTCCTTCAAGGCCACTGGGGCTGGACCTATACTAAAGTTACGGTCACCATCCTTGTCTTGCAGGATCGAGTCGTTTCCAAAGTGAGACAATGAGGACCTGTATCTGTCCGAGTCGGTGTCATGTCTAGATGTTCTGATGTCTAAGGAACCACAGTGGAGTTTTGTTAATTCTACATCCATTTAATATGAACAAATTGATCTTCATGGTCTATGGAGGACGAACAGGGCCAAATTATACCAAACTATAATAATAAAAATAATCTTATAGAAGAAGATATAGAAATCTGTTTTATAGAAGGATCGTATGATGGATATATTCATGAATTTATTGAACCACCTATCAAAAGATTTAACCAATTTATTAAATAATGGATTTTCTTTAGTGCTGTTCTGATTGGACTGAAAGCGTGTGATTAAATTCTTTAAGAGAAAGTCATCCAGCCAACGTGAAAAATTTCTAAATTGATAATTGGAAAACTTCAGCCCTAATCATGACCACAATCCTGCAAACTGACGCTGTACTTAAAGACAACTAATCTATGTATTTGAACTTTTATTGACAGCATTTCTGTTGAAAGTCATTGGGTCAAGGATTGGAATTTCCTGGTAATCCACAAGATAATTATTTTAATCAATAGATCCACCTAATTCGAACAAAGATAAAACACCTAAATGAGCTGAAACAAACGTATAATTGATGAATTTTCTGATTCTATACCTAAAAAAAAACAAGAACTGATTAGTAGTTTACCAGGAAGGGAACTAGCTTTGCTATGCTAGAAATGCTATTGATTTCCAAAATCAAATTGGAAATGCCACCTAAATATTTTGGGTTTTGGAGACATACAGTAAATCTCCAGCTCTGCTAGGTTGGGCCCTTGAGCATGGCCCTTAACCCTCCTGTCTGCTCCAGGGACAACATATAATGGCTGACCCTGTGCTCTGACACCAGACTACTAATAAAGCTGGGGTATGTAAAGAATTTCACTGTACTACAACTAAGACAATCCTGCCCTGAATGTCCTGGATTAGATTCCATTTAAGAATCGTATATGTACTTTCTCCATAGGTAACAATCACTAAGCAAGACTTCTAACTAAGAAACCATAAACCAAAAGACTACTTGAGGTGGAACCAAGAGCTGAAGCAGCAGTTGTACTTGCACCATTTTTCAGCAATAATCATGGTTATTAGAAAGATTATTTATTAAGTAACGTTGTCACTCTGAAGAATTAGGTAATTAATTCATTGGCTGAATGAGTAATTATGATTCATGGGTTCCTATAAGGACTAATTAATTAATTAAGAATTGTATTATAGTATATGGAGTTCATTAATGATTAACAAAGTTGTGTAATTTGGCACTCTCTGTCCTGCCCAAGTGCATCAACTGGAATGAATAAGAAATGGGAAAAGTTAACCAGTAACCGAACCATGTGGCGAAGGTTCATCAGGCTTCTTCTGGCCTCCTCCTCCTCCTCCTCCTCCTCCAGGTTCCTGCAGGAGAGTCTCAGATTCATCAACTTCTTGAATAGTGGACAGGTAGAACATTTTGCTGGAGTAGAAAATGTTCAGGTTGGAGGTTACAGTGGTGTCTTAATTAATCCAGCTCTTCTTATTTTGTACTTTGATGAATAAAGACCTGATGAATAAATGTAATGTTCTACTTCATTAAGTCTAGTAGATGGTAGATTGAGGTTCTGTTTTTAGTCGCTAGAAGGTCCAAGCTCAAAGCTGAGGACTACCATTAGATCTTTTGAGTGTTTCACTTTATACATGGATTGTATCAAGTAGCAGGGATTATAGATAGAAACAAATAAAGCTTTTACTCTCATAACAGTGTTCCGTTATTTGACAAAATTAAAAGTTCCGCTTTGACGCAACACTATTTGTATATTTATTTTGTATCTGTCACTGAGTCTAAATAATGTTCAGCAGGTACAAGACTGAGTGATCACATTTCATCTCGCTGTGTCATCTGGAAACTCCGCTCTAATCAGACCTCTGATCTCAGCCTGTTTGAAGGTTACTGGGTTTTTGTTTTTCCTGCTTGTGTGTTTTTTTTCTCTTCCCCCAGCAACATCTATGGATTACCCAACCGCTGATAGCCATATGTAACCTCAGCCGATGAGTTGCTCAAACAAGAACACACACACACACATGCATCATCGAACCATCCCTTCTGACCTTCCTATTGGTGTAAATATTTACCCGTGCATGTACGAGAAGCTCTCTGAGGAATGCTTGTGGGTAATCGTGCTCATAAACAGTAGATCACAGACAGATTGTTGCTAAACACATAATAAACACAGTGTCCGCTTACCTCAGTAGAGCGTCCTGGATGTCAGAGCTTCAGAGCTTCAGAGCTGCAGTTTCTAACAGGGCTTTGAGAAGCTGGATGATTGGGTTGATTGGAGACACCTGTCATGATGATCAAGGGCGGCAGCTGAATGACACGCCCTCGTTAGCTTTCTCCACTCTGAAATGCTTCTGTTGGTACTTACTAGTCCATCAGGATTAAGGTTTTTAAAAAAATCACTCTGAAGACCCGGGTGGATAAAGAGTTTTACTTCAATGTCGTGTTCATTACAAAATCTTCCACTGCTCAGCTTAGTAGAGAAGATGCTTCACAAACCACTGCGTTTACAAACGGTACATCTGCATATCAAAGAGCGGCAGCTTCAAGGCAATATATTTCATTCACTATAGCTTGGAAAATAAGGCAGAAATTTTTATTATCTTTTTTAATTATTGACGCGGTCTGGTCAGATCAAGCAGCCCGTGGCCGGGTCAGCGAGTTCATGTTCAGTCAACCAAATTGAACCATGGTAACATGCTTGTCAGAGAAGGAAAGAAATAATGTTATTGATTCTGATAAAAAAAAAGAAAGAATACACAGAGTTCATGCAAAAAAAAAGAAAAAAAGATTCGGATGGAGTTTGTGGCAGTTCTTCAGCTCCATATGGACATAGCAGAGATATTTATAAACCAGCATTAATATTAGAAAAAGTACTGATAAAAGAAATGCAGCAAATTATGATTATTATACCACAGTACTAAAAGGAGGTGATTAAAATGATTAGTTCTAATTAAATTCTAATTTTGTTTGTTGATGTGCTACTGGACTAGGAGTTATTGTTACACCTTTAATATTAGAACTAGAGTTTAATAATGAACTAATATATACTGTAGACTATTAATAAACTGGAAGGACATATTTAGTTAGTATTTTTGGAAGGAGTGTCCAGTGCGAGTGTTTTGTAACAGTCGGTAAATTTGTTAACTAGCCCATTACGTGTAACTACAATTGGATTAAATAGTACCCTGTGGATCTGTGGGTTAATCACGCCACATCGTTGTTGATTCTTTTCCTGTAACAGCACAACACTGAGTGTTTTATTTCTTATTGATTGACCAGAAAAACAAAAACAAACAAACAAACAAAAAACAACGGTTGATTATAGATATAGTATGTGGAAATTTTTCGAGGCATAATTTTTTTGCCAGTTAGCATTTTGTTACATTTAACATGCCAAAAAAAAAATGTCTGTAGTTAAACCAGGATTAAAGAGAAGAAATTTAATGGAAGATTAAATATACTGTACATTCATTCCGGAAACACCAAAGAAATAAATAAATAAATAAATAAATAAATCTCGCTTTTGTGTGCTCAAAGGTTACATTTTTGGCTCGTTTGTTAATTACAGAAATGTATTTTACCAACCCAAGGTACAGTTATGTAATGTAGGTTTTACAAATGGAAGAGGAAAAAAAAAATTCTAGAACTGTATAACTACGGTATGACATTTCTGTAATTCTACATCCTTCACACCCACTTCAAATAGTTATTGAGTTTCCATTCATACCTGAAAATCTTCCTGAATTTCCCAAAAAATATCATGTGAAATTCAAACAAAAGCTGAAAAAGATACAAAAGTTTGACAAGCGCTTCAAAATTACAAGCGTTTATTCTACTAACACTGCGCTTTTCAAAAAATTTGGCAAAACTTATTGCGTATATAAACAAATTCAGCTGTACAGTCTTCTGGACCCGTTCTTCTACAGTATAGTATAGTATAGTATAGTATAGTATAGTATAAAGGTAATGTACTGGTGAGGATTAATATAAGAAGTTACTAATGTACATTCTGTGGCACTTATTTTTGCAAATTATGGTGAATCGTAATGTTCTGTGAATGAGAATGTCTAAGGGTGCTTTCACACCTGAGAGTTTATTCAGTAAACAAACCGAAAGATGAAATAAAATGATGTTGGTTTAGTAGTGTGCTGGACTTAAAACTTGCTTTTTACATTTATAGTCACAACAAAAAATTTAATAAAGATTTTCCTAGTGTGTGTAGAAATCACTAAATTGAACCCATCACAGAGAGCATGGAATTATTACCCCATATGTAATAACTCGTTCGTCATGTTCAACGTTAATTCCATCTTTCTGTTCTCCAGAATTTCCACATGGCATTTCTGTTGTACTACAGCTCCGTCTTTTAGCTCAGAATGAGCCTCGAGGGTTCAAAGCTTGACTTTGTTTCCAGGGTTGCCAGGGTTGCAGTTCGTTTCACTATGGAAATTCACTTTTGAAAGGTTCAGATGGCCCTCAACAAAGTGAATAAAAAAACACACCTCGATTTTCCTTCCCGATGTGACCTCATAAAAGAAGAGCCCGTTTCCCAGCTTCAGTGCTGCTCTGAGACCTGTGTTAACTTGTTACAAACATAGTAAAATATAGGACCTTTAAACCAGTTTTCCTCCCATGCTGTTCAGCGCATTGGGCAATGGATGCTGTCATTTCTGTAGCAATGGAAAGTTATTACGGGGCTGTTATAACTCTTTTCTCATCCAGGCTTTGGGATCGGAGTTATTTAAGTATGGGCAAGTAAAGGTTAAGGGTTACATTATGTCCAAAGGGCTAACAGTAGCAACCTTGAAGTGGTGGGGTTCAAACCCCCAACACTCCAACCATTAACCCACAACCTCAACCTCCTGAGTCACCACTTCCCCTTGAGGGCCTTGAAAATTAAGGAAAACGATTGGAATTAAATCCCATTTATTTCCATGAACAAAGGGGACAAAGAGAAAAAAAGTATCTGGGACGTATTGAACATTTCTATTGAACGGATATATTGGAAAGATTGGGAAATGGGATTCTGGAGCAAATAACTGAACCACAAATTAGAAATGTGTTTGCACCATGTTACCCTCAGAGAGCCAGACAGAACACAAGAAAAATGTTGTAATTATTTTATTTTTATATATGTTTCGCAGTTTTTGGAATGTAATTGGGCTGGGAGTTTCCCTGAGACCTGGCAACCCTGAGTCTGCGAACCAGAATACATGCCATGGGTCACTTGGAAGCAGACTGAGACCATCTCACGCTGGAACTTGAATGCGATTGCTGAAAGTCTAAAGAACCCATGCGAGGGTTCCGTTCAAACTGACCAAACACTGCGGATGTGAAAGCACCCTGTGACTTCATACATTTGTACGGGTGAGATACCCCGCTCAACATGGCGTCATTGCCTTCAGAGTGCAAACGTTCTCATAACCACCATTAAACATGCCTTGAAGTAAGCAAGAGTAAAAAACAGCTAAATTAGGTTTTTCACAAGATGCTAATCACTTGGTTGATAATCACTTCATGTTTCATGTTTAAAAACCATAAATACATGATGTTTATGATTTTATAATCCTATCTTCATTCCTGGATCAGAGACCGTCCAGTCCATCGCTTAGCTTTGACGTCATGAACTCATAGGTGCTGAATGTGTCCTTATACTGTAGTTGCATCTACTTGTCTTAAGTCTGTTTAGAACGTCTAATAGAAGTGCCCTGATAAGAAAGTTGCACAAATTTCACGTTAGAAAAGTCGTCGGTGCAGCAAGGCAAGTCGCATAACCTGAAAAATATCAACTGAAATCGAGCAGTTTGGGTGCTGGTCACCCTCCCTGATTAATCAACAGCTACGCAAAGATCCGGGAAAAAAAACTGCCACCACTAATGACAACAAAAAAATAAAGCCTATAAAGCCTATCGCTTATTTGATAAATTGCTTTTAAAACGTCATCTGTGCTATCTTTACATCTCAAACACATGCATACTGTACACACACACACACACACACACACACACATCTCCACTCAACCGCACTGAATAGCATAGAAAAAAGTACACAAATCTGATAGAACATCGATGTATTTACATCAGATCAGGTAGTCTTGGCGTATAATAAATAAAAAAAATCAGTCCTCATGTAAATATTGTAAATAACAGACTTTACAAGTGCACAAAAATCACCCGCTAAACAGGGTGTCTGTGATCCCCAGCCGTGCCTCTGATTGGAAAAGACAAGTGTGCAGGTTGAAATCGAATAGCTGAAAAACATAACGAAGTATTTCCGTCGCCAAAACTAAAGCAAAGTGATCGATCACTTAGAAAGGGAAGACAAAATTCAATCTTTCAAATCTCTTATCCTTGTAGACTGGAAAACCTTCATGCACCTCGATCGGAGCAGCCGCCGTACTGACGCTCTATTCCTTTTCCTCAAACCTCTCCTTCCTCCTCTCCGGTGTTCTCCTCACCATCCTCCTCGTGCACGATGTAAGACGCGGGACGGCCGGAATTGTGGGCGGAGCTTTGTGCAGATCCGACCCCTACCCGGGCGGCGCGCCCTATCGCGTACGTGCTCCTTCGCCGCTCGGGTGCCCTCGGACCTGCGTCTTGAGACCTGCCCTCCAGGAAGTAAGTCACCATTTGACCTTTTCCCTTTACACTGATGTTGCCCCGACACACCAAGTCGTAGTCGTTCTGTAGCAGGCGGTGCACTTCCTCTGTTACCTGTGGAGAAGATATAAATAAAGCCTTACACAGAATCTGCTACAGGACATGTAGTACAGCGCTGTCTTGGTTGTAACACAGCTCTGAAAGTCTCATAGTTACACTAGCAGTTGCCACTTAAAGGGAGATTTGATGTTTGGAAATGTCTACAAAACAAGCTAGTTCACTCTCTCACATACATCACCAGCCCCTGTGTGAAAAAGTAATCACCCCCTAAACCTAATAACTGGTTGTGCCAGTCAAACCGTGGCAGCAACAACTGCAATCAAGCATTGCGACATCGCTATGGAGGAATTTTGGCTCGCTCTTCTATCCAGAATTGTTCGAATTCATCCACATTGGACTGTTTTCGGGAAGCGACCTGTTTAAGGTCATCCCACAACATCTCAGTCAGGTTTAAGTCTAAACTTCGACTAGCTCTCTGAAAGCCTTCATTTTGTTTTGGGGGTTTTTTGGAGCCATTCAGAGGTGGACTTGCTGGTGTGTTTCGGATCATTGTACTGCTACATAACAACCCAAGTGTGCTTGAACTGATGGCTGAACGTTTCTCCTTCAGGATTTTCTGGTAGAACGCGGAATTTATCGTTCCATCAGTTATAGCAAGTCGTCCTGGTGCTGAAGCTGCAAAGCAGCCCCAGCCATTCTAATTGCTGATACGCCAAACTGGAAAAATGGCTAAGGAAAATATAGTGTGAGCACTTGTCTGCCCTCTAGCTTTGAATCTTCCAAAGTATTCAGACACTAAACCTGTGAGTTGTACCTGTTCTACACTTAATCGACATCTTTTGACAAACCAAAATGAAAAGTAATGGCATGGCAAATAAACGAACAAATATATTAAAGAAGAAAAGCATTCGGACCTGGATCTTTCCCGGGACTCCGGTACTGTCCATACGGCTGGCCACGTTCACCGTGTTGCCCCAGATATCATACTGCGGCCTCCGAGCACCAATAACCCCAGCCACTACTGGACCTACATTTATACCTGCGAGGAACAGCACATCAATAAATACCAGAACAGGACAGTTCCAGCGGCTCCTGGTAGAGAATTCTCAAAGTGCACAAGTCCACCCTGCCTGGATGCAGCTTACCTACTCTCAGGATGAAGTCGTTGTACGACTGGTAGTTGATTTCGTCAAGGACGTCGAACATTTCGATGGCGAAGTCTGCTATTGTGCTAAGATGAGCTAAAATAGACTTTTTAACCTGGAACACAAGAGTAAAATTCTCTTAGCTTATTAGGTAGAGGTCATGGTAAAGAAATGTTAATGTTGCTTTTAAGTAGAGGTAAAGTCGGAACCCTCACCTTGCTGCCCGTAGTGGGAACCAATCCCACCGCTGCCATGTAGGTGCTGCCGATGGTCTTGATCTTCTCGATGTCTTTGTAGTATTCCTTATCCATGAGCTGGGAAACCAATAGGAAAAAGGAAACGTTAAGAGCATGAGATGTGCCGGACAAGCTCGCGATCGACCGGTACGAGGCAACGGGAGACTGACCTCATCGAAATCGGCGATGATCTCATTGAGGAGGCGCAGGCACTCCACGCCCATGTTGTTCCCGTCCAGCTCGATGTAGAAGTCGTTGAAGTTGGGAATGGAGGCGAAGAGCACGCCGACCTGCGAGTACGACTGGTAATACAGGTCCTGTGGATAAACAAGTGTCAAAGCAAAACATTAATAGATAAATACAATACGGTGGTGTCAAAAGTTTTGGCACCCGCTATCAAATATCCATATTTTTTCATAGTTTGTTATTATTATTTTTTTCTACAAATTTCAACACAAGTATTTACTATTTGATTACTTTCAAATATAGAAAATGTCAAAAATGAATGGTGGTATGTGCAAAAGTTTGTACACCTAGTCTGCCAACTCCAGATAAATGTAATCTTTACTTAGAGTTGCCTTTGTTAATCTTTCCGCGTGTACTGTAGGTGTGAGACCATGTTGTCCCTCACCATGTTCCTGGGGTTGGACATTAAGAAGTGTTGAGCCACGTGGACCGGGAGCAGATTAAAGAGAATCCTCCTGTTGTCCAGTTTCACCTTCTCCATACCATCCCTCTCCTCCTCGGCCTGGAAGCACACACAGCGTCTCTCTGTTACATGAGAGTAGCAGTAACATCATGTACAGAACACGCCTCACACAGTCTCTTATCCACCACATGCTAACAGGAACGTCAACGCAGATAGTGAGTCTTACAGGACGATAAACGAAGGTGTGAGAGCTGTCATTACTGACTTGGTGCTACAGGGAATTTTTTTTCTGTTAATTCTACGGATTGTCTTTCATATTTGGTGTGTCAGTAAAAGAAAATGAAATTATCAGAGAAAAGAAGATTAATCTAAAATCCTTTTTTAAACTAAAATACTGACTTTCAGAACAATGACGGTCATTATTTTTAATGTTTGAAAAGAAATCGCAACAAATTTCTATCTGGAACATTTTTAAAAGACTCTAATCTAATAAAAAAGAAAATCTATTTCTTTATTGTATACTTTAATAAAAAAAATCAGAAAAACAGATTGAAGTCTTGTATCTGTAAAAAAAAAAAAACAAACAAACAAAACAATAAATTTAGTGTTTAATTCAAGATATATAATATAATATAATATAAATGAGAAATATATAGTAGTTTAATAATAATAATAATAATAATAATAATAATAATAAATAAAAACAATAAGTATTTGAATACTGTCCTGCTGTTTAAATAGCCAAAGTAAAAAAAAAAATAAAAGAACAAGGTATTAAAAAAACATATAATAATACTACTAATAATAATAATTGAAAAAAATGGACAAATGAATCAATAAATGAAAAAAAAAAGAAAATAAATGTAATTTAATTTAAACATAAATATTATAGTCACTTTATCTTACATCTAATATCACTGCACTGGTTTCCCTTTTTTTTTACAACAAAATTCTTCATCATTTTATATTCATACCATATTATATATAATTTATTTAGTTTTCATCTTAGTCTATTTTTATTTTGTACATACATACATACATACATACATACATACATCCTTTTTTTTTTTTTTTTTTTTTTATCTGCACAGTCTGGAGTTTGTTGCATTGCATTTCACTACTGTTGTACTTATACATGTATGTGACAAAGAAAACTATTGAATCTTGAATCTAGCAATATTTTAAATAATATATTGTCCTTTAACTATTAGATTATTATTCTTAAATGAACAAACACACAAACAAACACATAAATAAATAAATAAATAAAGTGCTTCCCTTAAAATACAAATAAATAAGTGGTCAGAATAATTGACTTTAGTACTAGTAGTATCTAATAGGGATGTAACGGTATTGTAAATACCGTCGTACCGCGATAAAAAATTTTTTCGATAATACCGTGGTCGCATGACGG
>JAQMYL010000001.1:6248009-6261710 GCA_030014365.1 Clarias pachynema
GCGTGGCGTGGCGTGGCGTGGCGTGGCGTGGCGTGGCGTGGCGTGTACCCTGAGCTCAGCGCTGCCTGGTTTGCGCACGCTGTGACTGTGAAGCGGTAAAGGCGGTAGTGTTCAGATGTCGAGTGGTCCGTGTGTGGGCTGCTCGTTTGAGTGGTGTAACAGAACACTGCATCTTTCAAGGATGCGCTAAATGCCACTCTGTCATAACGCAGATGTCCCCGTGATCGGGAGCTATAAATTTAATTAGCTGTGAATATCTTAAGTGCCATCTGTGACAACGTGAAGGTAACTTTTCCTAAAGTAACAGCTTTGTAGCTCGGAAAGGAAAGAGGTTTGAAGCCCAAGACCCGGAGGCTGAAAGGCTCCAGTTTTTTGGGGGACAGAAAAAATAAAAACCACAAGCGGTGTGTGTGTGTGTGTGTGTGTGTGTGTGTGTGTGTGTGTGTGTGTGTGCCAGCATTCTGCTACAGGAGCGTTCTGTCTGTCACGCCTCCATGCCTTATCGCTCACTAGCTCGTTTTCACCTTGATGTTGATTGAGCGTGGGTGAGAAAACGTACCTGTCCATCATACAAACACCCGTCCCATAATGCACCGCGGCCGTGCACCGCAAACAGAGATGTCTCTAGAGTGTTCCTCTCTATCGCTGCCAGTCATGACACTCCAGCCCTCAGGCGCGCCTTCGTTTACTGCACAAGACCTCGCCACGCTTCCATTCATCAATCTGTGTGAGTGTGTGTGTGTGTGTGTGTGTGTGTGTGTGTGTGTGTGTGTGTGTGTGTGTGTGTGTGTATGAGGATGTAGACACACATGTGTGTGTGTGTGTGAGAGACAACAAGCTGGATGACAGCTTCCCAATTATGCTAATACAGAAGCTTAGCGCTAACCAGCACAGCGTGAGGGGAATAGGACAAGCGGCTCATCGAGGAGACAGCCTGATGGAAAACACACACACACACACACACACACACACACTGGAAGGTCAAGGCTGCAATAAAGTACGCCCACAAAAGCCAAAGCAAACATATACGTGCATGCGTATATACGACCATACGGTCTGTTTCGAAAGTATTGGCACCCCCTGGTTGCCGCACTGCTGCAGATATGAGAGAAATCTAACAAACCTGTATCAATAACATACATACAATATGTATAGATATTTCTATATAGTCAGTGGCCACTTTATTAGGAACTAGTATTAATTAATATTAATATTATTAATTAATATTCAAACCAAGCAGAACCAGTTTCGAGCTGACGGGAAGCCTAAAGTAAGTAAACTAATAGAAACCTGTCTGTACATCCGTGCTGAGCAGAAAAGCATCTCAGAACCTGTTGAAGATTGAGGTGATCAACTACAAGAGCAGAAGAGCACATCAGGTTCCACTTCTGACAGCCAAGAGCAAAAATCTGAGGTTACACTACCAAAAAATCAATCACTAAATAAAAAATCCTACAAAGCGTACACTCCTCTATCCTGGAAAGTGATCACGTGAAACTGAACGCATTTCCTTCCTGGAGACAGCATGGAGCACAATCACCCTACACACCCGAGTGTAAGCTGTTACTATAGAAGCAATAGCATGAATAAAATCAATCAACACTTTCTAACCAATCAGATTAGAGAACTCAACAGCGCTGTGGAACAAAACCATATTATTCAAAAAACTACTATGAATTATTCAGAGAAAGTGTTAAACTCCTGTCCTCCCTCCCTCTCCCCCCCCCCCCTCTCTCTCTCTCTCTCTACAGTAATGGATCTTCCATGATGCCTGGTGAAAAATATCCCCCATGAAAACTGTGTACTGTATAATCTTATGTCATGAAACGTTACATTATTCATTTAGGCAGCCGAGGCTCTTATCGTGGGAAATTACGACCTCGCTGGCATTTCAATTTGCAGCCTGTTTGTGTTCCGAGTTGATTTTTAGCCTATTTTCGGCATCTAATTTATTTTTAGTAAATTAACGTTTTTTTTTATGCTCCATTTCTACTTTTCAATTACTGTTGCCTTTGGCTTGTGAGCTAAGACAGATGGCTGTAATCACGGCCTGAGCTCGTTTAAGGAGAGAAAACAAGTGATCAGTGTGTGTGTGTGTGCTAGCATGAGGTTAGCTGCTGATTATGCTAACCTTTTGATCGAGCTTAAGCTAATGGAGATTCATAGGTTTAACAAAACCTATGAATCATTAATATAATATAATATATAATATAATGTTCCATTCAAGTCAAACAAGGACTTTTGATTGTTTTGAATAACAGTTACAAGAGTAAAAACTCTCTTTATTTCTCTATATAATCCCTTGCTACACTAATGCACTTATCCCAGAGTTTCACTAGTGCTTGGACACCATCAAGGTAGAAAGTTTTCTCAGCATGATCAGACTCCCTGCTTCACGTCTGAAACGCTGGCCTCCCAGGAACTCCTTCAATAGCGCATACAAGGCTTGGAGCGAGGTCAGGACTGTACTGAGGATGTGGCATTAACTCCCAGCCGAGTTCCTGTAACCTGCAAGAGGTGTTGGTGTGTACTGTTCCCACAGACAGATGCGTCTCTTCCATAAACTGGTGACAAGTTATTAGTCTACAGTATGTTTTTTCAAGCATCAGGAGTTCCACTTGCCAGGAATGGCTGCAGTGGGCTCCGAGCCACCTCGGCCAGGATCATCATTCACGCCTTCTTTAAAGCGCTTGCTTAACATTTCAAACTAAATTTTTGAAAAGCCTAGTTAAATTTCACTTGTCACAGACCTGATTACTGCCAGACCTGTAGAATGAAGAAATCACTTAAATAGAACCTGTCCGACAAAATGAGGCACACTTAAACATCTCTAAAAGCAACACGATTTAAATTAATTCAAAAACAAATGAGAAACAAAGTAATTGACATGTGCCAGCCTGGAAGAGTTACAAAGTGACTCCAGCTGTGACTCCAGCAAACCAAAGTGAGAGCCATTATTCACAAATGGAGAAAATCTTAGAACAGTGGTGAACCTTCCCAGGAGTGGCTGGCCTAGCAAAATTACTCCAAGAGCACAAAGAGGCCTTATCCAGGAGCTCATAAAAGAAACCAGAACAACATCAGGCCTTACTTGCCTCAATTAAGTTCGGTGTCCATGATTCAACAGTGAGAAAGAGGGACTGGGGCATCCATGGGAGAGTTCCAAGGAGAATGCAACTGCTAACCAAAAAGAACAAGTAATCTCAAATTTGCCAAAAAATATATTGATTATCCCCAAGATTTTGGGCAAATATTCTATGGACTGATAAGACAAAACTTATCAGTCCATTACATCTGGCACCTGGAATCCCCTGGAAGCTCCAAGCCTTTCCTCTGTCTTACAATTTGAGTAATCTCAAGATAAAAAAAAACGGAAAGTGTTTTGAGTCTGTAACTTTCAGAAACAATGAAAAGTTCATTTCTGACAGAATAAAGTTTCAGGACTGAAAACTTTCCATCATCAACAAGTTCTGTTCCCTACGTCTCTATTTCAGTAAATCTCATTCACTGGCTCAAGACAAGCCAAGCCATCATCCCTCTTCATCCTCACACACCGGCTCTCCTCGCCCACCACAGGGCCTGAGGATCAAACAGGAAGAGCTGGAGATCAAGGGATCAGGGAGAAAAGGATTAAGGCAGCTGGTAAGGGGGCGCTTTTAGTGCTCGATGCCACTGGATGAGACTCCAGGCCTTCTGTTGCAAACCAAAGATTTAAATTATAGACAAATTCATTTATGAATCTTGATTACATTTTTAGGTCATGAACGTCATTGGGTTAAGAAGGTTTCACTTTCTTCTGCCACTTGAAAAAAAACAACTTTCTTAACTTTCTTACTGCCATTGTTTGAATCTCTTTACATGGGAAGAATGGAAGGGCTTTTGGCATGTGGGGTTGGCACAAACTGAGGTTATGAAATGGAAATAAATGCAGCCTTGGCCACACACTGGAAATAATATTACAAGTAGAGTATAATTATAAACGTGGCCGGTAATAACCGAGACTGAATTGAGTTTCAATTGCCGGAAAGTGCGCTGAAATAAGGGAGTGACTGTTCATATGTATGGATGTGAAGATCGGGTCATTTCCATGTCCTTATTTCTTGCAGAAGTATTCACCGTCCATGAACTTTTCAGCACTTTGTAGTAGAAATGAAATGGACTTCATTTATGTCATGAGTTTTTTGTCACGAAAAATTATTTCCATATAAACGTACAGTATAAGTTGGGATTGCATGTCAATTTATTCTTAATTTATTCAGATATCAGAATAGATCAAACCTAAAAATAAAAAAAAACATTTTGAGAACACCAGGCAGCTTTAAAAATAAGTCCTGGAAATTTCTGCAAAAAAAAAGTATACACCCGGGATTTGGTTATGAAGATATTCCAGACATTCTTACGGTCTGACTGAGTGCGATTTAATCCATTATGAAAATATTCAAACAAAATAGCGCAACAACATCTCTGCTTAAATGAGGCCATCCAAGAAATTCCAAGGACCCGATGAACACGCTTTAGTCAGACAAGAAACTGAGAGGACATCTGTAACTCTGAAAAAGTGAAGGAATACAAGGCTGAGTTTGGAGAGCCACAGAAGCTCAGGACAACCATAATCTGGACACTCCACTAGTCTGGATCTTGGGCTGATCTGACCACCTTAACCATCGTGACTTTGTCCATGTTTTGCCATAACCCCAACCCTGCTTAATATTTTGTGAAGACCCATTTCCACAGTGAAGCATGGTGCGGATAGTATTGTGTTGCTGGGATTCTTTTCATCAGTAAGAAACAGGAGACGGAGAGGAGAGGTCAGGGATGAGGGCATGATGGATGTAGCCAAATAATGGGCAATTCTAGAAGAAAACTTGGTGCAGGCTTGAGATTGAATTCAAGTAATTGATCTTTCAACAGGATAATGACACTAAGCATTGGGTAGTGGTGGTTCAGGTGGTTGAGGCTCTGTGCTGCTGGTTGTTCGAGCCTGGCCATAACCAGGTCAACCACTGTTGGGTCCTTGAGCAAGACCCTTTGCCCCTTACAACCAAGCCACTGCATGCAAGCCTGGTAAGAAAATGGGAGGCTTGTGACAGGAAGGGCAAAACCTTTGCTAGATCTTGTGGATCATATGATCCGATGGTGCGCCCTCTAGGATAAAAGGGACAAATCCTAGGAAAACAAATGTTACCAAGCATGTACCCAAAGCTATATTTGGATGGTTGCAAATCCAGACCTTGGATGCCTTAGAGAAGCTCAAACTCTTCTCGGATATCCAACATGGAGTCTTACAGAGCTTAAGGAACTTGAATAAGGAAAGTAAGGGTGGTAAACTGTCAGTTTCAGGTTGTAAAACTAAAGAACTCCCAGGACAGCCATCTTGGTTTGATGTCACACCTTTCCTAGTCAAGTGAACCGGCTTTTTGTAGTATTTCATGCTTTGGTACTTTATTAGATAAAGCTGTTAGCAATTTGACTGTGGTTGGGACATCTTGTAAAAAAAAAATGTAAAAAAAAGTTCAAAGGAACCCTCAAGTTTCAGACCAAATTTCTCCTCTTCTAATTAAATGGCCAATTTAAGTCAAAAGTCAACGGACATTAACGGATGTCTAAATTCCAGCAGCACGCAGCATGAAGCAAAAAGTTTAATAAATCTCCTCTGAGACATTCACATGCTTATAACTAACAAGGACAGAACAGAGCAAGGGCATAAAAACCCCCAAAAAACAGGACTGAGTTTCGGTTCATTACCTGACGTTGTCATGGCGCTGGATGTAGATCTTGTGAAAAATCCGTTCGGGAGGTTTCAGGAAGTCTTCCTTCATCTCCATCGCTACGTTTCTGGGTAAGAGGCTCATCAACAATCGCTCCTACAAATGTATGTGTGTGTGTGTGTGTGTGTGTGTGTGTGTGTATGTGCGTATGAGGGTGTGTGAAAGGCAGGGGAGAAAAGGTGAAAATCAAATAAATCACAGGTAAAGGAGAAGGATGTGCAACCGAATAGAAGCTGAGGATGGATGGATCGCTGTTGATTTGAGATGAGACGTACCTGCTTTTCGTTCTCGTCCTCCATGCGCAGTCGCTCCTCAATGCAGTTGCGTGCCTGCAGGAAGGCCTTTCTCTGAGCACGCTCAGTCAGGATCCGCACAAACAGACCGGACAGGTTGACGCTGGTGAAGAGCACTGTGTTGGCCACCAGCTATCACACACACACACACACACACAAGAAGGAAATAAACAAAGGATGATTGTGTGTCCTCACATCTGTGCAAAGTCAAAATATATCCGTATCAAGAGAAGCTTTATGATTTAAAAATGTGACGGAAATTTGCTCTCATGTGGTTTGTTTCCTGCAACTGAACGAACGATCTGCTTCCTTCGCACCTCCGGAGAACAGTTACAGCTTTGTCACCTCTCTGTATCTGTGTGTTCAAAGGTGATGTGACTCAGGGACGGACTCTTCAGCTTTACAGCTCTGACACACACCGTTTCAGGATCACACGGCGTGTTGATGAAATGAAGTGCTTCATCAATCTGTCTCTCAGTAAGCCGGTTTAGGCTTTCAGACCACAGTCAATATTTAGAGATTTAGTGCAAGGGGAAATCAATAATACACCATGTTGCACAATGCTCGAGATCTTCGTCATGTGTGTGAGGACTAAACAGGAAATAGTGTTTTAGAGTGTTGTATGTTTGAGGTGTGTATGTGTGAATAAAAGGAGAATAAAAACAGCTTGTTTCTTACAAGTGTGTGTTAGCAGAGATGTTTACACTTTGTTGTTATTGTAATAATTCTTCATAATAAATCTTCAGGGATAAGACGGCGCCAACCTTCAGCACATTTGGGATTCGAACCCTCACCCCACGCTATGACTCGTCACCATTTCCTGTCTCCTTGTAAACCAAAGCTGCCTACACATTAACACTTTCTTCTGTATGACTCACAAGCTTGGGTGACACTTGTTCTGGTTTGTTCTTACGAACCCTGGGTGGAGTGACATTTCTGCCAAGCAGAGTGTGAGGACAGCGTGGGGACAGCATGGAGATAGTGTGAGGACAGCGTGGGGACAGCGTGAGGACAGCGTGAGGACAGAGTGGGGACAGTTTGAGGAAAGTGTGGTGATGGTGTGAGGACAGCATGAGGACAGTGTGGGGACAATATGAGGACAGTATGAGGACAGCATGAGGATAGTGTGAGGACAGAGTGGGGACAGCATGAGGACAGTGTGAGAACAGCATGGGGACAGTGTGAGGACAGAGTGGGGACAGTTTGAGGAAAGTGTGGTGATGGTGTGAGGACAGCATGAGGACAGTGTGGGGACAATATGAGGACAGTATCAGGACAGCATGAGGATAGTGTGAGGACAGAGTGAGGACAGCATGAGGACAGTGTGAGAACAGCATGAGGACAGTGTGAGGATAGAATTTAATGTTAATTAAAGAATGAGTACTGCATAAGGACAGAATGAGAACATCATGGGGACAGTGTGAGGAATGTCTGAGGACAGTATGAGGACATTGTCGGGACAGCGTGAAGACAGTATGAGGACAGCAGGAGGATAGTGTGAGGACAGTGTGAGGACAGCGGGAAAGATGCGTTGCAAATAAGAATCTCACATCAGAGTTTACTGTATGCCTTCGAGTAGAACTTAAAAACAGAAGGTCCACTGAACATGCTCGTATCGTCATCATGAGCACCACGGGAACAGTTTCAGAGACGTGTTCAGGGGTAGTCAGGGGGGGATTTCCTTGAGGAAAGATTTACATTGTGTGTGTGTGTGTGTGTGTGTGTGGACTCTCAGTAAGTAGGTCACACCTTACTAACCCCTGAACACTAATCTGATGACGTGTGTTGATCAGGAGTGTCTCACTGCTAAAATAACTTTGGACAAGCGAGTGGAAAATCCTGTGTGTCATGAAATCGGAAATCTATAACTCTCATTTTTAAAGTGTTGAAGTGCTGAAGTGTTAAAGTGTTCACTTCACGTAGGGGTCATTAGAGTCACTGTTCACCTTGTACCTTATCTTTCTTTCTTAGCTTCCACAACTGAGATCTATCTCGATGCTCTTCCGCTTTCGTTCTTCCTTAGAGCCTTTAAAAATCGTCTAGATATTTTAAATTTAGAAAACAAGAATTTCTGTCCCACACTAATATCTGCACGTATCCCTTCATTCTATTCTTATTTATTTTCAGAGACTAATCCCAAAACCCACGCCTACCCCACACAGAGTGCACCAGACAGACAGTGTGTTTTGCCCCAGATGGTGCACTATAGTACAGGGCAGTTAGAGGTGATCGGTGCCGCTGTCCGGTGCTGAAACATGGTGCTGTGTGGAAATGAGGACGTCTGCACTTTTCATTAACACGTTTCTCAGATTAGATTCTTAGACTCTAAAGAAGAGATTAAATGCAGCTGAAGGTCTGAAAATATCGACAGAGAGAACATTTTTTAAAGTTTGTTCTTCAATGTTCTACAGAGTGCCCTGAAAGTCTGCATAGCAAATCGGGTTTATCATAAGTGGGAGCGAAGACTTGTGTGTGTGTGTGTGTGTGTGTGTGTGTGTGTGTGTGTGTGTGTTTTCAAAAAAATGCAGTCAAGTACATGAGATTTTTTTAGAAGTTTGTGTGTGTGTGTGTGTGTGTGTGTGTACAGTATGTGTGTGAGCTTACAAGTTATTTTGCATGTGTGTGTGTTTACAAATTATTGTGTGTGTGTGTGTGTGTGTGTGTGTGTGTGTTTGTTTACAAGTTATTTTGCATGTGTGTGTGTGTGTTTTTACAAGTTATTTTGTGTGTGTGTGTGTGTGTGTGAGTGTGTGTATTAACAAGTTATAGTGTGTGTGTGTGTGTGTGTGTGTGTGTGTGTGTGTGTGTGTGATGCACAGGAGAAGTTATTTTTTACAAAATATCTGTTAGTTATCCCTATGTGTGGAGACCTTGGGGACACCCTGTAGTATTTTTAATGACTTGGGCATTAATGAATCAACCAATGAATCAATCAACCAATCAATCAATCAACCAATCAACCAATCAATCAATCAACCAACCAATCAGTCAGGTCAGTCAGTTTAATGAGTGATGAAGACGTACCGCTCTCCACAGCCTGTGCGTCTTGGCGGTGACCGACGTGGCGGTGACCACGATGTGAGAGACGGCCACCATGATGCCGAAGGTCACGGCCAGGAGGGTCCTCACCGGGAGCAGCGCGTACGCCACGAAGGTGACGAGCGCGAGCTGCCAGACGCCGTGCTCGGGCGGCGGCGGGGCGGGGGCGCGCGGGCCGGGCGCGACGGGCGGGAACGGGCAGCAGAGCAGCGCGAAGGTGAAGGCGAACAGCAGCGCGAGGCTGACGATCTGCTGCAGCTGGCCGACGCGCAGGTACTTGACGTTGGCGACGACGAAGAGCGACGCGAAGACGACGCCGTGCGCGGGATGCGACGCCTTGCCGACGGCCAGGCCCGGGCCGGAGAGCGCCTCGAGCGCGGCGAGCGCGCACGCCAGCGCCGCGAGCACGGCGAGCGCCTTGAGCGCCGAGGTCTGCTCGAGCTTCAGGCTGTAGGTGCGGAACAGCGACTCGAGCTCCTTGCAGTCGAACTCGTCCTCGCACGCGATCGCCGTCACGGGCACGGGCACGCCGGGCGGACAGCGCCGGCTCCGCTTCCGCCGCGTGCGCACCTTCTGAAACGGGACTTCCTCCATGTCAGGGCCATTCACGAGCCGAGCGGCGGCGTGGCGGAGACACCGGAGGCACAGGATCCGGGCTTGGAGACAGGAGCGCGCGCATCACATCTCTCTCTCTCTCTCACACACACACACACACACTCCGTATACAGAGGGAGGGAGGAGGGAGGAGGGTGTGTGTGTGTGTGTGTGAGAGAGAGAGAGAGAGAGAGAGAGAGAGAAAAGTGCGCCGCGAGGGAGTTTGTGCATGTGAAGATGAAGAAGAGGAGAGGAGAATGATCAACGAGTGCATGGATCACGCATGCGCAATGCGAAGCCGGGATAAAAAGCACGTAGGGATAATTCAGCAGATACACACACACACAGAGTAAATCAATGGCAGTTAAGTCTCATCACCTGACCCACACCTAAA
This sequence comes from Clarias pachynema, assembly GCA_030014365.1. Classification (NCBI taxonomy): domain Eukaryota; kingdom Metazoa; phylum Chordata; class Actinopteri; order Siluriformes; family Clariidae; genus Clarias; species Clarias pachynema. The sequence goes on from JAQMYL010000001.1 coordinate 6,258,098, forward strand.
CACACCCACGCGTGTTCATGTTCATGTATTTTTTTCCCTGATTGATGTCACGTGCTTTATCTGAGACCATGACACGCAGACATGTCCCTCCACGAGGTTCCCCGTACCTGATCCTATCATGAGCACTGTAACAGATCCAAGTCATGACTGAAGCCACTTCAACAGTTTCACAGCAGCTGACTTTAGAAATGAAATGGTATTAAAACAGTATAAAATGAAGAACATGTTGACATACATTCAGATTCAGGATAAACATCTCCAGCATCCAAAAGGTTCGAGCTCAGCTGACTCTCAGACATGCTCTCCATGTGGGCTTCCTCCCGGTTCCTCAGGTTCTCTTCACCTCCACCTAATAACCTGCCAGTAGGTGGAGTGGCTATGACACATTCCTCCCCCTATGTGTGTGTGTGTGTGTGTGTGTGGTGTTGCTCTGTGAATGCTAGGCATCCAGTCCAGGATATATTCCCACCTCACACCCAGTGATCCCAGAATAGAGTCAGGATCAAGTGAGACCCTAAACAGGATTAAGTGCTCACTGGAGAATGAACAAATGAATGAATGAATGAATGAATGAATGAAGCTGGTGCATTCTGTGTATAAGCTGTCTTAATTTTTAAGAACAAACCATTAATTTATTCATTTATTAATTTAATCAGCCAGTCAATTAGTCAGTCATCACTCATTATTTCATTAATTTATTCCATCACTTTGTCATTCATTCATTTTTCCTTAATTTACTTAGTCTTCGAATCATTCATTAATTTGTTTGTTCATTAATTTATTCATGTATTAATTTATTCATTCAATCAGCCAATTCAGTTATCAATCATTCACTATTTCATTAATTTCTTAATTCATTTAGGAATTAATTCATTTATTCATTAGTTTGTTTATTTATTCGTTCATCATTTCATTTTGTCATTCATTTTTTATCAATTCACCTATTCATTCATTAATTCATTCATTCATTCATTCTTTTGTTTATTCTAATATTTATTATTCATTCATTTACCCAGTCATCAAATAATTATTTAATTCATTCATTTGTTCATTCATTCAATTATTTATTTTATAATATGTTGCTAATTCAGTCCGTCAGTCACCAATTCACTCATTCATTAGTTTGTTCATTCATTCATTCATTCATTATTCACCCAGTCATCAAATAATAAATCCATTCATTCAGCCATTCATTCACTTGTTTATTTTATAGTTAATTATTCTTTTATTCACTCAGTCATTATATCATTTATTCATTCATTTATTTACTCACTTGTTTATTCTTTCGTCCATTATTCATTCATTCACTCACTTAGTCATCACTCACTGAACGATTTATTCATTCAGTCAGTCAAATAATTAATTAATTAATTCCTTCATTCATTTGGTTTTTCCTTCATAAGTGATTCACTCATTCATTCAAATGCTTATTTATGAATCCAAAAATGTATTAATCCATCCATTCATTCATTCGCACATTTATCCATGCATCAATTCATTCACATGTACTTATTCCCTTTCTCATTCATTTACACATTATTCATTCTCCTATTAACATTTTGTTAACAAACCTTTTGTGGCATTATGTTTTTTGTTCACACTTTTATTCATTCATTCACACAAACTCATTTATTTGCTTATTTGATCATTAATTCATTCCAAATTCACATTCATTTATGAAAATATTTACTATTATTTATTATTGTTGATTAATTTATTTATTTATTCACTTAAATATTCACCTATTCATTTTCAGTCTTTCATATATTAGTTTGTTTGCCCATTAATTTATTTCTACATGAATCCATCTATTCAGTCATTCATTCATTCATTCATTCATTCATCCATCCATTTATATGTTTTCGATTGTTTTGTGGTTTTCATTTATCTGTTTATTCATACATGCATTCATTTTCTCTATCACTCATCACTCTACTCATTAATTCATTTGCTGATTCACTTATTCATTTATTCTTCACTATTAATTAGGTCAGTCAACTGCAGCAGTCAATTTACTAATTCAGTTATTTAATATTTAATTAATTTCTGTTCATTATTTACTCACTCATTAATTCCTTCCCATTTACTTTTTCAGGTATTCATTTGTTCCAGGTCAAAGTGTGGCCTTCAGTTTGGATCCTGATCTCACAGATGGTTAGCGCTGTAGGACCAGAGTGCATGCTTCAGCAGGTCGATCCTCAGTCAGGAGGAAAAAATATAAAATATTTAACACTTAGTTCTATCAGTAGTTTCTCTAGTGGAACTTTTAGAGTGTTTTTTCCCCTCTAAGGAAGGTATAAAGTTTAAAGGTATAAGTATAAAACTTTCTAATGAGCCCAAAATCTCATCTTTTGATGGACCTTTAAAGAACTCATTCTTGATTAATTTTCATGTAAATTCAGATCTTGGGTTCTGTATGAAAATCAGGGGTGAAAAAATCCATTAAATAACATTTAAAGTTGTTTTTATTTTTTTTTAAGCGTGTACACGAACATACTGCAACGAGCATCTTCACTCTCAGCCACACCTGAGAAACGAATTAAAAGCTGTAACTGGGATGAGAAAGCCTGAAGATCATAACGATGGTGAGGCTGCTCACGGGGTGTAAATACTTTGTGACAAAGTGAGACAGCTACAGTACATGTTGCTCTCTCTCTCATTCTCACCGTGTTGCTGGATTGGGAATTTCACTCACTTCAGGTGGCACATTTAAAGCGTCCTATAAATAATCACTACACCTCTGAAGGTGTGAAATAGCCAGGAAGGAAAAAAGAAAGTGGGATGGATGGATATGTATATATAATTTTTTTTTAAAAGAGAGAGTACACATGTTTTCATTTTCTGTTTCGGAGAAAAGAAGGAACATGAGAAAAAGGACAATGTTGTCAAATACAACCTTAACAAATGCGTCTTGCAGGAAGAGCTTCGTCTGTTTTTAGTCGTTTGTTCCTGAGATTGAGTAACACCGGAAGCCGGAGACGCAGCGTCTGGTCCTTTGGGAGACGTCTGAGCGATTAGACGCTGCAGCAGCAGCGGTGTGAGTCGCTTTGCTGACTGGAGAAAGAAAAGAAACAAAGCGCCATGATTAATCTCTTTGGAGTGCATGACAAAAAAACAAAAACACTTTCAGCCATCAAGAGACTCAACTGCAGAAAAGAAACACACGTATACACACACACCATATGATGGTTCAAGCTATAGGCCCTCCTGAAAGTCATCAGTACATCATTACAGTAAGAGGAAAATTCACTACACTGAGGTATAACACACTTGGGGCTGTGCTGTTACAGGAAAATAATCACGGCTGAAGTGTTGAACATATGGACATTACGAGACCCCAGAACCATTCTGGCTCCAACAGGACGTCCGGTAGGAGCTCGGGGGAAACCTGTGGAGGATTGAGGAAGCCTGCAGCACTTCCTGGTTAAATCTCAGTCTGTCTGTCTCTCTGTCTTTCCATCACTCACTTTCAGTCTCTTTCTGTCTCTCTCTATCTGTATCACTCATTCTTTCTCTGTCTCTTTCTCTCTCTATTTTGTCTGTCTCTTGCTCTCTGTATCCAACTCTCTTTGTGTCTATTTCTCCAAATTTCACTGTCTGTCTCTCTTTGTCT
>JAQMYL010000001.1:6342131-6357666 GCA_030014365.1 Clarias pachynema
TAATCACTGATCACTACAATTCCCAATCAATAATCACTGATCACTACCATTCCCAATCAAAAATCACTAATCACTACCATTCCCAATAAATAATCACTGATCACTACCATTCCCAATCAATAATCACTGATCACTACTATTCCCAAAATATAATCACTGATCACTACCATTCCCAATAAATAATCACTGATCACTACAATTCCCAATCAATAATCACTGATCACCAATATTTTCAGTGACTGATCACAGGTCACAACGCTTCCCAATGACAATGATTGTTGATCACTACTGTTCTAAAAGACGCATCACTGATCACCAGTCTCCCTTGTGCCTCTTCATTGATCACCATTGCTCCTGATAACCACTGATTGTCATTTCTCCAGCAACTAATCACTGATCATTAGTGTCCCTGTTGAGTAATCATTGATGAACAGGGCTCGCTAGTCTACCCCAACAACTAATAGTCTGATCTTTACATTGTTTTGCATGAATATTCACTGATCACTCTAAATGCTCCAAATGACTTATCACTGATCATCAATCCCCCAAGTCACTACTGCCGGATCAGCATTGTTTTTATTTACTAATTCCTAGTGACGTACAATCCCCAGTGCTCCCAGTGACTAATCCCCACCAGTCACCACACCGTTTCAATCTATTCTATCCTAAACAGAATAGATCAGAACGTCGGCCGATATGGAAACGCTATGCAAAATACCATGATCATCCAGTCGATGTGCAAATGAGTGATGTCATCGGGTGACTTCACTAGAGGGTGTCTATTTTGAGTGCGCATTAGACACTCGATGCTGAATTCAGTGGGTTTTCTTTGTATACACAAAAACATACGTATCAGATTTTTTGTTATGTTTTTATTTATCAGATTTTTAATTTTTTTATTTTTTTTTTACACTTTTTCTAAATTACCTAGAGAGCCTTATGGGAATACACTGTGCCCAACAATGTGGAAGTATAATAATAATAATAATAATAATAATAATCAGATCAGGACCAGTACTGCTGATAGGAATCATGCCTGAGTGTCTGAGAATCGATTCACCCTTGTGACCGAATCGTTGAGAGGGAACCGACTCGCTGGTGAATCACTCAGGGTTTATTATAGGGAGAGAGAGAGGGGGGGAGAGAGAGGAGCTGCTGCGGGGTTTCAGTGCTGCGCTGAGGATCTCACACTCGGGCTCTGCGCAATCAGCCCTCAGGTGCGGGGTGGCCGAGATGTAGACTAGTAAATAATAATAATAATAACTGGATTTAAAGAAACAACAACAAGAAGGAAGAAGAAGAAGAAGACATATTATTTCTGCGTCGAGGCGCGTTAGGAATCCGGTTCCTCCTCCTCCACCTCTTCATCCTCCTCCTCATTCTTCTCCATGCTGAAATCCGCGAGCTGTGGTATGGCGGCGTGCGGCCCCGGGAGCCGCTTTAACGGCGGATACACCACCGGCGGCGGCACCATCATCAGCTCGTCGTCCTCGTGCGCCGCGCCTCCGGCTCCCGCGCCGCTCAGGGCCAAGCAGAAGGGCTTCTGTCTGGTCAGGATGATGAACCTGAGCGGGAAGAAGCCGAGCGCGGACCCGCATCACAAGCCGCAGCACCCGCACCAGCAGCACCAGCAGCAGCAGCACCAGCACGGCCCCGTGCCCTTCATCATCCACTGCCACATCGGCAAGGAGATCAAACACATCTGCGGCAACTGCAGCCGCGCCACCGACGCGCAAGACGGTGAGGCGCGCGCAAACAAACAAACAAACAAAAAAACCCACACAGCGCACTCTCCTCCTTCATCATCATCATCACTCACTCACTCACCCTCATATCACTCACTCACTCACTCACAATACAATCCACATCCCTGCACCCAAATACACCTGTGCACGCGCGCACACACACACACGTTTACATTATTATTTATTTTTATTTATTGATTGTTTTTTTTGTTTTTTTGCGTTATTTTATCTGCATTTTGTTTGCAGGATTTAAAACGCCAGATGCCCTTGTGTGTAAGTCAGAGGTCGCGTTATTGTTCTGAGCTCAACATGATTTGGTGTGTAATGAATATCCTGAGACTCTGAGATCTCCCTCCTCCATGGGAAAAAAAAAAAAAAAAAAAATTAAGCGCTGTTGTTGTTTTTTGTTTGTTTTATTGCATTCATGTTGATCTTCATTGCTGGAAGAAACTGGAGCACACTTGTTTTTAAGCATTTCGGATGGCGTAGTGGTCGGCGCCGCGGTCTCGCACCTCCAGGTTCCGGGTTCGATTCCCACCGGGGGTCTGTGTGCCATGGGGTTTGCATGTTCTCCATGAGCTTGCTTGGTGGGTTTCCTCCGGGTATTCCGGTTTCCTTAACGGCGCAGGTACTTACGCTAGTAATGTTTTATTCGCGCCAAGCGTGAGTGTTCCATTAGACCCTTCCAGACCCTTATCAGCAAGGTGTAGTAGTGGCTTCGGCTTTATTTTTCTAACTTGATTTCGCAAATCATTCACATGTAGGGCACACGTTTGTTTGTTTGTTTGTTTTTGTTTGTTAATTAAGTGGTCTCATATTCCCATGTCAGGTGTGCACTCTAGGTAAAGTGTAAATAAAAGAAAAAAAGTGTGTGTGTGTGTGTGTGTGTGTATATATATATATATATATATATATAGATATAGATATAGATATAGGTCGGTGACTTGGTACTATAGTTAGCACTGTCGACTTGGTACTGTAGTTAGCACTGTCGCCTTGCACCTCCAGGTTCCGGGTTCGATTCCCGCCAAGGGTCTGTATGCAAGGAGTTTGCATGTTTCCAAGTACTCCGGTTTCTTCCCATAGTCCAAAGACATGCAGATTAGGCTAATTGGCCATTCCAGGGTGTACCCTTCCTCATGCCCTAAGTCTCCTGGGATGGGCTCCAGGCCCCTCACAACCCTGTATACAGGATGAAGCAGTTGAGTGAGTGAGTGATTTGGGTTAGGATTGTGCTTCGCCCTTATTTTTAATTCTGCTTGGTTAGCTGTGCTGATGTCTTTTTTGCTGTTCATGTAACATAGTACAGAGATTTGAAAAGAACTAAATAAAAAAAAAATGCAAGGCTATAGTGATGGATTATTGAAAAGGTTATTGGATGAATTGGATGGGGGGAAAAAACTATGAAATTTGCAATGGGAAAGCTGAGAGGTTCTACTGCAGGTCCTGAAGAAATGATTTTTTTGTTCCATTGTGCACAGGATATACAGTATATAAAGGAGTCATGATAAAACCTGGATTTACAATGAGTTTAAAATGGATCCTGATAGAAAAGTATAAAAATATGGAGTGTAAATGTTGTATCCTGTATGGATGGTGTTGGTAGAACGCTTGTTATTTAAGGATGTCTTAGTGCTCGTGGTTTGGAGTTGATGTTCAGCTATTAAAAAAAAAAAAGTTAAGTAAATTACAGCTTGTCATTTTTACATCACTAATGTTTAAGATGGGGGGGAAAAAAGAGTCTCTTAATGCTGCATTTGAGTCATTCGCTGTCATTTAGAATCGTTTAGAGCCATCTGGAGAAAAGGGAAAGAAGCCATCCTGAACGACGTGCGTATTCAGCAAATTATCATTCCGTGGACTAAATGGGACCTGGATAGAAAAAAAACAAGAAAAAAACGCCAGTGTTACCATTTAGAGTTAGTGTGAGAGAAACAATAATACAACAATAGTGATGCACAATATACAGTATACAGCATTTTCAACATGTTTACTTGAAATATCTTCCTTTGTGTCGCTTTCGGTATGTAGCAAGAAATATGTGAAAAACATGTCAAAAATTTAAAATATTGTTTACTTTTTTTGGAGAAAATAATGCAATTCAGTACATCTGTTCAGTCCATTAAAATGAAAACGTGGAGTAATCTTTACTGTAAATGTAAAGTGATTTCTTACCATACCTCACATACAGTAAGCATCACACAAACGTTTGGGCAACACGAACACCCAAACCTTTCACATTTCAGAAGGTCTCAGATCTTCCTTATCTTATCTAAGGCTGTAGCTCAGTTATTGTTACAAAAGCTCAGGTAATGCAAATGTTCAGGTAATGCAAGATTTTTAAGCACTCCGACTCCATGGGTTTCTCTAAGAAGCCGTTTAGCTCTTCTGTGAAAATGAAAGTAATAGATGCCTACAAAGCAGAAGCATTTACAGATAGAGGTTTCCTTGGTTCGTAATGTAATTAAAAAATGCCAGTTAACAGGAGGTCAAGTAAAGGCCTGGACGTCTTTTAAAAGAAAAACTGTGAAAGGGAGCTGCTCATAGTATCAGAATTCCTGTTTGACATCTGCACAAATACGACCTGTATATGAAAGAGTTATCTGGCAGCAATGAGCAAAGGTATCTTTGTAATAATAAAGACAGGATAATGATCCTAGAAGCACCTTAAAGTCCAAGATCAACAGGAGCAAGATGGAGATTTTTTGCAGTAACCATACCCCTAACATCAATGATAATCTGTGGATGGATTCAGAAGAGCAGCGTAGATCTCCCAGATCTAGACGCATTTTGTTAAGGAAGAATGGTTGATCATCTCCTAGAGAATAATTGTAAGACATTCACAAGCTGTGATACGTTCCAAATGGTGCTGTTAACATCTCCTGACCTTGAAGGATGCCAACAAATGTGCCTTGAAACTGTATTTAAAAACAAAAACAAAAAAGGTTTGCTCATACTTGTATACGGTTAAGAATAACCCCAGAATCACTGTGAGAACTTCTATGGTTTTATTTCCTTCCTTCGCTCACTCACTCACTCACTCACTCACATATATTTTTCTTTTCTCTTTCCAGCGGAGGAGGTGGAGCGTCTGGCTGCCATGCGTACCGAGTCGCTCGTCTCCGGCACGCACACGCCGCCGATTCGCCGCAGGAGCAAGTTCGCCACGCTCGGCCGACTTTTCAAACCTTGGAAGTGGAGGAAGAAGAAGAGCGAGAAGTTCAAGCAGACCTCAGCAGGTGGGAAGTGGAGTGAGTTTGATGGCACACCCACTTCAGATACACACTCGATTGAATGTTCCAGTGGTGTATCGCGATTCTTTTGTGCTGCGATTCACGTATCGTCCACATTGACTCCGAATTTGGTTTTATTTTTAAATAAATTCTTAAGTTGTTGGGGTGGTAAAATGTTGCAGTTCCTCAAGAATCCTACAGGTGGTGCACTTTAAACTATTCGTACACTCGCGAGCAGCATTCTGTGTGATAGGAGTAAATTATTTGCTCAGTGTGTTTATTATTGTAACAAAATATAAAAGAGTATTTATAAAGTGCGGTACTAAGAAAATCGCAGTACCAGCTGTATCGCCACCTAGGTATCGTGATAAAATTGTTTTGGGTGGTCACTGGTGATTCCCATCTATTTTGTATATACAGTATAAGACGTACTGTAGATTACAGCTTGTCGTTCCATGATGCAGTTCAATTCAGTTTTATTTGTATAGCGCTTTTTACAATTGTCATGGTCGCAAAGCAGCTGTACACAGCTGTAAAGCATGACGGTGATCTTGAGTTGGGTTTGATCCTCTACCATGATGAGACGGTTTATACAGTGGTTTATGCGCTGCAGTAGGGGTAATAACATTAAGTGCATTTGCATGTCCAGTAAAATTGATCAGTGTGATTAGAACCCAGTGCTCTGCTTCTACACGAGTCATTTAGCCTCTTAGTGACATTACCGAGCACGGACGCTATTTGTTTAATTATGTGTTATCCGGCAGGACGGCCACGTCCTAAATTCAAGCCGTATGAAATAAAACACTCAGGGTGTGCTTTAACGGGAAAATAATCAATGACCGTGTGGTGTGACGCTGCCCAATGAAGATCACAGTCACTACTACTACCAGACCTGAATATTTGCCTGTATTTCATCTGATGTTCTGTTTGTTCTTCGCACGATCACGTATATAATCTGATATCCCCAATCCGATCAGGTAAATCCTCTGAGCTTCTCTACAGATTTTTTTTGTTGTTGTTCCCCCCTGGTGTTGTTTATTATTGAACCGTTGAGCAGTGTAGCTTTGTAAAGTTTGCTTCTTTTTTTGGAGACTTACAGACTTCAGTCTCACCATCTTCCCAAGCACGGGTCACACCGGTCACATGATCACTCTGGTAACCTCGATTAGCGTCTGTGCTGTTTAAATATAGCCCGCGCAGCTGAATCAATAGTTCACAGAATTGACATCTGCATTTAGCATCCTGTGGGCAAGAACTATGTATCAGATTCCCTACGGGTTTCGTTTTCCTTCTGTTTTAATCTTTCTCTTTCTCCCAATTTATTTTTGAATATATTTATTTATTTATTTATTTATTGAATTATATACATTTATTTATGCGTGTATATACATATAAAATGTATCTACATCCTATGCTTTTGTTACTTTCTTTTCTCTGCTCCATCAAGATCGCTGCTTTTGAAGTGCCTCGTCCGATTTATTTATTTTTTTTCCATTGCGGTGAATTTAATGCGTTTTCCACAAAATCCGCAGTGATCTCACGAAAAGGAATGTTTAAAACCCGAGCTTTTGTCCTACTCCATTTCCTGAGCTAGAGGCAGCAGGAACAATGTGGGTAAAGCTGTCAGCTCTGCAGGCAGGCTGAAGCGGCGGCGGGAGCAGCAACTGTAGCTGAGAATCGATTTAGGCAAAGAGTTAGTGTTTTCTCCCAGCTGGCTATTTTTACTCAGCCTTTGATGTATGTGCTGCAGCGAAGCATCAAGGCCAGGTAGAAGAGGTATACACAGGAGCTTTTCATTGTGCAGTGCCTGATCGATTGAGACACAGCGAGGTGTTGAGTGAAGAAGTGCTCGGTGTGCTTGTTTGATCAAGAGAGCCAGTGTGAGGGGTAACAAATATTCAATCCTGGATGTGTCAGTAATCACTTAATTTGCAGAACACCTCTGATCGAACCGACGTCTGGTCCATTGAAAGACAGCAAGATGTTGGGCAAGGAAGTACTTAAGGTTGTATCAGCTTGAAGGTCACAAACCCGCCTGGAAGCATTCCAACCCGCGGGTCACCCGCCTTGAGGGGTACGAACCCGCGACTCACCCGCCTTGATGGGTTCCAACGCGCGGCTCACCCGCCTTGAAGGGTTCCAACCCGCGGCTCACCCGCCGCCTTGAAGGGTTCCAACCCGCGGCTCACCCGCCGCCTTGAAGGGTTCCAACCCGCGGCTCACCCGCCGCCTTGAAGGGTTCCAACCCGCGGCTCACCCGCCTTGAGGGGTTCCAACCCGCGGCTCACCCGCCTTGAGGGGTTCCAACCCGCGGCTCACCCGCCTTGAGGGGTACCAACCCGCGGCTCACCCGCCTGGAAGGGTTCCAACCCGCGGCTCACCCGCCTTGAGGGGTTCCAACGCGCGGCTCACCCGCCTTGATGGGTTCCAACGCGCGGCTCACCCGCCTTGATGGGTTCCAACGCGCGGCTCACCCGCCTTGAGGGTTACCTGGGGTTTGTAAACTTCATTGTGGTAAACTTCATCTTTGATCGCTAACATTGGCACCACATATCAAAAAAAAGCATTGGAAAGCAGATTGGAAATATTTTCAGGAATAATTGACCTCCTGGTTCCAAACAATGATTCCAAGGTCCCTCAGCCTACACAAAATCAGAAAACTGTTCAGCAAAGTAGGAGTTCATTCTTGAAACAACCTGGATGTGTGAGGACCAAGGCCATGCTTGTGACCAAAGTGATACACACTCCAAAAAAAAAAAGGTTTCTCAATAGGCTTTCCTAAGAAAGTTACTAAAAGCCTTACAGGCATTTTTTTTACTCCTGACTGTGCACATCTGTGGAACCACAGATCTAAGTGATCAGCCCCCAAATATCCCAAAGTAAGTATTATTCCATTGCATCTGTTTTTCTTTTTACATTTGAGGTAATGTCTAAGAGCCTGTGCAGCTTTCTCACACATAGCTGTGGGAAATGTGGAAATGTGTGCTCGCCTAACAAAGGAAGGATTTGGGTTTGGTGGACTGGTGTCAGTTTTTCGTGAAATCTCCGAGGGCTGTGAATTGTCTCTCTGAGCAGAGCCGAGGAGAGAGTGTGAATCCCGAACTGACTCATCAGTAAAAACGAGCTGCTGTGGCTGTGACTGGCAGCAGACGCCTCTGGTGCGGGTGACAGACTGTCAATCAGCAATTCAGTCAATTAATCGTTCAGTCAGTCAGGAAACTGGCCTGGTTCTACTGTGCAAGAAACATCACAACATGGAATGCAGGTTGACCACTTTTGCAGCTTTAGTATGTAGTGTTTGTTGGCCACTTTACAGTATTCTTTTGCTGTGGTCTTTGGTTTTTTTCTGCAGTAAGGCAAGTGGGCAAGACTATCATTATAGATCTTTCAGTGAGGCACTGATGTCTCTGATTCTTCAACCAGAAAGAAGGATGATTATCTTTTGCTTTGCTTAAGCGATGTTGATGATCATCACCGTTTTGCCAACCAGAATTGAAGACACTAAGAATTTAGACAAACTAAGGGGCAGCCTGCAGGTCTACTTGGTGAAACATGCCCTGCCTTCCAAGTTCAAATTCCACTACGCCTACTGGACAGCCCAAAGGGCTATTACCTTGCTTTGGCACATGCATCAAATGGACCAAATGTGATCAAGGGTAGCTGGTGACCATTACAATCCATCAATATTTAGCTTTTTTTTCCTGTAAAATTATGACTTAAGCATTCAGGCTCCAGATTTGTAGAGTGGAAGTGGGTTAAAACTATAGAAGCCGTGTTTTACATCCAGCCACAGCAAAACGCTAATGGCCAATACCTACCATCTTGGTTGTCACGTGTCTTTAAATTTGATCTTTGGAAAGCAATTTTCACACTTGTGGCAGAGTTTGATTGCTCCCTTTTTTACCATATCCCTGGTGCCCAGTTAGTATAATGGTCACATTTAGTATAATTGTCCTCTACTCGATTATACTTGCGCATCCTTGTTCTCCGATACACCAGGTGGCAGTATGGACCTGCGATCCTTCAGTAAACATGAAGAACAGTATAATAAAGCTGACCTACCTAATATTATTGATGTACTGTATTGGAGAAAATGTGAAGATTTCCAGTCACGCCTGCCTTCCTACTTTATCAGGTATGGCTGTGCAGTTCAGAGAATGAGACCTGAATGTGCTGCATACTGTACATATGCACATTTCCAGAGGAAACTGACGGTGTGATGGTGTCACATCTTAAACAGCGGTTCACTTCCATGTTAAGGAGAAAAAGAAACCTTAATTTTTCACATATTATCCCAAGGACCTCATTACAGGGTTAGGCCTGATACATGCCCCTGGAGCAGACGGGGTTAAGGGCTGTAGCTCAAGGGCCCAACAGTGGCAGCTTGGTGGATCTGGGGCTTGAATTGCCAACGTTCTGATTGGTAACCCAGAGGCTTAACCATGTTTAAGTACAGTTAGCCTCCATATTTGATTCATACTGTGTCTTGTATACCATCTTTTTACATAGACTTGAGCACTGTGTGGATCCACGCCAGGGCAAGGGACAGCGTCCACACCACTAAAACATACCTGACTTTGGTTTTGAGAGTCCCTAGTCTGAAAGACAAAGTTCTGATTTCAATCATTTCCCCAGTTGTTGTCCCATCAAAATGGTTCCTAATGGTTCCCAAGCATTGTCTTTTTAATGGAAGTGGTGAAATATCTGATGTCGGGTCTGACTTCAATGCCTTGTTGATTCTCTGTAGTGAACCATGCGCTGAGCAACCAGTAAATAAAGTAAACTTGACGGTTTTATCCCATTCAGGCTGTGCTTTGGGCAGGAAGATGTCATATTCTTACTGTACTTTTATTTGCTTGATTACCTTTTTAGACTTTGTCATGCAAATTGATTCGACCTACATTTCCAGTCTAGCCGGATTCCTTCCTGTTTCCTTTTAAACCCCTTTTTTGAGGCTATTGCTAGAAAAGATTTTTTTTAAACAACTTTCTAGAAAGAATTTGAAATGGCAAATATGTCTGTGAAATCGTTTTATTGATCATATTGCTGCTATTAATATATTAAGATGGAACATGTGTATTAGTAAACAACAAAGAATGGTCCTTCCTGCCTGGTCGACTGTATTACTGCGCTCTCTCTCTCTCTCTCTCTCTCTTGGCTGTGACATCATGTAACAGCCTACATATTGGAAGCAAATGAATGACAGATGGTGTCCTACTGTTCAACAGCTTAACATTTCTCGATATGAAAAATTTAAGGTTCAATAGTCACTGTTTATGTCTTACTAGAATAAATACTGTGGAATATTGTGTAGAAATGATAAGACATAATAATAATGTAAGCTATTGTCTCAGAACAAGTCGATTATATAGCTGAATTATTATTATTTTTTTTTTGTAAAACTGGTATATATACTGTACTGTAGGTTGGCCTTTTGTCTATCATTTTATAGCCACGCCCCTTCACATCCTTATAAGTCATAATGAGGAGAATGTCCCTGTTCATGGAGACCTTGTGGATTCAAGAGGCCATGTCGGTTGTTGCTAAACTGTAGTTAGCATACCATTTCTAGCTGAACCGACACATGTTCTGGATACAATAGTGTGGAAAAGCCAAGATTTTTAGATTCTCTATAATTGCCGGCCACACATGGGGATGAGGATGCAGCACATAATCAGTACAGCACTTTTTTTTCACTGGACATTGGAAGAAAGTCTTGGACGTTGCACTGTTGGAGTGCTTTGATCTGTGTAAATGTAGAAGTGTTCACGGCTGCATTGGATTCATCAGTGCCGCAGCGTAACCTTCTCAGAAATGGAGCTCCTCTCTAATTTGGGTCATAACCATGCAAACAGTGCATGTGCGAGGAGTGAAGAACTATAAATGGGAAGATGTTTGCAATCCAGTGTCACGTGTAGCGTCCTTCTCAAGTCCTGTATGTGGATGAATGTACAGTATGCATACAATAGGAATTGGCTCGAATCTGCCCGCATGTTCTCCCCATGCCTTGTGGGTTTCCACTAGGGACTCTGGTTTCCTCCCATAGTCCAAAGACGTGTGTTCTAGGCTGTTTACCTGCCTGTGTCCTGTGATGGGTTGGCACCCCACTATTGCCTTGTGGCCTGAGCTCCCTGGGATAGGATTCAGATCTCTCTGACCTCATGCAGGGTAAGCAGTATGGAGAGAAAGTCAATGCTTCTTTTTATACATTTCTATATTCCATGTCCTAATAAGGTCATTATGAGATTTCTTTAAAAAAAAAAACCAAAAAAAAAACCACATACACACATCTTGATGGGGGGAAAATAAGATCCACAGAGTCAGTACTTTGAGACTGAATGGCTTTGTACGTATTATCTGTGCCGTGTGAGACATTTGCTCTGATGACTGGCTCTCTGACTCATTTTGTGCACCAGCGAGTCTCTTGTTTATATGAGCTCCTCTTACAGTAGATATCTGTTGGTGGATCTGACCTAAAGTCCCTGCGAGTTGCCTTTAAAAAAAATGTGACTCTAAAGAAATGAACTAGGATGAATCACAGTTTCCTTCAGTGTTTGTTAAATGCTAGACGTACAGCGTTGGTTTAGTTTATATCTGAAACACCACAGTTTCTTAGTAAAGTAAATAACACTGTGGGGGGGGGGGGTCTATGTATGAATTTGTGTATGTTTGCCAGCTTCATCTACAGAATACTATTAATATCCTGTATGTGGTGTGTTTATGTTCGTTTGTCAGGTTCGGAGACTGGCACAGGGGTTTCTTTTCTATTGTGTGATATAATTACTAGAAATCATTTCATGCATCAACACATGCACTTTTCCTGTCCTATTCTAAAACTTAAACTATTCCTTCACATTTAGCTTATCTATGCACTTCCATCATTCCCATTGCAACCTTAATTAGCATATACCTTTTCGTTTATTTTTACATTTAGTTCCACTGTTTTGTCCAATTGTTACCATTTAGGCAGAAGAAATGGCCGTTGTCACGTATACACTAATGCATTGGTTCCCCAAACCCTGGGTTGTGACCTACTGGTGGGTCGCAGGAGATTTTATTTGGGTCGCGCTTTATGTCTGTAGTTCACCTTTCAGTCACACGGGGGAGCTAGTTAGTTTTCTACCACTGTCAAGGTTTCTGTCCTAGTTCCAGCTGCAGTTAACGTGCGAGTAGAGGAAATTAAAATGATAAGACAGTCCGTGAACTTTGCCTATAAATGCATTTACTTGGTATATTTGGTAAATTGGGTCATGGTGGGATGTCATTTAAAGGAAGCAGAGTCCCACCGTCGGGTCCCACCAACCTGTACCATTTTGGTCCTGGCATTTCCTTCAGCTTTTAAATTTCACTCCATTGATTAGTTCAAGTGTTTCCAATTGGAGCCACTATTTAATTCATCCATTTAATCCAACCTTCAATATTTAGTCCCACCATTTACATTATCATTTAAGTTATAAACGTCATTAATTCTGACCATTTATTCCCAATATTTTATTTTATTTTATTATTTTTTTTTTAATAGCATTTGGTCTCACCATTAAGTTAAACTTTTTGTATATATTTGCTCGAGATGTTTAATCCAGCCATTATCATCTTATCTAAGTGTTTATTCCGGCTCTGTAGTTCCATGACTGCAGTTTGGTGTTTCTTTCCTGTTCCAGATTATTTCATTCACTTCTATTGAATCAGTTGGTACAGGAACCTCCTTATAAAGTGTCCCAGATAGTTATGCATTGCAGCGGTCAGTTTGCTGTGTCCCAGTTTGATCCCTGAAGAGCTTTTACAGATGCTAGACCAGAAGAACATACCAGCCCATCTTATGTGCAGCACCAGGACTTGTGTAACGTCTGCTAATGTACCATGCAGGGGGTTTAGCTGGACATGTTATGTGTTATAAACCTCTTGGTAGTTGTGCTTTACATTTCTGACCTGACAGAATGATTATTTGAGAAAGATGGTAGACGACGTGCAGAACATTCTGAATCAGACAGTCTGATTCACTGATTAACAGTCGGTGACATTTGTTTTTGGGCTCACCTGCCCGAGTGATGTACATCTGGCATCCTGATAGACATTTGAAACTGTGAGGACTCATTAATAGTCATAATTGAAATGAATTACCATGAATCCAGATGATCAATTTATAATCACATAAGCTGTTCGAAATAACACGTATGCAGCATGTGGGAGAACTCCGGGAGCGGTTGTGAAGGTATCGTGACCCAGAGGACAGTGTCTTTTTGCCACATGTTTTCGTAAACCATGTACTTTGTGTTTGAGGTTGAATGGAGTCTTATCAAGATTGCTTTGACATTTAACCGGTTTACAAGATGATGAGCCCTTCGCCCCATTCCTTCATATCCACGTTTACAGTCTTTGGTTCGACCATAAATATTTTTCCTCTAAATGATGATGGGGGAGGGGAAAAACTAAGTCTTACAAATAGACTGAATTAGCTGTCAGATGAATGCAGAAACTCTGACCTGTACTGAGGAGCTGGAGCTTCCACATAGACAAGCACAAGTCTTATTGAAATCATTTATATGAAATTGTCCCACAATGCACTTTGGGGTTGGTTGTGCTTTGCGAAGGTTGATACCTAATATGGAAAGTTTGTTTTGGCATTATTTAGTCACATGACTTATTCCAATTGGTTCCACCTTTTAGTCTGAATTTTATCCATTAGTCCAACTTTTACCATTTACTCCAATTACTACCATTTAATCCAACCATTACTAATTAATCCCAAAATTTTATTACACCATTTAGTATTTAGTCCAGGCATTATTTTTGGCCCATTATTTAATCCTACCATTAGTTTAAAATATTTCCATTTTGTCCTATTATTTGGTTTCAGCATTAAGTAGTAGTATTCATAACCCAGTAAAATGTAACATCTGTAAGTTCAAGTCATGACCTGACTGTTGGGAAGAAAAATGTCCTTCTGTGGACATCTTCTGAACTAACACACCTCATGTCTCATTTGTCTGGTCATGGGATGTCCAGTGTTGAAATCTTTTGGACATAAAATGTCTATCAGGTACTTCTCGCCTTCAATAAGTTGGGGCATGTGAATTTGAGGTCTAAATTCAGGCCAACACCGATCACTCGAAAGCCTGAACACACCCTGCCCAGATTTAGCCGTCTTACTGACATCTAGTGTTTAAACTCTTAAAGACCACCGACTGTCCATATGTCCACTTTCCTTCAAATGGACATCTTTTTAAAAAAAATCATTTTTAAGAATTACATTGTCAAGAAATATGGCATAACAGATGTCAGATCTCAGCATATGAGAGCATTTTATCATACGTTATTCATATTCATGCCAGTTACAATAGTTTGATTTGTGACCATAAGCACCAAATGAGCTACTGGCGTATCTGAGTCCATACCATCAAACGCATTAGGCCTGTCGTTGTGGCCTGGTAGACTTTCTAAGGTCACCGTCCTGACCTCAAGCAATACCTTCTAGTCTGTTCTGAGCTGTATAAAGCAGGAGGGAAGAAAATGCTTCATTCAAGTCTCTGTTACTCTGTGATCATAAATCCCACTATTTTTCTTACCATTTAATAATAATAAAAAAAAAACTTCAAAGGCATATCTTTCAAAGAGATGCACATTCATGAGGACCAAAGAATGAGGGAACAGCGATCCTTTGATGTTGTGTATATGGCATTCTGGGCAAAAATAGGGGGAAATGGGGTGATAGTTAAGAAGTTATAATGGGATTAGCATTCAGGTCCATAATTCAGTCTAACTGCTGCCATTTGGTCCTGTGATTTATTTCTGAAATTTAGTCCCGCCATTTGGTTCAACTAAGGCCATTTGTTCTCACCATTGAGTTGAACCCTGAACTATTGAGTCTTTTTTTTTTTTTTTTTTTTTTTCTTGTCAGTTCTGGCATTTATTCCCAAAATTAAAAATTATTTGTGTAATTTGGTTCAGCTGCTGTAATTGCACTCGGTGTCACTATTGCCATTTAGTCTTACCATTTAGTTTCACCATTCGGTCCCAGCTACTGCTGCAGGGTTTCATCATTAAGTCCCAGTATTTCCATTTATTACATCTATTTGGTTGAACCATTCAGTCTTCCCATGGACTACCACTGCTGCATTTCCTCCCTCTGATTGATTTCAGACACTTTCATCTGGTCCTTCCATTTAAATCCCCTGTTACCTTTTAGTTGAACCATTTAATGTTCTTTTACTAATCGTAATGTCAGACTAAAGGTCTCACCTCATCTGTGGTTGTAGTCTAAAATTAAGGATTTAATTAGTCTATTTACTTCCAATATTAACATTTTAGTCCTGCTCAATTCAGGTGATTTAAGTGTCATATGCACAATAAAACAGGAGACTCTAATGTAGAATGAAGTTCTTACTCTGTTCCTTCCGACCAGCCATTACATTTACATTTAGGCATCTGGCAGACACCCTTATCCAGAGCGACTTGCATTTTTATCTCATTATACTGTACGTCTGAGCAGTTAAGGGTTAAGGGCCTTGCTCAAGGGCCCAACAGTGGCAACTTGGTGGTTGTGGGGTTTGAACCTGG
>JAQMYL010000001.1:6382757-6392757 GCA_030014365.1 Clarias pachynema
TTACTGACGTGAATGTCACATTCCCATCCAATCCACACCCTCGGGTTCAGGTTCGGGAAGACTCTTACGCGAGGTTATGTGAGGTCATGCGAGGTCGTGAATCGACCCGTCGCTCCTCCGACAAACTTGTACAACTTACTTTTTTTTTTGTTTTGTTTTTGTTTTGGAGAACACGTAAGTTCTGCCCCGGTCTCATTAGCGTATTATAAGCATGCTTCACTTTAGCTACGGCTCTCGTTCAGGAACGTTGTGTTTCCATGGCAACGACATGACGCGGCGATTTTAGAGAATCACTAAACGTTATTGTTATTATTATTATTTTTAAATTATTTATAAAGGGATTCCGTATATCTTTGTCGTCTTCATCACCAACGATCATCACGATTTTCTACGAAGGTTTCTAGGAAAAATTGCACAAAAACGAAAAAAAAAAAAGGGCCGCAACTCTACCGCAACGACGGAAATACTAGAAAAAAAAAATCAGCACGTAAAAATTTCATACGTTTCTAAGCTCGTAATGAACATTTAACTGAACATTGCTACAGGTTAAACGCACAGCCGAGTCGAATCGGATGTAGTGCAAAAGTTTGTGCCCCCCAAAATTGGTTTTTAACCTAAATAGGAAATTTTTTATTTTATTTTTTTTTTTATTGAAATGTTAAAAAATAAAAATGAAACTCTTTCTCAAGTGTTCCTTTTCAAACTTTAAGTTTCACTTTGGAGAAAAAGAAACCCTTTTTTTTGTGGATTTCACACACTGTCTTTTACGGAGCTTGAATGTGCACACTGCTTAAAAACAAAGGTGCCAAAACTTTTTTTCTTCTACCTTTTTTTTTTTTTTTTTTTTTTTTTTTTAAAAGAGGATGAAAGAACTATTTTGTTTACTGATTCGTTAGGGGATTTATTGGTTGATTGGTGACACTCCTGATGTAGATGTTTGTGATTTAATTCGCCACTTTACAGTGAAGCTGATGACGTGTCAGATTTTTATAAATTGTAAAGCGGTGCGTCACGTCGCCCCGGACTACCTTTGCACAAACAAATTAATTAATTAATACAAATTAATCGAAATTTGGCCATAAAAGTGGAAATCTTGTCCGTCCCCCTCAGACTGGACCTGCAGGATTGTGAATTCAGCAATAAGTGTTTTTCTTTTCTTTTTTTAAATTTTATTTCTTTTCTTCTTTTTCCCCCCATGTAAGTGTGTGTGTGTGTGTGTGTGTGTGAGACTGAGTGAATGAGAGCGAGACAGAAGTCTGGGAGATGTTTCAGCTTCCAGTGTGCTACAGACTGCTTTATCTCCATTAAATAAAACACAATGACCAAAACGGACCTCTGCCTCGACTTCACTCACTTTACCGTTGTTCACACCGTGGCTCGTTTTATTCACGCAGCAACAGATCACGTAAAAACATTCGAGCATCTGGACACCTGCCTGTGTGTAAAACTGACCATAGGCAAGAAGAGAAAAAGATTCGGACCAAAAGAGTCGGCTCTTTGAGACAATAGTTTTAGCTGACTCTTATTATTTACTACTACTCATATTATTATTATTATTATTATTATTATTATTATTTATTTTTATTATCATTTCCTTAAAAAATGTATAGGTGCAGTGACCTTACGTACCTACTGATTGACTTGTTGATTTAATTGATTGACTTGATTGATTCATCCATTAGTTAGCTCTTGAAAGCCTTGATTGAAATCTCATCACCCTCTAACCTGATTATTAATTTGAGTCCTGATTTATGTGTTTGACTCTCATCCTGGTGCATGAAACAAATTTATTATAAATTGTTTATCAAAAAAAACGAATGGAAAAAAAAAAAAGTCGGAGCAAAGCTCAGATCTAACAGGACACTGAGGCCCACATGCACCGTCTCGCTGTAATATATTTCAATGAGTTTTAATGAAATTCTAAACCCTAACCTGGAGTTGTTTTGTTGTTTGGAAGTTCGAATAGGATTTTATTCAGCAAGTCTTAAGTGACAAAAATCACTAATCGAAATGTTTTAAACTAGTAGATTTTTTTAGAGGAAGACTCAGCAATTCACGTGTCCTAATGGCAGCAGATTCCAACCTGTGTGCTGATTTTCATGACTTTTTGAGTATGGTAAGAACCCCCCAAAAAACCTTAGAAGAACAAATAGGAAAATAAAAAAAGAACTTGTACACTATGACACTGGCACCATCAATAGAGCACCAACACTATCAGAGCATCAGTACAGTCAGAGCAGTGATGTCATAGTGCTTGGGCCCTAAAAAAAAAAAACTGGAAATCCCTGGGCATTACTGTTTAAAACCTGTTGAGTTAACCTGACTAACACTCTACAATCATCCCCAAAGACTTTTCCAGACCTTCATCTTCAGCTAGGCTGTGGTCATTAAAAGATTTTGAACCGGTCAGTGACTAAAACCAACACTAGATGGCGGTAGTTCACAGGCTGTTCGTCTATTCATCCTCTCCCACCTGTATTCCGACCAAAGTACGTGCTTATAGGAGAAGAGCATGAGCGTGTGACGTAACACGCATGAGGCCAGTCCGTATTAACCAATCGTAAACCTTGGGGGGCGGGACTTACGTACAAGAAAAGCGGGTAGGATTAAATTATTAAGAGGGTGGCCGACGCGCAGTAACTTTAAGTCAAGTTTTTCAAAATGGCGAATCTATAGTCTATATAGAATACACTCCAGAGTCGAGATGTTAATAAAAGTGACCACAAAAAACACTCACACACACACACATTGATATATATAAACCGTGTATTAAAGTTGAGAGAGAACGCAAAAAGAAAAAAAAAATGCTCATACAAATTTACAAATAAACTTAAAAACGTAACATATATTTTATGAATAAACGTTTAAAAACAAACAAACAGAAACTGCCCTCTTACGCCTTTGAGGAAATGGACGGTCGTCACATTCCAAAACAACGGTCGCCATTGGCTACACGCAAGGCCTTATGGGAAATGTAGTCTTACGGCATTCTCGGAAACTACAATTAGACACCGTTAACATGTTAATAAAAGTGACCACCTAAAAACACACACACATTGCTATCTGAAACTTGTATAAAAGTTGTAAGAGAGAAAACGCAAAAAAAGAAAACAGAAGATAAAACATGCTAGCTTTTAAAAAAAAATATATATTAATACATACACTTTTTAAACAAACAAACAAACAAAAAAGAAATATCCCCCTTGCGCCTTGAATGAAATGGACGGGTTGTGACATTCCAAAACAACGATCGCCATTGGCTGCACGCAAACGCCTCCTGGGAAATGTAGTCTGTTTAGTCGTACCCAACTGCTGATTTCAGCTCTGAGAGAACTACACTTCCCAGCGTGCCGCGCCCCACACGCGTAGGCGACGGACGCCATTTTGTCGGCGTCGCCCCATAGAGCTCATAAGCTATCTACCTCATGAATATGTAGCACTCGATTTGCGTAAAGAGGAGGTCGGGCGACGGTCGGGGTGTTGCGCATACATACATACACACACACACGGAGCTTCTCTATACATTTCTGCGTAAATGAGACGCATAGCGGCGTCTCCGCCCTCGCGCGCGTACGTACGTCAAGCTCGGTCTCGAGCTTCCCTTCTTCTTATGTCCGTCCGTTAGGGCTAAAGGTTGACGGTTTTTTTTTTTGTTGTTTTGTTTTTTTTAAACCGACTCCGATGTGCGGCGGAGTGACGGCGCCGCGCAGACGGCGTGCAGCTCGTGCGTGCGTCGGTTCACGGCGCTGAGGCGGACGCGAGAGCGACGGAAGAGATGGACGGCGCGAGGCTGGCGGAGGGAAACTTCTGGAAATCCGCGTCGGATCAGAATAATAAGTTGAGGAGTCCGAGCGGTAAGGGTGACGACGATGGCGGAGGGAGACAGGAGGCGACGGCGCCGCCGCGGGTGGACCTCCTTAACGGTAACCGCGGCGCGCAGTTGATCCCGGGCGGCAAGGCGGCGCTGAAGTCCTCGAAAAGCGCCCGCGCGCTCACCGGCAGCAGCTCCAACTCGCTGCTGTTAAAAAGGCGGCGGCTGAAGAGGAACCTGTCCGCCGCCTCGGGGAAGATGACCCCGGTGCCGGTGCCGCCTCCTCCCTCCTCCTCCTCCTCCACCTCCGCCACCTCATCGACGCTGGACCGCAAGACGCTGCTGAAGCGCCGGCAGAACGCGCAGCTGCAGCCCGCAGACCGGCAGTGGGTCCGCGCCGACCTGCACCGCGGCTCGGTCCACGTCCACGACCAGCTCTCGCCCTGCGGTCCCCCGAGGCCCGTCCTGTGCACCCAGGAGACCACGGCGTCCGAGATCGCCCTGCGTCTGCGCCAGCTGGGCGGCTCCGTGGTGCGGATCGGGCCGAGACCTCACCCGGCCGCGGACGTCAACGGGAACCGTCGCGGCCCCCAGGACGTCGTCGGGGACATGGGGTCGGGGCCGGGCGACAGGTTGAGACTCTTACTCCTACAGACGGTTCCTGACGTGGGACTGTTCTCGCCCCGTTCGGATTCCGACGTCCTGGACGGCTCACGTACGCGGAATGACAACGACGATGATGACGACGACGACGATGACGAGGGAGCGGGCGGCCGTGTCCGGAACTCCGTCTCGGACGACGAGCTCAGCTCTAAACTCGGCGAGCACCGGGACTCCCTGAGCGACGACATGGTGTTGGGGACGGACGCGTCCGCGCTGAGTCCGGCGTTTGACAGCGCCACCGAGGGACTCGATACGTACGGGAGCTCGTCGGACGAGCTCGAACTGGAGGGACCTCCGAACGGCGGCGGCGTTGACCCCGACACCGACCCCGTCCTTCCGGAGCTGGATAACTTCACCGACGACGTTAAGGACCGGCCCGAGCAAATGAGCCTGACTTCGGATTCCGTATCGAAGCTGGGCGACGAGCCCGACCCTCCGACGTCTCCGGCGTCCCGGGTCGGCTCTTCGTCCTCCGAGCGCGACTCGTCCCCGGCGCTGTACGTGCAGCTGCATGGGGAGGCGGTGCGTCGGCTCGCCCCGGACGAACGACCGCTGCAGCTCCAGAACGACTTCCTGTTCAAGCTCGGCTTTAAGGACCCGTGGCGCGTCCAGGAGGAGGGCATGAACACGGAGCTGGGGTCCCTGCTGCGCTTCTACACAGGTAACGTACCATGTTCTTACTCTTTTCACGCGTCTTTCTGCAGAATGTGTTTGGTTAGTTAGTCCTACGTTCACACCCGAGACTAACTCAGGGGGACGCGGACTCGTACAGACTCTCGTTAAATCGTTTGGAATGAAGCGGTAGAGATCGCTGGCGCCCTCTGGTGACCGCTCTTGAGCTTGTTCTTTAGATTTTATTGTTTCAGCTACACATAGCTAGCTACTGTTTGTCATTGCGGCACAGGCCACGCCCACAAGTAAGCAGCACGTCGCCCGCTGGTGTGAATCCTGGGTCACCTACGGTTGTACTTTGTAAGGCACAGCAGATAACCAACAAACAGTTACACCTACAGAGTAACCTGTGTGATAAATTTAAAATATTAATACGACTAACGAGAGTGTGTGTGTGTGTGTGTGTGTCTCTCCACTTTTAAGTTCCCTGTCAGATATCAGACACCGCCAAGGTTTATTTATCGTCTCAAATCTCAGCATCAGAAAGAGAAGTGCTCATAAGTTTGTACACCCCCTACCTTCTTAACATTTCCTACACCGCTCTCGGACCTGACGGCGAAAAACCCTGCGTTGTTTCGTGATACTAGTGAAATGAAATCGCTCGTTAATTGAAGGCGAGGAGGAGTGGCGTTTATGTCTCCCCGGGCTAACAGGAAAATTCATCATCCTGTTCATAATTAACAAATACGTCAAAATAAAGTACTTAATAATTCTATTATTATTTTTTTACATTTTTTATTTTAAATTATGTTTCTTTTTAATATTAACAAAACAGCTACAACTAATTTATTTTTGATATTTAAATATAAAATTATTTTTTTAAATAAAAATTTTATTTTTTTTAGCAAAAAAAAAAAATCACGGTCACAACAGGTCAGTTTGTTGTTATTTAAAAATGTATAGAAATCAAATAAGATATTTGTAATACAAATATAATAAATATATAAGTCATAAATAAATGTTTATTATAAGTCCGTTTTATAGTCACACACGTGTCAGAAACATCTGTTGTGTTTTACTTTGTTTCTTTTTGTTGATGTTACTTATTTATGTGTTCATGTATTTACTACAACAAATTTCAAGACTTAACAAGATCAACAGTGCTAATAAACACGGGCGGTGACGTAAATAACGAGGCGGGGGGAGGGGGGGGGGCGATTTGGGCCGGGGTTTGTGAAACTTGGTTGGTGTGCGGCGCAAAAACTCCAGGGCAGCCAAACCAGTCGTGTCGGATGAGCAGCTTGGAAAGGTCAGAGGTCATCTTTATAGAGCTGAGTCATTGTGTGAGAGCTTTTTTTTAACTTGTGTTTAATCTATTGAAAGTATTGATTACTGAGGAGGGAAACCAATAAAACCTGGTCCCTTTTTGATGATGTCACACAAGGTGGATGGTTTCATTTTATCACAAGGTCTAGTTCATCCTGATCAGCGAGAGCACAATCGAGAACCGAGTCGAGCCAGATATAGAAGCCAGCCGTACCTGAGAACGGAAGTAGACCGCTGGACAGACACGACATCATCAGTGCTGTCTGTCTGTCTGCGCTGAGCTTCCCTCACGATATTTTTTTCAAAATATCTGATATTAGTCACAGTGTAAAAAGTGACAGTTCCTGTCCTGCGTCGTGGTGCATACTGCCACCTACTGCATCGGAGAGTGGAAATAATATAAATAATAATGTGAAAACACTCTCAAGATATCTCATGTCCAGAGGTTACGCTGGACGTAGGTTTTTTTTTTTTCTTTCAGGAACTCCACACCTGTATTTCAAATGATGTAAAATTCAGTCTTTTATACACTGAACATCTTGGGTCTCTTTATGATGATGTCACACAGGCAGGTCTAAGGGCGAGAAAAAACTTTTTTTTCTCTTTAAAATGTATTTATTTTATTTATTTATTCATTTTTTAAACGTGTCAGCTGATGTCATATTTTTAAACACATTGACACTGCTCACAATGCCATTAGCTTTCAATGTGAACTTGTTTTTCTCCCTCTCTCTCTCTCATTCTCACATACAAACCAACTTCCTCTTCTCACACACGCACACATGCGTACACGCACACACACGCACACACGTCGGTTTTTCTCATTGTGGGTAACGAAACATGGCAGCGCGTTCTGCTCCCACGGACGCACATGACACGGCCACAAAGCCGCAGTGGCCGACTTATGGTGCTTGGACGGCGGCCGTGTTCCGGCTCTCGCTCCATTATCACGCCGCTGAATGGACGCCGAGGCTGGAACGGACGGAGGGGCCCTAACCGGGTGTAGCCTGGGGGGGGGGGGGGTGAACCTCCAGTTAAACGGCGTCCACCCTCTCGGCTCATTGGGATGCAGCGCGGCCCAGCCGTTCTTGGCGAGCGGTGCGCTACTGTCTCAGCGAGGTCCACCGCGTTAGAGAGAGAGAGAGAGAGAGCGGCAGGAAGTGCTTTCATTCACTCAGCTGGGGACAGAGGCGATGGTGTGAATACGGATAGGGTGTGTGAGCATGCGTGTGTGTGTGTGTGGGTGGGGTGGGCTACTTTAAAAAACATTTTTTTTTACTTGGTCTGTAATAAGTCTGTCAGTGAATCCAAGGCTAGTTTGTATCGCTAGCACTCGATGTAGCTAAATGCAAATAATAATAATAAGAAGAAGAAGAAAATAAATCAGATGTACGACTGTTTAAGAAGCGCCAACAGGCCGCGTGACCTAACACATGACGCTAGCCCCCACGCAACACACGAAGTGACAGACACTCACTCAGACATTTTCACAAGCGGAGCGATCGGCGGAAACCTTCCTTTAGTCTTCTCTCACGCCTGTAGTTCGTCCCGCTTTTGTACGGATGATGACGTCACTTCCACCGGTAGCTAGCTACCGAACTCCTTATTTTTCGTGTAGCGAAGAATAAAACTCGTAACGAAGTAGAAAATAGCGTTCTCTTGGATGTCGCTCATGCAGCTAGAGTGTAAACTTATGGGGGGGAAAAAAATGCACAGTTACATTATTAGTAAATGCTTGCTAAGTAAAAAAAATGTTTGCTAACTAAAAAAAAAAAAGGTTTTGCTAGCTAAAAAAAAGGTTAAAAAAAAAATGTTATCTAGCTAAACTTTTTTAATGTTAAAAAGATTTTTTTAAAAATGGTAAAACATAATGGTAAAAAATGTTAGCTAGCTAAACTTTTAACTAGCTAGCTAGCTAGCTAAAACAAGGTAAAAATGGTTAAAAAAAAAAAAAAAAAGCTAGCTAGCTAAAAAAATGTTAGCTGGCTAGCATTTTATAAAAAGTTAAAGACGGGAAAAAATGTTAGCTAGCACAAAAAAATGTGCACACTAACAATACGTAAATATTAGCTAGCTACCTGTTTTATTGGGGGGGGGGGGGGAACCTGGAGCGTTAAAGTCACTAAAATGTTAAAATGTTAGCAGAAGTCTTTAAGTAAGGTGAGGTGAGGTGAAAGTTCGCACAACAGAAACTAAGCCGCGATGTAAAACAAGGCTTGAAGTTTAAACTAAAGTAGAAGTTAAAGCTAGCGTTCTGCAGGATTCGGCTGTGGCGAACGGCGCGGTAAAGTGCTGCATCACACGCATTTGCTCTTAGAGTCAGTGTGCGAGTGAGTCACGCAGCGCGCCGCCGGTGGAGCGAGCTAGCCGAGGCGGCTAATGCGCCTGCCGTGTGACTCAGATTAAGAACAGGTCACCTGAGCGTTCGGCCTTCCGGCGTGTCGCTTAGTCATATTCTTACTGACAACACTGTGTGTGTGTGTGTGTGTGTGTGTGTGTGTTGCTTGGTTGGTGGTGGTGGTGGGGGGGAGAGAAAGTGTGTGTGGGTTTGAGACACACACACACACACACACACACACGTTCAGTGGCCGTGCAGAGAAAGCACTGCTTTTATTTTCCCTATCTCGCCCCTCATCTTTCTGACAGAACCAACCGGAAATCCCCCCCCTCTCCCTCCTCTTTGTCCTCGTCCCCTGTTCCTCCTCCTCCTCCTCCTCCTCCTCCTCCCCCCGCGTCTCTGAGGAACGTGTGGAATGTACGCTGGCTCCTTCGGCATGCCCGGCATTTTTCTTTTTTGAGTGAGAGGAAAAGATAAAAAAAAAAAAAAGCCGAGAGGAAGGAGGCA
Source organism: Clarias pachynema (assembly GCA_030014365.1). Classification (NCBI taxonomy): domain Eukaryota; kingdom Metazoa; phylum Chordata; class Actinopteri; order Siluriformes; family Clariidae; genus Clarias; species Clarias pachynema. The sequence continues at coordinate 6,392,015 of JAQMYL010000001.1, forward strand.
CACACTGTCGCTTCAGCCTTTTGAATATTTTTTGGTTTAACAAAACATGGAGCTAAAATTAATTTGGTAATCATTAGATCGAAATTGTGTGCTAAGCTATATTAGCGAGAAACTAACTTGTAATAGGTAAACGCTAGGTAGTTTAGTAAGAGTTAGCAAATACAAGCTGGTATGTATGTACACAGGAGTACAAGCTAATTCACCGATATATAAAACATGAGGTAGTTTGCTAATAGATATCCGATGTGAGGGAATTTACTTGTAGCTTTGCAGGGGTTAGGTTGTTTACTAGCAAGACTTACAAGTAAGCCGCTTGGCTAGTAGTTAGCAAATATGATCTAGTTTACTAGTAGAATAGTTTAGTACTAATTTAGTGCCAAAGACTGGGTAACTTCAGATGTATGTAAATGAAAATGTGAGGTAGTTTATGATCAGGTAGCAAGTTTAAGATGGATTACAAATTAGAGCTGAGAGAGTTTCATACGTTATATTGTGATTAAAATCTCCTAAATAATGCTTTCTCCTTAATGTAGAGTTTAATCGTGATCAGCAATGTGAGTTAATTCTTATTAGTTAGCAAATAGTACTGTAGGTAGTAGTTCATTTTAGATTAGAAGAAATCAAACGTTAGCTGGGTTACTTGAGAATTGTTTTATTTCTAATACTTTATAGGTTGAGTAAATCTACAAGGACTGATTCTTTTTTTAATTATTATTTCTGTCTATTTTTCTTTAAATCTGGCA
>JAQMYL010000001.1:6410546-6423004 GCA_030014365.1 Clarias pachynema
TATATATATAAAATAACCGAACTACAAATGTATTAAAAAGACAAATAAATAAAAATGATCAATAAAGAAGATACAGTTAGACTTATAAAAAAAAAAAATTGAGTTTATATACAAAATCTGTGGGAAAAGAATTACAGAAGTAAAACAATTAAATAAAAAAGCAAAAAAAAAAAAAAGATTTTTTTTTCCTTTTTAGAAATATACAATTTATTTACATGTAAAAAATGCAGATTTCTGAAAGTTAGCATTTTAATATGAAATAAATCAATATAAATATTTATATAAAAAATATATATTTTTTGAAGTTCCTATTTTGATTTATTCAAGTGTTTTACTTCTGTAATTTTCCCCACAGATTTTGTATAAACTATTTACTGTTTTCTACGTCTAAATGTACCTTCTTTAATTCATCATTTTCATTCATTTTTATTTTTCGATACTTTTTTTTTTGTCTTTTTTTATGTATTTATTTATTTATTCCCTTGTTTGCAGTTATAAACAGGGTCAGCCAAAAAGATGTACACACACACACACACACACACACTTCAGGAAAATAAAAACGTGTAAAATCAGTGCTGAAGGTTATATGTTGATGTATATGATAATGTTATGATATTATTACTAATATTACATTATTATAATGTGCATCATACTATTCTTCTGTTCCGGAAGTGTGTGTGTATAATAATAATAATAATAATAATAATAATAATAATAATAAATAATCGCTTTGGGTTTCTTTTAATTGAGTTCCTTCCTGAGGAGGAGGAAGAGAGAGTCATTTCTTTCTTAAAGTAACATGCTTTATGTAATCGTCTGCTCTCGTGTGTGTGTGCGTGTGTGCGTGTGTGTGTGTGAGTGAGAGAGAGAGAGAGAGAGCAGTAGTCTGGATGAAGAGCGCTCTGATCAAAGGGCTGGTGTTCCCAACATAAGGTTTCATAACTCGCTCTCTCTCTCTCACTCTTTATTTCTCACACACACACACACACACATTATATAACTGGAGAGTAGAGAGTGGGCACAAGCCAGCTGTGTTGCGTCAACAACCAGCAGCCCCCCAATAACACACACACACACACACACACACACACACACACACACACACACTAAACAGACTACACTGCAAATCCCAGTACTATGCGCAAAAATAAAATAAACTGATTTGAAATACTGTACACACACACACACACACACACACACACACACACACACACACAGTTGTGGTGAAACAGGCTAAGACTCGTCTTCAGCAGCGATGCTGGTGATTTTCTACATTTCAGTTATTTTCTTCTCCTCGAGCCCCGCCCACTGTCTCGTACATGAGCACTAGGCCCCGCCCACAAGCACCCACTTTGTGTTGTGCAGTCGACCGGAATGATTGACAGGAGGCTCATCCAATCAGTACCCAGTGATGACTTAACCCTGATCAGTGAGGAGGAAGAAGCGCATTCAGACCTGCATGGTGAATAATACAGTGTACAGATCCGATACACAATTAATCATTTCATTTACTTCACAATTAAAGAAAGACGTTTATAAATTATATAATACATTCAAATAATTTAAATAAATACACGCGCAAGCTAAAGCAGCCATGTTGAAAAAAATGTCGAACAATTACGTTAAATTTTTTTATTTAATTTAAACAATTAAATGAAATTTTTATGAATGCCGAACTTTAGATTAAATAATACAACAATTAAAAAAAAAACTATTTTAAATCATACAAGTTTACTGTTTGTTTAGAATTATTAAATAAATATGAAAACAAAACAAAAAAAAACGTATTTTGAAAAATGTATCAAATAATGGACAAATATTAATTTAAAGTGTTTTTAGGATTTTGGTAATAAATTTGGACAAGTTTTAATGCGTCAGTAATAATTTTCAGCACAACAGTCCATACATGAGTAGATTTAAAAGCAGGCTAGATTTATTTATTTTATTTATTCATTCATTTATTTTTGAGGACAAACTCTTAAAAACAAAAATAAATAAATAAACCACTAAATCAAACCTCCTTAACAGAAGTTGAAAGAAAGAAGACTTTCACGAGGTCATTAAGAGGTTCACGTAATATATTTTACCCAATGTAAATAAATACATTTTTTTCAAAATGTTAAACTTGTAATTCTCATTAGAGTCGGTGGGAAAAGTCAGATCAGTTACGTTATCGCCGTTTTTAACCAAATTAAAATTTTAAATTCCAGTGCGTTCGCCTTTGATGTGTTGGAATGTCGCAGTTCCTCTACAGTCCTACAGGTGGTGCACTTCTGGACCTGTTGTCACATTAGCACACAGCGCAGCACAGCGTCCCGTATGGAGGGAGCCAACTGTTGGAAAAAGTTTAGTTTAGAACTGTAACAAAATGTAAAAAAAAATAATACAAATCATAATATAATATCAGGATATTATGAACTTGAATAAACTGTAATATCGTATCGGGACGTCTCTCTTGGGATTCTCGTCCTTAATTTCCAAGAAGTATTTTTTTTTTCCAATCAGTTAAAAGTTGCTCACCATTTTATGTGTTTAGTCTCACTGGGCGTCACAGACATCATAGGCGTGTGTGTGTGTGTGTGTGTGTGTGTGTGTCCCCGCAGGGCAGAGAGTGTGTGTGTGTGTGTGTCGTGTCATTAGCACTAATCTCAGGTAATCTGAGCTCGTGTGTGTGTTACATGGTATCTCTCGTTATGCCGGGACTCTGAAGTATGCAGACGAGCTCGTAATCACATCGACTCGACATCAGACGGAGACGAGACACCTGAGGACACGTGAGCGTTCTTCACCTCATCTGCTTCGGCGCGGGAAATCCGAGTCCGAAAGCGAACCGCCGGCCGCTGATGGTGGAGTTTCAGACTCGCAGGCGTGACACGGGGACTCTGATGAGTCGGCGTTTCGGCTTCTGCCTCGTCATCGCGTCGGAGCTCGCGTCCTCTTATGTAACTCTCGAGCGTTCAGAAGAAGAGGAGCGTGAGACGAGAAAAAACAGAGCGCTAGACCTGCGAGTGTCTGGGTTTCTGTCTCTTCCTGTAGCTCTGTCTCAGCCTGCTGGAGTTGAGGACGTGACTACGGTGTGTGTGTGTGTGTGTGTGTGTGTGTGTGTGGCGATGTCCCACAGAGCTGATTAACAGGGAATAGTCGTGCAAATAATCACAAGAAATGAGAGAATTCAGGAGTCAGTATTAAATGATGATGATGATGATGATCTTTCAGGATGTTTTTTTTTTTTTTAAACATCACATGACTTAGAAATTAAATTAGCTTCTTCTAGAATTTGTATACCGACAGATGGATGGAGAGATTTACAGTATAGAGAGGAAGAGACGGGCAGACGGATGGAGAGAGAGAGAGAGATTGTGACGGATAAAGTGGCGATGGACATGGAGGAGGATAAACGCAGACAGACAGACAGACAGAGCGAGACGGATGGATGCTGAGAGAGAGACGGAGAGATTGATGTATGGATGGGTGGATACATAGAGAGTAAGAGAGTTAGATAAGGAGAAAGATGGATAGACCGTGAGGTGGAGAGTCAGATATATAAAGAGGGTGAATGGACAGAGAGAAAGGGAGATGGAGTTACATAGAGGGAGAGAGACGGGAGGACGGGAGGATAGAGGGGATTATAGACGGATCGATGGTGAAGATGATAGTCAGGTATAGAGAGAGAGAGAGAGAGAGAGAGACGGACAGAAAGGAAGATGGACGAGAGAGACCGATATCATAGATCGATAAAGAGAGAGAGAGAGAGAGTCAGATAGAAAGACAGAGATAGATAGAGAGACAGGTAGATATATAGAAAGAGAGAGACTGATTGATGGACAGAGACAGATAGAGTAGTCCCTGATTGGACGAGGCAGTGCAGGCTGATTAATTGTTGAACATCTATAGATATTAGGAAGAAATCCCTTTTGAAACAACGTGTGTGTGTGTGTGTGTTTGTGTGTGTGTGTGTGTGTGTGTGTGTGTGTGAAAGCACGTGTGCACGTGCAACAAGTCGCGTTTGTATCCTGCCGGCCCGGGCCTTCGTGCCAGACTTTCAGGGAGACGTTGATCAGGAAATGAATTGTCCGCGTATCACACCGCTAATGAGAGGACGCGGAAGCAGAGCGACAGATGGAGAGACGGGAGGAGGTGGTGGTGAGATGGAGGGAGGGGGTGGAGCGGTGGACAGATTCCTGCAGGTGTCTAGGAGAAGCTCTCAGATTGGGAGTGTGTCCACACACACACACACACACACACACACTAAGGCAGAGATGGAGGTCTGATTTAAGCGTGTGAAGCAGACGACCTCCACATCCTCAATTCCACTCTCGTCCATCCAGCCCCACCCCCGTCACATGTGCTGAGGTGTAGAGTAGACTGGACAAGAGGCGCATCCGATCCCAGACGAGCGCTCTGGACCGTCTCCAGACAGCGTCTTGGTATTAAAGTCCCATAAATGAAATGGGTTTTGGTTGTAGGGGAGCCGTCGTCCCCCGTCAGTCCTGTCGTCACGTTCAGTCATCATCCAGTCATCTTTCCTCTTCGCAGTTGTCTCCATAGTCCCAGTGATATCCCACGTCATCCCAGCATCCACCCCCCTCCCATCATTCTCTTCATCCCGGTCAACTCTATCACATTCATCCTCATCATCCCAGTCAGCTCCCGTCATACTCTCCATTCGCTTCATCCCCGTCATCCCAGTCAACTCCATGTCCTATCACCCTGTCATTTCCTACTCTTGTTTATCCCCGTCATCCTTATCATCCAGCCGTCAGTCATCCTTATCCAGTCGTCATTTTTGTCATCCCCGTCATCTGTCCTCACCATCATTCTTATCTTCCAGTCGTCATCCCCGTCATCGTTATCTTCCAGTCGTCAGTCATTCTTATTATTCAGTCGTCATCCCTGTCATCAGTCATCCAGTCATGTCCGTCATCAGTCATCCAGTCATCTCCGTCATCAGTCATCCTCGTCATCCCGTCACCCTTCTCTAGGCAACTGGTGTCATTAGTTCTGCTGGTTTTCCTTTGGTCCTGTGTTTACTGTAGATATTCTCACACCTGTATATGTATACTGGGATTACTGCAGACCTGGTACCGCAGCACTTGCACTAGTTTAACTCTTACTGCAGCACTTACACTGTGTGTGTGTGTGTGTGTGTGTGTGTGTGTGTGGTGAGTATTTATTCTCTGGCACAGCAGGCGCGTCACTCCATCACGTTGTGCTCGTACAGTAGGTGTGATGTTTAAACCTGAGCCACAAACGCGTTCGATGAATTTCATTTGTCGGAAAAAATGACGCCGAGTCCAGAAATCTGTAAACAAACCCAAAACGTAACATGGCTCAGAGGCATGCGGCTATGAGATACGCTAATGCTACGATACGCTAGCGATGCTAATAGATACGTCAGCTGATCGATTTTTTTTTATAGAGGGTGTCTCCTGAAACCGTCGCATCGATGTTGGTTTAAACGTGACGGTTATGAAATGAGCAGAGTCACGTCTGTGGAGCCGTGAGTCTGTCTTATAGTCAAGATCATATGGGGTACAAACACACACACACACACACACACATGTGTGTATATACGAGTGTGTTAAGGGAACTAATTTAAGGTGCTGTAAATATCCTGTAATGACGGAGACGGAGAGAGAGAGAGAGAGATAAGGGTGCTGTGTGTATCAGACTGTGGTGCTTCAGTCTGGTAACTGATAGATGATTTAGAAAAATGAAGTAGAGGAGACGGGAAGACGGAGCAACACGTATAGAGGGACACACAGTGATGGAGAGACAAGAATGAACTAAAGGAAGAAGGAGCGGACAGATAGATGCGACGATGGATGGACAGGATCGATAGAGGATAGAGACGGGCCGGGAGAAAACAATGAGTGATGGACATGGACAGAGGAGGAGACAGACAGGCACCTGAAGAGACGGAGAGACAGAGAGACGCGGAGGGTTTAGATGTAGAGCGGCTGCAGTATGTGGGTCAGGACTCTAGTGTACATTGTGCTCTCTCTCTGTGTGTGTGTGTGTATGTGTGTGTGTGTGTGTAGCCCAGTTTACAGTGAGGACATCTCTGTCTCTCTCTCAGGGAATCACTAATGAGCTACAGTTTGGGGACATGGCCTTATTCTCTCTCTGTGTGTGAGCAGCACTGTGTGTGTGTGTGTGTGTGTGTGTGTGTGTGTGTGTGTGTGTGTGTGTGTGTGTGTGTGTGTGTGTGTGTGTGTGTGGCCAATATGCATTCATTTCCCCATTTCAAACTAATATACATCCTAAAAAAATTTTTTTTTTAAACCTGCCTTTGTCCAAAATTATTGGCACCCCTTTATGACACAGTATTGGTGCTGATTCTTTTATTTTATTTTATTATTTTTTATGTTATACATATAATACAGAAAACATCTAATGATTTTATACATTTCCCCAAAAATGTCCTTTTTTTTTGGATCAGTGTTTATACTGTCTCACTTCTCACAATAATCATTCAAAAATGCAAACGATTCATATTTCTATACGAGTATCGATACTAAAATTGCTGGAAGTTTCTGGAAGCATATGACCTGTAATAAAAAATGTTGCTTAAAATTGTTTTTCTGGTAAAATAGCTTAAAAAGAAAGAAAGAAATAAACCTGTAGTGTCCGTAACCGTGTCGAATTCATGCTGCAATGCCTTTAATTCCTGTCAGTTTTAGTATAACACACTTTCTCAGGTTCATGTGGAATCTCAATCGGCAGTTACATCCGAATGACAGTTATAACCGTTGAAAGATTTGAATTTTGAAAAAAGAAAGAAAAATAACGGACATGACGGACATAAAAGGGCATGAAGTTATTTATTTATTTAATGAATGTGTTTCTTTTCATCTGATAAAAATATAAATGTGTTTGTCGTATTTGCAAAAGAAAAACAAAAAATATAAATTAATGCGTATGCGTATTTACAAAACAAACAAACCCCCCCAAAAAATAATAATAAAAAAAGGGAAGCATGGATCGGGAGATAAGAAGCATCAAGTGTTATGAAAAAATGGTGTTTATATGATCATATCAGAGAATTCAGAAACCTTTTCATCTAATAAACAAATAGCACACACACACGTTTTGCGGCAGTGCACCCATGCTTATTATCATTATTGTTATTATTTTGCAGCGTTCCCTTTTTTTATGTACACACACACACACACACACACACACACACACACACACACACACATATTGGTTTGGAACTTCAAACTCTCACTTCCTGTATGAGAATAAAATCATATCTCTGTGTGTGTGTGTGTGTGTGTGTGTGTGTGGCACATGAATGTTCAGCTGCTTCTGAAGCTTACAGATGTTAAAGACTTTAATGTAAACTTTTTTGTTGTTGTTGTTGTTGTTGTTGGACTTCCTGAACCAGCGCAGAAGGAAGAAAGCCATATAAAGTGGCCCACGGCTTGCTTGCTTCCCCCCCCAACTCCTACACCCTACACCACGCCCCCTGCAGTAGTGTACACTTCCACACAGTCTCCCTCACACTTTGTTCATGCCAGTAAAATCAGGCATGAACAAGGCGCCGCTATAGAGATCATCATTCGAATCAGTACCTAGAAGGTGTCCCTAGATTAGCCCCGCCCCCCGTAGCTCTTCACTTCCTGTCAGAGGAAACTCTGGAGATATAAATAGCCTGGTCCGTGTTGCCATCGATCGCTGCCGCCACGCGGTTCACTCCGTCATTCCCCTGACCGACCCGAAAGCAGGTGGGGTTCCTCTTCAGCCGCTCAGGACTCGAGTGCGCTCGCAGCGTGAACCGTACGCCTTCGCTTCGGGTTCCCTGCTGTTTCCCGTGCTGGTGTAAACAGGACGTCCTGGCAGGATCTCAGCCGGGAGGGTTGAGGTTTTATTCTCGTGCCGTCCTCTTCCTCCTTCGTCCTATACACTCGTCCATGCGCTCTTTATCTGGCTGGTGTGTTTGGGTGGAGGGACGCCATCTCGGACGTGGGACGGTCATTGTTTCACGTTCCAGTGTTTCATATTTGTTCCCTTTTCTATTTCCGTCTGTCGAAAGAGAACTGGATTGAACCATGACGTTCATGGAACACCTGCGTCATTCTATCTGAGTCGGTCAGATATTTAAACGTCTTGAATAAGCAGATCTCGAAGATTTTCCTTTTCGTTTATGGCGTTAAGGCTAAATTTCTGGAATATAAACAACAAAATCCCGCCAACATCCAACCAGTCAGGATAAAGAGGCGTTCCTCCACCCAACCCCCCCCCCCCCCCCCACCTGTGAATCCGAGACAGATCTCATATTTGTGTTGCCTAATTCTTCAGGAAACATTTCACCTTAAATGACAAACTACAGTATGTCCCCTACATACGAATATCCGTTACGAAAGGGGGGAAAAAGCTTAAAAGCAGCGCCGATGTAGCTGGTACCACTAAGGCTTGTTGAGCTATAACGATGGAGACAAAAGTGAAAATAATTGAGAGAGAACTGATCGAGGTGAAAAGATGGCAGAAATCATGGAAGATCATGGGACATGTTTGTTTCACACTGTGTATAGCCGACTGTGTCCGTATCCTAGTACCTGGACAGTGTCCGCCGGACTTACCAACAAATTAGACTTACGGACTCGTTGGTATGTTGGGAAATTGCAGTACTGTATAGCTTTAAACCAGATTAACCTGTATGGCTTTCATCAACGGTATGTTTTAAATGATGAATAATAATAATAATAAATAACTAAACGTAAGCTAGCTAACCTAGCTTTTTTTTTTTTTTTAAAGAAGTCATTTAAAAGCAAGGAACTCTGACAAAGTTTAGACTTTAAATATTCAGCATTCTATCTTGTGTTTCCTGTTGCTGCTCCGTTCATTTATCGTAAACCAAGTCTGTGTGTCTGTCTGCAGGCAAGCCGTACAACGTGGCCAGTTCGGAGCGCGTGCAGCTCTCCGGGACGTACAACGTACGCAAAGGCAAACTGCAGCTGCCCGTGAACCGCTGGAGCCGCCGGCACGTCATCCTGTGCGGCACGTGTCTGATGGTGTCCTCGATCAAAGCCAGCCACGCCGGCAAAATGCACATCCTGCCCCTGATCGGGGGAAAGGTAACGCCCTACACTGTACACAGAACGCACGCCCTGCCTCTTACAGCGGGACACGGTCACGTCAAATACAGCGACAAAGTAACACGTAGTTAAACTGTTCTACCTGCCTCTAATAGAGGCAGTGTTCACAGCTTAAAGTATTCAAAATCATCATCTTGCCTCTAGTAGTAACTAGTCAGTCAAATAAAAATGCACATCCTACCCCTTATAAGAGTGATATTAGCAACAAAATAAAATGAGCATTCTGCCTCTAATAGAGGCAGTATCGGCAACCTAATTTAAGTAAAAAGCCCAGTCAAACAAACAAAAAGCCTCTAATAGAGGTAATATTAACCACTTTAAAAAAAATAATGAAATAGAATGTGCATCCGGACTCTAATAGAGGCATTATTAATAACCTACTCTTAATAAAATGTACATCATGCCTCTAAAAGAGGCAGTATTAGCAGCTTAAATTAACAACTAAATAAAATGTGCATTCTGCCCTTTAACAGAGGCAGTGTCAACAAACTAATTTAAATAAAATGCAAAATGCACTAATGTCTAATATTAGAAACTTAATCTAAATAAAATGCACAGTCTGCCTCTAACAGAGGCAGTATTAACAACTTAATCTAAATAAAATGCACAGTCTGCCTCTAATAGAGGCAGTATTAACAACTTAATCTAAATAAAATGTGGAACCTGCCTCTAATTGAGGCAGTGATAGCAACTTAATTGAAACTAAAAGCACATCTCAACTCTAATAGAGTTTTATGGTAACAACGTAAATAGACAACAAAATAAAATGCACGTCCTGCCTCTAATAGAGGCGATGCTAAGAATTTACTATTTACTAATAATTTTAAATGCACACCCTGCGACATTAACAACTTATTCAAAATAAAATGCACATCATACCTCTAATAGAGGCAATATTAACAACTTAATCAAAATTAAACACCCATCCTGCCTCTAATGGAGGCAATTGTAACAAATTAATTTTAAAAAAAAGCATCTCCTACCTTTACTGGTGGTGATATTAACAACTTAAATATAAACACTAAATAAAATGTACATCCTGCCTCTAATAGAGGCAATATTAAGAGCTTAAAATATTCAAAAGACTCGTCGCACCTTTAACGTGGGTGCAATTAGAACATCTTGCTGTAATTAAAATGCACATTTTGCCTCTGATGGAGGCAGCGATGACAATTTATTCTAAATAAAATACACATCCCGCTCCTGATCATTATAAACATAACCGGTGAAAATGTACATCCTGCCTCTAATAAAGGCAATAGGCACAGCTTAATCTAAATCAAATACGCATACTGCCTCTAATAGAGGCAATATTAACAACGTAAATGAATTAAAAAGTCCTACCTCTGATAGAGGTAATACTAACAATTTAAATAAACAACTTAATTAAGTGCACGTCCTTCCTCTAAAATACATCCTGCCTCTAATAGAGGCAATAGGAACAACCTCCTCCGCACGTTCTGCCTCTTATTGAAGGAAAGGTAAAGAATGAAATGTTTCAAAATGCACATCCTGCCTCTTAATGGAGGCAGTGGTAGCGATCTTAATCGTGTTAAAACGTAAACATTCTGCCGTGAAGGTAAGATAAACCGTAACATTCTGCCTTTAAAGAAGGACGATGTCGTTGGAATTGAATGACTTTGATCTTGAAAGTCTTATGACTTTCTATGCGTTTATTTATTTTTATTTTCCCCCTTCGCTGTCTGTTGTCCGAGCTCTAGTCCATGAATAACGAGGCAAACGTTATACAGCAAACTGATCAACCGTCTTTGTGGACATTTTTTTGTTTTTGTTTGTTTTTTTGTTTTTTCTGTCCAAACGTCTCTTTAAACGCAGGACGTTACATCACTGACTTGGAAAATAAATAAATAAATAAATAAACTTTATGACCTTTAATAACCTCACATCATTGTGGTCCTGCCTGAAGGTGATATTGTTATTTTCTGTGTGTGTGTGTGTGTGTGTGTGTGTGTGTGTGTGTAGGTAGAGGAGGTGAAGAAACACAGCCACTGTTTGGCCTTCAGCTCCGCCGGGCCTCAGAGTCAGACCTACTACATCAGCTTCGACAGCTTCACAGAGCACCTGCGCTGGCACCGTCACGCCGCCAAGGTGTGTGTGTGTGTGTGTGTGTGTGTGTGTGTGTGTGTGTGTGTGTGTGTGCGTGTGTGTGTGTGTGTGTTCATAACTTCACCCTCTAACCTTAGTACACAGAAACCCCTTTTCAAAACGTTCCATGTGTCACATGGTGTATGAAGGTAAGTACAGACTTCCCCCTGTGGTGTTGGTGGTGGTGTGTACTGGTGTGTGTACTGGTGTGTGTACTGGTGTGTGTACTGGTTTTGATCAGTGCTGTACATGGTGTTGGGTGTGACGTGGTGGTGTGGCATCTGATATACAGATGGTTGTTGCAGCATTTAGTGGTGTTTTAAAGCGTACGGTGTCGTGTGATGCGTGTTTAATGTTGTGTGGCGGGTGTTAAATACGGTGCTCGTCACGTGATGTTGGAGGGTGTGGTGGTATGATCTGTCACGAGGTGTTGCGAAGGTGTTGAATAATGCTGTGGTGTTGGGTTCGGTGTTTGTTGTGTAGTGTTGTGCTTGGTGCTGCGTCATGTCTGTGATGTCTGTCGTCATGACGTGGTGTTGAATGAAGATTCTGGTGGTGTTTGTAACGTCACATGGTATAGTGTAACGGTATTTACAGTGTCATGCAGGTTTGTGTAGTTCGGTGACTTGGTGTTGAATGATGTGGTGGGGTTTGTAGGGTCTCGTTTTGTCTCATGTTGCGTGGTATCGTGTTTGATGTGGTGTTGTGACGGTGTTGTGACGGTGTTGTGATGTTGTGCTGGTGGTGTGTATGAGAGAATCATGTGTGCTGTAAGATCTTGAGAAAGTTGGGAATAACACAGAGTACAGATGAGTGTTACTGTACAGTTGCACACACACACACACCACACACATACACCACACACACACACACACACACACACACACACACACACACACACACACACACACACACACACTCTCTCCTCTGCCTCTGAACCCAAGTAGGGCAGAATCAGCCGGTCTATTTCCCTCTGCTTTTCTCAGAACCAACCTCGTAGTGTCAGCTGTGTTCATCCCAGAGGGAGAAGAGAGAGAGAGAGAGGAGGAGAGAGGCAGAGAGGAGGAGGAGAGAGAGTGAGAGGAGGAGGAGAGCGAGTGAGAGGACAGAGAGGGAGAGAGAGGTAGAGGAGGAGAGAGTGAGTGAGAGAGGAGGAGAGAGAGAGTGAGAGGAGGAGAGAGAGAGAGGAGGAGGAGAGGTAGAGGAGGAGAGAGAGTGAGAGGAGAAGCGAGAGAGAGAGGTAGAGGAGGA
>JAQMYL010000001.1:6423179-6430679 GCA_030014365.1 Clarias pachynema
AATCGCAAATCGCAATTTTGACCTTAATAATCGCAATGTGACATTTTTCCCAAATCGTGCAGCCCTAGTGTGTGTGTGTGTGGCCCATGGTGTTGTGGTTAATTAGTTTTTGTTTAGCTGACAGTGATTAACATTATGATAACGGGCTGTTTCGCTGTGTGTGTGTGTGTGTGTGTGTGTGTGTGTGTGTGTGTGTGTGTGTGTGTCTGCACTTGAGTAAATGCTAATGGATTAAGTTGAAATGGTGCATGTTTATCTTATTAAAGCTGATCACAGTCAAAGTATATTTAATATATCCCCCCCTCTCTCTCCCTCTCTCTCTCTCCCTCTCCCTCTCTCTTTCCTCCTCTCCCTCTCTCTCTGTCTCTCTGTCTGTCTCTCTCTCTCTCTCTCTCTCTCTCTCTCTCTCTCTCTCTCTGTCTCTCAGATGGTGTCCCAGAGGATCAGTTCAGTGGACCTGTCGTGCTGTAGTTTGGAGAAACTTCCTCCCAATTTGCTCTACAGCCACGACCTCACTCACCTCAACCTGAAACACAACTTCCTCCCTGCGGACGGCTCGCTGCAGCAGCTCCAGAGGTGTGTGAGCAGTCGTAGAAACACGCATGAGCCACTTCGCGTATCTATAGCACCACCGTCAGGCGTATCAGCGTGTGTCTCCTTCGAGTGCTGAATCCAAGCAAGAAGGAAAAAAAAATCAACAATTTCAGTCAGAGTTACAACAGTACGGAATATTTCAGATCTGACTTTTTTTTTTTTTTTTTTTCCCCTCTGAGTTCTGACTTTATACCAAGGATTAATTAAAAAAATTAATAAAAAAAAAAAAACCTAATCTGTATTTTGAGGCAAAAAATCTAATCGGAATTCTGAGGCAAAGAAAATCTAATCGGAATTTTGAGGCAAAAACATCTAATCGGAATTCTGAGGCAAAAAAAATCTAATCGGAATTCTGAGGCAAAAAAAAAGTCGTAATTTTAAGGCAAAAAATCTAATCGGAATTCTGAGGCAAAAGAAAATCTAATCGGAATTCTGAGGCAAAAAAGCCTAATGGGAATTCTGAGGCAAAAAAAATCTAATCAGAATTCTGAGGCAAAGAAAATGTAATCTGTATTTTGAGGCAAAAAATCTAATGACAATTCTGAGGCAAAGAAAATCTAATCAGAATTTTGAGGTAAAAAAAAATCTAATCGGAATTCTGAGGCAAAAAGTCTAATGGGAATTCTGAGGCAAAAACGTCTAATGGGAATTCTGAGGCAAAAACGTCTAATCGGAATTCTGAGGCAAAGAAAATCTAATCAGAATTCTGAGGCAAAAAAGCCTAATGGGAATTCTGAGGCAAAGAAAATCTAATCTGTATTTTGAGGCAAAAAATCTAATGACAATTCTGAGGCAAAGAAAATCTAATCAGAATTTTGAGGTAAAAAAAAATCTAATCGGAATTCTGAGGCAAAAAGTCTAATGGGAATTCTGAGGCAAAAACGTCTAATGGGAATTCTGAGGCAAAAACGTCTAATCGGAATTCTGAGGCAAAGAAAATCTAATCGGAATTCTGAGGCAAAGAAAATCTAATCGGAATTTTAAGGCAAAAAATATAATGGGAATTCTGAGGCAAAAAGTCTAATGGGAATTCTGAGGCAAAAAAATCTAATCTGAATTTTGAGGCAACAAAAATCTAATCTGAATTTTGAGGCAACAAAAATATAATGGGAATTCTGAGGCAAAAAATATAATGGGAATTCTGAGGCAAAAAAGTCTAATGGGAATTCTGAGGCAAAATGTCTAATGGGAATTCTGAGGCAAAAACGTCTAATCAGAATTCTGAGGCAAAAAAAGTCTAATGAGAATTCTGAGGCAAAAAAATCTAATCTGAATTTTGAGGCAACAAAAATCTAATCGGAATTCTGAGGCAAAAAAAGTCTAATGGGAATTCTGAGGCAAAAAAATCTAATGAGAATTCTGAGACAAGGAAAATCTAATCTGTATTTTGAGGCAAAAACATCTAATCGGAATTCTGAGGCAAAAAAAAAACAATCGGAATTCTGAAGCAAAAAAAACCTAATCTGAATTTTAAAGCAAAAAATCTAATCGGAATTCTGAGGCAAAAAAATTCTAATGAGAATTCTGAGGCAAAAGAAAATCTAATCAGAATTCTGAGGCAAAAACGTCTAATGAGAATTCTGAGGCAAAAAAATCTAATCGGAATTCTCAGGCAAAGAAAATCTCATGAGAATTTTAAGGCAAAAAATCTCATCGGAATTCTGAGGCAAAAAAAGTCTCATGAGAGTTCTGAGGCAAAAAAAATCGAATCAGAATTCTGAGGCAAAGAAATCTAATCTGAATTTTGAGGCAAAAATCTAATCGGAACTCTGAGGCAAAAACATCTAATCGGAATTCTGAGGCCAAAAAATCTAATTTGCAAAAATTCGCTTTGGTCTACAAGTGTTTTGAAATACGAGCCGCTTCCGGAACGAATTACGCTCGTAATCCGAGGTTCCACTGTATGTTACAGTCTCGGGTCAATATATAATTATAATTTGGTTTATATTCAATTATTAAATGAAACATTAGCATTGAAAAGAAAACATCTGAAAAATGTAACGTATTAAATTCAGACTTTAACGTCTAAAATCAGCTACTTGTTGATGATTGACAGGTGATTAAAGCCAATAGAACCCCTGTGTTATCAGACTGATTGATCACAGAGTCGATATTACATCATTATGAAGCTCAGCCCTGTTCATGCGTCGTTAGTAAGTAAAGGGCAAAGTTAAAAACGTCCAAACATCACAGTCTGACGTACGTCTCTGTGTGTGTGTGTGTGTGTGTGTGTGTGTGTGTGTGTGTGTGTGTGTGTGTGAGACAGAGAGAGAACGCATGTGGGTGGCTCTTTTGTTTCTCTGTAAACACACCTCACACATGCCTTTATATATCCCACTTCGCCATCTCTTTCTCTCTCTCACACACACACACAGAGTCTCTCAGTCCGGTGTTGTTGTTGTTATTAGGATTTTCCACCCGTGTACTCTTCAGTAAAGCTGCATTCCTGCAGAGAGACGCCTGATTGTTTTCTTTCAAAACCTTCGACCTTGTTTGTGATCATATTTACCCAAGCACAAAAGCTTCAAAGCACTGTTGCCCTCACCAGCACCACGGCATGCTGGGTAAAAAAAAAAAAAAAGAAAGAAAGAAAAAGAAAAAAATCCCTCAGCTGTGTGAATGTTCAGCAGTGCAACTATAGTCCCATAGAACTAGAGTCCTGGAGCTGGGAGAGACGCAGTGGGACGTGTGTGTGTGTAGGATGTATGTGACTTTTTGTTGAACCTGTGAGTCAGCACAGTCACTGTCATTACAAACTAAAGTATTTCTTCAACACTCACTAATCTCTGGTGTGTGTGTGTGTGTTTGTAGGTTCTCTCGGTTACGGAGTCTGAACCTGTCCAATAACCAGCTGGGAACGTTCCCCCTGGCGCTGAGCTCCATCTCCACACTCACCGAGCTCAACCTCAGCTGCAACTGCATCAGCGACCTCCATCCCAGTGTGGGCAACATGACCAAGTGAGGGTGGAGTGGAGGGGCGGGGGGAGGGGGCGGGGAGAGGGGTGAAACATGGAGGAGTGGGCACTGGGTTTTCACCTGTGATGCTGCTGATGTGATGAACAGTTTACAGATGAATGGTGGAGGTTGAATTGGTGGACGTTTAAATGGTTTGAGTTAATGGAGTTCTAGATAAATAGAAAAAAATTAAGCTGGAGTGGTAGATGAAGGTTGGATAGATGATGAGTGATAGATGTTGATGGATATGGATGGATGTGTGGATTGATGGGTGAAGTGCTGTATAAATGGTGCAGTGTGGGATTGGATGGATGGGTCAGTACTGGATGGATGGATGGATATTTGTATGGATGGTGCAGTAAGGAACGGATTAATCGATTGATGGATAGGTCAGGGATGGATGGTTGGATGGATGGATGGATGGACAGCTGTATATGAGTGAAGGTCCATGAGTCAGGATGAATAGTTGGATGGATGGATGAATAGATCGGTGGTGAAGTGTGAAGAAGGATGGATAGATGGATAGGAAATAAGTCAGAGTGATGGTTGAATGGATACATGGATGGACAGTGGATGGGTGGAGGCGTGTAAAAGATGAATGGGTGGAGCAGGGAAACAGTAAACCAATGAATGATGTAACGGAAGGATGGAGGAAAGGATGTACGTGAACATTAAATCTAAACGTCTCCTTACTTGTCACAGATTATGCAAGTTTGTACATGTAGTGTCTGTGTTGTTACCATGGAGACAGTATAGCATTAGAGTGTAGAAGTATTGATGTGTGTGTGTGTGTGTTCCAGTCTGCAGACGTTGCTGTTGGACGGGAACACGTTGTCGGCGTTGCCGGAGGACCTGGGCTCGCTGCAGCGCCTCTGCTACCTCGGTCTGTCCTTCAACGAGTTCAGCGGCGTCCCGGCCGTCCTGGAGAGACTGAGCGCCGTCGAGCGCCTCTGCATGGCCGGGAACAGAGTGGAGACGCTCGAGCTGCAGACCTTCCGCCTGCTGAGCATCAAATACGTCGACCTGCGGTACACACTCACACACACACACTGACACGAGTGATAGTTTACAGAGCTCGTCAGTTTGAAACGCCGTATTGCTCGTCTCGCCTCCGCCGAGAGAGAGAGAGAGAGAGAGCGGGTCATAAATCTCTGCTCTAAAGACGTACTAGACCTGTCGTAGTGCAGCCACATGGAGAGAGAGAGAGAGAGAGAGAGAGAGTCTCCTGTCGACTAACACATGGAACAAAAATAATAATAATAAATAATAAACAATAATAATAACAACCAGCTTTGTTGGGTCTGTTCAAGTAGTAATGGCAGTAAGAGTAACTATTTATTTTATTTTTATTTATTCATAAATGCAAGTCACCACAAAAAAAAATGACAGTAGTGGTAATGACGGTGTTTGTGGAAAAAGTATTCGCGCCCCCTCCGCACCTCTCTGATTTCCTCTGTTGCTGCATATCTGTCAAGGGTCCTCACTTTGTATTAATACCAGCTCTGATATTACACACATCAAACACAGAGTTACACGGTTTTGTTTGTTTGTTTTTAAAGATATTTACTTATGAAACTTATCACTCATTAGAAAAATTTTTAACCCCCCCCCCCCCCCCCCCCGGTTCTGATTTCATCCATTACTGCATTTCGTGTCCTCAGATTTTGGACGCAAAACGACATACAGTATTAAATCGCATTTCTGTATCTACTGCATGGAAACATTTATTATTACATATTTGCTGCACTGACCAATTTTGGATTTTATGTACATTTTATTAAAGTTTTTTTTTTTTTTTAAGCATCTTTGGGTTTTTTTTGTTTGTTTTTTTCTTTCCACAACTTAGGTCAGAGTAAGTGCCTTTCCTTGGAGCCTAATGTTCCACTAGTAATGGGAATAATCGGAAATAATAATAAATCATCTAACAAACTGATCCGGCCCGAATTTCCAGCGGTAATGAGAGGGGTGAATAAGGGGATCTACATTTAAGCATTCGGCAGAAACTCTTATCCAGAGCACCCTACACAAGTGACCGTAGATCTTTACACTGGGTTACCAGGTTTCTAACATCAAGGGTTTTTTTTGTTGTTGTTGGGTCGGTGGGTTGGGATTAATCCAAATATTAAAGAAATAGGTTTCTTTAGTCCTCGTTTAGAGATTACTCAGTGACTCAGCTGTACGGACGTCTAGAGGAAACTCTTTCGGTGGGTAAATATTATGCGTGTAAACACTGGATTCTGTGTTGTCGGACGAGGTACTTGTTGGCCCCACATGGGGGTTAACATCAGGCGACATTTCCATTTCCTGCAGTGAAACTTTTCCTTCCATTCCTGATGATCAATAAACTGTAAGATCAAGCGTGTCTCTCACTTTCTCACCCACATGACTTCACTTCAGACACTTTGTTTATCTCTTTATTATCTTTATTATCTCTGGTTCTCTGATGAGGAAGTAAACATTGTAAAGCATCGAACCAGTGATGGACAAGACTGAATTCTCAAGTTTTCTCTCTAACTTATCTAATATCTAAACATATCAACACTGACACCCTTGTGTGAAAAAGTAATAGCCCCCTTGCACCAACTTTCCCACCAATATAATTTTTTTTTTTTTCCCCTAGTGCTTTGCTCCAAAAAAATAAAATATAAAACCCCATATTCCATTCATTCAGCCTCGGGTCACAGACTCTCTCTCTCTCTCTCTCCTCAGTAATAGTTTTTTTCTGGAACAGAGCAGAATTGAACGTTCCTCTCAGAAGAGACACGCCGTCCAGCTCCCGACGCCCCAAACCAGCTCTTTCAACACAAAAGATATCTCAGATTTTTCAAGCCTCTTTCTTCCTCTCCCGACTTCCTGGATGAGATTTTGGCAGCCTGTGAGGAAGGCTCTCACTACATCTCTACTCATTTCAGATGGAGACGCTTCCCATGCTCCACCCTGACACACTTGGAAGCAGCTGCTGTGTCGCCATGGAAACGATTGGAAAATACGATCCTTGATGATGATAATAATAATAATTTTTAAAAAAGCTTTAAAAACACGTCCGGTCTTTTCAGTGTTGCTCCTGTCAGTGCTGTTGTTCTGGTCTGAGCTGTTGTTGTTTAATAGAGCAGGATTTTTTTTATTGTTGTTGTTCTGTTGTACGTAATCCAGTTAGTCTGGGGGGGAAAAAAAAGTTTAATTGTTGAGTTACTCCGACTTGATACACTGAGTACGTCATCGTGTTTTGTTTAAGTTCACTGAAAATTTTGTTTAAAAACAAAAACAGTAGTTTCGTATAGATAAAAGTAATGGCACTCTTTAAAGGGAGGAGGAATCCAGTGCCCTACAAGTGGCTGAGCTTTGTTGCATTGTTGGAGGAACAGTGCATCATCTCACCATTTAGTCATCGCTTCATCACCCTCTACATCTGCCTTTTATGACATTTTATGGACGAGGCTTTAATGTAAATCAGATTTGCCGTGTGTGTGTGCAGAGTTTATCACATGTTTATCACACAGACCCAAGTTATGAACGTTCGGCCTACGAAAACATTCATACGTGTCTCTACTTTGTGAAACTTAGTGAAAAGTGGACTTGACATGATGGTCCCAAAGGGGTCATTACTTTTTCACACCTGTGAGATGGATAATGGATGTTTTACGCTTTGTCATATCTGAACTAACCCGAGCTGTGTTCTCGGTTTTTAAGGTCTACTAGAGAATCTAATAATAAAAATGTAGTGACTTCTCTAAAAGAAAAAAAACTCTAAAAGTCTGTGTATATAATCAATTAAAATTATAACACGTTCAATCGATCCAACCTGAGAAAAAAAACACCAATTTATTAGAGATGTGAACTTATTACAGATTACTACCTTAGTAGTTTGTTTTTACTTCTTTAAAAACTTTTTTCTTATAATCCACCAATTTTTTCACTAGTTATTTTTAATGTTCATTATTATTTAAATTC
>JAQMYL010000001.1:6480980-6492307 GCA_030014365.1 Clarias pachynema
ACAAAACATACTTAAGTAAAAGTAAAATTACAGATTTTAAAAACTACTTTAAAAAGTAGAAGTACACAAAAAATCAACTCAATTACAGTAATGCGAGTAAATGTAATTCATTACTTTCCACCTCTGCTAAACAAACCATCTGTGAAGTGGATGATCATATATTATTGTGGTTAACACACACCCTCGGTTTCCTAAAAAAATAAAATAAAATAAAAAATCCCCCAAAAAGTTATGTTCGGATTCACTGGCCCTGACAAGAATTTCTGTTTTATCTAATTAACTATCTGAAGTCGCCATCGTTGACAGTTAAAGAGTTGAAATGTAGAAATAATTAAAATGTTACAGCTGAAAATAATCTGATCAGTTTAATGTAATCCGTGATATTATTATTATTATTATTATTATTATTATTATTTCAGGTTGAAGCACACGTCCATGTCTGTCTGTCTTTCTGTACAGCAGAACTCTCTGTCTAACTTATTAATACAAAGAAATTTATTCTTGTAATATTTGTAAGGGATCTCAAGGGATTGGGACTAAACAGCTTAAGAAAACCACTAGTGAAGAATGAGTGATTGGTGCCTCAGGGTTAGGAAGAGAGACGGCCTACTACTACTACTGCCTACTGTGGAGACAGAGTTATGATCTGGTATGATTCTGTTGGTCAGGTCTAGGTTCAGCAATGTTATGTGTGCAGACAATTAGGTCAGCTGATGATCTGAATATATGATCAGGATTTTCCATCGACAGATTTTTTTTCTTCCCTGGTGTCACAGGCATATTCCAGGACGATGATGCCAGGACTCATCAGGCTTAAATTGTGAAAGATTGATTCAGGAAAAAAGGGAAATTAGTGCGATTTTGGAGGGAAAGAAATGTTGTGACTTTGCATAAGCTTACCAAAATGTTTGGATTGACTGTGATCAAAGCAAAAAGTAGTCCAATGAAATATTGAAGTGTTTTTTCTTGGTCAGGCAGTATCAGTCAAAAGTTCGAACACACTTTCTAATTTAATGATA
Organism: Clarias pachynema; assembly: GCA_030014365.1. Lineage (NCBI taxonomy): Eukaryota > Metazoa > Chordata > Actinopteri > Siluriformes > Clariidae > Clarias > Clarias pachynema. Next base: position 6,482,000 of record JAQMYL010000001.1, read on the forward strand.
TCTGATTTTTTATTTATTTCTTCACTGTAAAACAATGATGAAGGGGTCCACAATACGCAATAATATCCATTGAACAGATATTGATACATGTCTGCTACTTATGATCTGTAAATCCTCTGTAAATAGCGGCTCTAATCTGAGGTGCTGGTTGTTACTGTAATTGGTGATTTCTGAGGCTGGTGACTCTAAATGAACTTCTCCTCTGCAGCAGAGGTACGTTTTGGTCTTGCTCTCCTGGGAAGGTCTTCATGAGAGACAGTTTCATCATCATGGTGCTTGATGGGTTTTGTGAATGCACTTGACACAATACTGTTCTTGCAAGAACTATTCCAGAACAGCTGACCTTCTTGTCCCAAAATAACAACTGACTGTATTTGTTGTTACTTAATTACCTCGATGCATATGTGATATTTTACAGTTTTGAAATTGCCGGTATTGTTCTGGAATGTAGAAAATAAATCACTAAACAAAACATTCAATTAGAAGCTGTGTCCAGACTTTTGACTGGTACTGTATACAGTATTGTGTAAACATTAGTGCCACCATGTTTAATTCATGTAATTTGTGTAAAAACATAATAAAAATCTGATCATAGTGGGTCTCAGTATTAGGCAAATATAACCTTAGATGAACAACATTACAATGAGTTTTTTTTACATAAGGAATATTTATGTAACAAAAATTAAGCAACAAACAAACAAACAAACAAACAAACATATTTTGGACATTACTAGTTACGCCCTTACTGCTTCCACAGAATGTAAAAGGGTAAGTTGCAGCCAGATGTTGGTAATAATCAGCCCATGATATGATGAATTGATTATCAGCAGGTGTACAGACCTCTATAAAAGCAGAAGTTTTTGGCAGTGTGTTGTGGTTACCAAGAGGGAAATACATAAACAATGGCCTTAGAGAAGCAATTGTTGCTGCACATCAATCTGGAAAGAGTTATGAAACCATTTCCAAAGAATCTGGAGTTCCATATTATACAGTAAGAAAACGTAAAGCATTCAAGACAGTTGCTAATCTTCCCAGGAGGTTCCCAGGAGTGGACGTCCCTGCACTTTCACCCCAAGGTCAGAGCTAGATCTCAGATCCTATAGACCTCACTGAGCATGTTAAATGTTAAAGTCCATGACAGCACAATTAGAGAAAGACAGCTGAACACGTACAGTTTGTCTGGAAGGGTTGCCAGAGGAAACCTTTTCTGTCTAAAACGAACATGGAAGCACGAATGAGGTTCGCAAATGAACAAACCACGAGCCTTCTGGAACGACGTCCTATGGACAGACGAGACCACAGTGGAGTTGTTGGGCTTTTTAATGCTCAGACGGCATTTCAGCAGAAACACCTCACACCGTCTGGTCAAGCAGATGAGGTGGTGATGATTTGGGATGGTTTTGCAGCCACAGGACCTGGGCAATTTGCAGTCAGTGAGTCAACCAGGAACTCCCTTTGTATACCAGAAGATTCGAGAGGCAGACGTGAGAATGAAGCAATGCTTTGAAGAAGTACGCCTGAAATTCCTACACAATGATGAGAGAGACTAATAAAGACATTCAGGAAAGTTATTACAACTATATGTGGATCTACAAGCTATTGATCCAGGAGTGGTACTTAGTGTTGCCCACACACACACACACACACACACACACACACACACACACACACACACATTTGCCTTTCCATTAAAAAAACAACAACAACATATTTTGCTTGACTACTACTATCTATTGATTTTTAATTAATGAAAGGTTTCTAATAATCTGGACACTTCAATACACTTTAGGGCCGTATGTGTTATTATTTACAGTATTTTATCATCATTAAATTAGACAGACCCCACACACTCTCATACTGTAATCTCTGTACTGTCCCTTTAAGAGCTGCTGCGACGCTGTACCGGTTTCTCTCTGTTCTGGAGTCAGCTCTCTACCTCACACTACACTTCGGACTCACTACAAATTTGACCTCAGATCAGTCTCTGTATGCTGGGCGTGGTTTCATAACCCTGGCACTCCGGGTGAGTCTCAAACCGACTTTAACTCGATAACTTTCCCCAAGCAATACCGCGTTTCACCACACAACGTTTAGGGGGCGCTGTTTCATGCACAAAAAAAATACACAAAAAAAACAGAGAAGAGACAACAGTCAGCATTAGTACAGAGGAGTTTATTACACACACAAAACACCTATAAAACCTACTATAATATTATTTGTGCATAAAGTAACAAGCAAAAGACATGAAAATGAGGTAAAGTATGGAATAATTAAATATTAAACCTCACTCGAACATTAATTTATGATTCCTCTTGGCACCGGCTGCTTTAAAAACCAGACTGAGAGTGACTTTGTTTTCGTCTTGATACCACACCGTCGTTGCTAACATTCCTGGGAACCATGGAGCTATGTCGTCACTAAATCTTGTACATAAAGCAAAAATAAAAATAAAAATCACTGTAAATTCACTTCGCTTGTCTTTCTACATGCAAACAAGTTCGTACACGCAACATTCGGTGTGGCTCGGTACGGTGTTCGTATGCTGAAAATGCTTTGTATGCCGAGACAGATTTCTTGCCAAATTTCAGTCATTAAGGCAATAATTCATATGGCAAAAAATATGCAGAGGTAACGCAGTAAATTTAAACAAATAAACTAACTCTGTTAAGAACTATCTAACAGGTTGTCCACGTTATGTGAGGCTGCAGAACATTACTTCACACACTACTGTGAGCAGCACAGGAGTCCCTCAAGGAACGGTCCTATCTCCCTTTCTGTTTACACTCTACACCTCAGACTTCAGACACTGCTCACAGTTTTGCCATCTGCAGAAGTTCTCAGATGATTCTGCTATCGTGGGCTGTATCAGGAGAGGCCAAGAGACTGAGTACAGGAGTGTGGTCGACAGTTTTGTGGAGTGATGTGGACTAAATCACCTGCAGCTCAATGTTTCAAAAACTAAAGAGCTGGTGGTATATTTTAGCAAACAGAGGACTATCCATAACCCCATTAAAATCATGTCCAGTGAGGTGGATGTTGTGGACAGCTACAAATACCTGGACGTTCACATTGACAATAAACTGGACGGGTCAAAGAACACTGATGCTGTGTACAAAAAAGGTCAGAGTCGCCTGCACTTTCTCAGGAGACTTAGGTCCTTTAATGAATGCAGAACCATTTTTAGTTTTTCTATATATTTTTATTCTATTTCTATATGTTTTTTCACATTATAGTACATTGTATTTTATTTTTTATTTATTTATTATAAATTCTTTTCTTATTCTATTGTATTTGTATCTTTTAAATATGCAGCTACTGGAGAAACAATTTCCTTTGGGATTAATAAAGACTTATCTTAACTTATCTTATCATATCTTAAACAAACAAGGAACATAATATCAGCATGATTTCTAGCATGTAATTCTATTAAAATTATTTTTTAACTAAACATAACTAAATATAAACAAAAAAAAGATTATATAAAAATTTAAAAAAAAAAAAAAAAAAAAAAATTATATTGGTCACCAAGACCAATATATACATTTATTCACAAAGGGCCTCGTTTTTACTTCCAAAACAGTTACAGTACCTGTCAAGGCCTGGACTCCATTAGATCTTTCTAAAGCTACACTACACTGTAGTATCTGACACCAAGCCATCAGTAGCAGATCCCTGAAGTCTATTAAATTGTTGTGTTGGGCCCTCCATGGATCGGACTTGTTTTTCCTGCACGTCCCACATACTGTATGCTCGATCAAATTAAGATTTGCATTGGGGTTGAGTGGATTGAGATTTGCAGTGTGGCAGGGTGCTTTATCCTGCTAAAAGAGGCCATTGCTGTCAGATCATACCTTTTCCATGAAGGGGTGCACAAGGTTAGCAATAATGGTTAGGCAGGTGGTACTGTATGTGTCAAAATAACCTTCACAGGAATGGCAGGTCCCAGTGTTTTCCAGCAGAACATTGCCCACCCAGAGCACCAGGCCACTTCTGCAGGTACTATGAGAAGTGTACAAATTGAGACAAATTGTTTAACCTAAATAAATATTGGAAATAAACATTTTGATTGTTATTTAGACATTTTTTACACACAAACTATAAAGGGCTTTGGTGGATCAGTACTAGGTTTCTCACATGTCATTCAGAAGGCCCGGGTTCGATTCCCACCCAATGCCCAAACCCCAGCCACTGGATGCAGTGTCGGTCCCAAGCCCAGATAAAATGGTAGGTTTGTGTCAGGAAGGGCATCTGGTGAAAAACCTGTCCCAAAGCTGTTATGCTGATTGAAGGGTCTGCTGTGGCGACCCCTCTACAGGAACAGCCGAAAGACCAACAACATGCATATAAACTAAAGAGATAAAAAAAGAGAAAAATATACAAGTCGTATAAATACATACTGTTTAAAAATGTATATGTTTGAAATTAATGATTTTAGTTCAGAGAGATGTCAAAGGAAATGCTTAAAAAGGGGATTTTATGTCAGTTTTTCATTATTATTCACAACCAAGATTGTGGCTTATTATAAAAAGGATATAACATTTTGTTGTAATATAATAATATATATTGATTTTGCATGTGAGGCGGGGTGGGAATCCGTAGCAAGGGAGGGTGGGGATGATAGGGCATTTTAACGCAACAGATTTTACTACAAAATAAAAAAAGAAAAATATTAAATATACATGGTATCATTTTATAAATTATTGTTGCATAAACAATGTAGTTCAGAGTTGAGTTCAGTGAGATGAGATCAAAGTAAATGGTTCAAAAGGGGATTTTATGTAAGTTTTTCATTATTGTTCACAAAGGATGTCACATGACCAGGGGTTATTCTAAAAAGAATATAACATTTTGTTGAAATATTTAATATTTGATATTTATTTTGTGTGTGTGTGTGGGGGGGGGGGGGGGCAATCTTTGGAAATGAGGGGGTGATGAAGGGAGGCATTTAACGCAAGGGATTTTATTATAAAATAAAAAAAATAGAGAAATAGAAATTGTATAATTTTACATTGTTGCATAAACACATACAGTTAAAAAACATATCTTGTTTATAATTAATAGATCAAAGGAAATGCTTGGAAATAGGATTTTATCAGTCAATTTTTTAAGGGCTGTCATGTAACTAAGGGTTGCTAAAAAAGGACATTTTAGTGGACTTCTTAGTTTCTTTAAAAGGATTATAAGATTTTGTTTTAATATAATATTTGTAATAATATAATATTTGATGTTGAAGGGGCAATCTGTGGCGAGGGGGGGGCGAGGATGGGGGACATTTTAGCACAAATGATTTTATATAAAATAAAATAAAAAAGTGAAAAATATACAGTGTATAATTTTACATTGTTTTATAAACACTATAGTTGAGTTTAGAGAGATAAGATTAAATGAAACGCTTCAAAAGGGGATTTAAAGGGGCATTTAATATACTGCTTTTTTATTATGGCTCACAACTGAGGCTGTCACGTGACTGGGGGGTCATTATAAAGGGAATATAAGATTTTTTGTAGTATAATATTTGATTATGAAGGGGGGATTTGACATTTACATTAGATTTAGGCATTACTGTAGGTAGACTTACATTTTTATCTCATTACACATCTGAGCAGTTGAGGGTTAAGGGCCTTGCTCAAGGGACCAACAGTGGTGTTGTGGGATTTGAACCTGGAACCTGAGCTACTCCTGACCCCCTGATTCTAGCACAAGGGATTTTATTATAAAATAAAGAAATAGAAAAGCATACATTGTATAATTTTTGTCACTGTTGTATAAACACATATTGTCTGAAGAACAAACAATTAAAAAAAAGATTGTTTAATAGATCAAAGGAAATGATTCGAAACGGGATATTATATGTAAATTCTTTATTATCGTTCGTAACAAAGGCTGTCACGTGACTAGGGATTCTTTTAAAAGGAATAAAAAAATTGTGTAATAATATAATATTTGGTGTTGCTTTTGTAGGGGGAAGTGGGGGGCAAAGGATTTTAATATAAAATAAAAAATAAAAGTTTGTTGTATAAACAATGTAGTTCAGAGAGTGGAGATCAAAGGAAACGCTTCAAACGGGCTGGTTATAGTGAACACGGGCTGTCACGTGACCAGGGTTTATTCTAAAGGGACAATAAAATGGTGTTGTAGTACTGTATAAGATCTGATATTTGACGGTTTAAAAGGGAAGCTGATCCGAGCTGATGTCAGGTCGGGGTGATTCCAGGCTCTAGGACGCCGCCCAGCGTCTGAGGTGTGAACTGCATTTCCCAGCAGCCAGTGCGCGGCTCAGGGTTTCCGACACACACACAGCGCACTGGAGCAGCAGCAGCGCCGCAGTTCAACTCGAGTCTCATGTAGTTTAATAACAAGTCGGGTGTTTCTATAGTGTGTGTGTGTGTGTGTGTGTGAGAGAGTGTGTGAGTGTGAGTGTGTGCACCGTTATACCTGGACTCAGGTCAGGATAGGCAACATGGGCAACGGAATGAACAAGGTAAGGAGATGCATGCAGTTATTAACCAGTGTGTAAAGTCCAGGAAGATATATATCTCTCTCTCTCTCTCTCTCTCTCGCTCATTTCTATAAAAAAAAGAAAAAGAAAAAATGTTTCCCCTTTTTTTTTATTTGTGACCAAATGTCACCTCACCTCATTTTAGTCATTTAGTTTTAATATGAATATGACATTTATAATTTACAGAAAAAAGTATTACTCATGCAAATATGCAGTGTTTAAACCCCCACAGTGTGTGTGTGTGTGTGTGTGTGTGTGTGTGTGTGTAAGATGTGTAGGAGGATATACTCCTACATAAAAACCACACGGGAAAGGAAAAGTGATGATAGAAATGATGATACAATCAAAAATTCAGCTCTGCTTTGATCGTTTGCACGTCTCTTGATTTCTGATACAAAGTCGTCTACAGTGTGACACCGTCGGGTCGACACCTGAAAGCTGATCGCCGTCAACACGACTTTGAATATATAACAAGTATGAGGAGATATACAGTAATACTACCATCATAACACCATTTATTACTATTATAATACATTTCAGCGTTCCTAATATTATGCCACTATTGAACGGACGCACGGACACACACACACACACACAGAGATCAGCCATAACATTATGGATCATCTGCCTAATGTTGAGTAGATCCACCGTAACAGTAATGCGCTGTGTGTTCTGATTCCTTTAGCGCTTCTTGTGGATCGGACTAGACGGACCAGCCTTCACTAACCTCGTCCGACCCATGACCCTGACGCGAGTTCACCAGTTTTCCTTCTTTGGATCACTTCTGGTACGTCCTGACCAATGCAGACCAGGAACATCACACAAGACCTAAAGGTTTGGAGTCGCTCCGACCCAGTCCTGTAGTGTCACAATCTGACCAAAAAACTTTAAACCTGCCCATGAACTTCAGGAAAAATGGGAAAGATATTGTAATGAGATGTTGTAACTGTAGCTACTGTGAGAAGGGCCAAATTGTGACGGCTAGACCACTGGGTCGGAGCATCTCCAAAAATGCAGCTCTGGTTGGATGTTCCTGGTCTGCATGGTCAGGACATGCCAAGGAAGGGAAACCGGTGAACTGGTGACAGGGTCATGTGTGGCCAAGTGTCACTGGGGAGTGAAGGCTGGCCCGTGTAGTCTGATCCAGAAGCTCTAATGCAGATCAAATTGAAAGGCCCCTGGACACACAGTGCATCACTGTTTTGGTGGCGAAAGGGAGGACCTGCTCAATATTAGGCAGATGGTCATAATGTTATTAACATGTGCACTTCAGTAAATTACACTAGATCAGTTTGACCCTTACTGTACATTAATAAAGGTAAAATGTTTTTTATCAATTTTTTTTCCTTTTTGTCAAATAAAATTCTATCTGAAAAGATCGACCAGTGTCAATTAACCTTTGGAAGATGAGCACAACATACAATTATATACAAGCATTTCATTATTCATCTTCAGGAACCTTTTCTTCCTCAGCCCTGATGGAGTGTATCCTGTGAACAGTAGGTGTTATGCAGGAATCCATGATGCTCCCACACGTTCACACCTAGGGACCCGTCAGTCCACCTACCGGCATGTTTTTACAACCTTGGAGAACCTTTTTCCTTTTTTTTAACTGTTGCATTTCTGATGTTCAGATTTTCTATAAGGAACAAAAAATTGGTACTTTGATAGTTTGATAGATTTTTCTTTTTAATTATGCTGCTTGGGACATTTTATGAAGAATAAACCCTGTCAAACCTTCAAAGACTAATGAACGAATAATGGTATATAAAATAAATAAGAAATAATAATTCAACAAAATGTAGCACTCAGGTGTTCTAAACTTTTGGGAGTTCCTTAGAAAGCCAAAGGTTCTAGCTTAGTAAAGAAATTCTACTTGGCAGCTTTTCCAGACATCTGTTCCAGGTTCCTCCATACTGTAGGATCGTTAAAGTGTCAAATGTCGGAGTCGACACTCTTGGGGGTGAAAGGCTCTTCAAGGAATCTTTGGATTGTTTAGAGATCCTCATTCCTTAGACCCTTTTCTCAAAGTAGAAATTATCTGGTGTAGGTTCCTCCATTCAGCCTTCAGGTTTAGCCCAAGAATTCCATACTGAAGAAGCTTCATTTGGGAAGAGGGGTGTTCAGGGGTGCTTTGATAGTGGTTGTTAATGGTTCAAAAATGATTCCACTTGGAACGTTTTAGAATTCCATGGTCTTTCCTGAATTGTATTTCCTTCTACAAGGTGTTTGTTAATTGGTGATTTCTGAGGCTGGTGACTCTAAATGAACTTCTCCTCTGCAGCAGAGGTCAGTTTTGGTCTTGTTTTCCTGGGAAGTTCTTCATGAGAGACAGTTTCATCATGGTGCTTGATGGGTTTTAATACAATACAGTTCTTCAAAGGGTTCTTATCATGTTTGAGCTTTCAGATGTTCTCCAAACCTAAAAAAAAATAGGTTTTTAAAGATTGTATTTTGAACGTCATCTGTTAACGGGTTCTACTTGGACGTCCCCTTAAAGACAAACTGCAGCAGTGTACTGGATGCTGAGTTTACTGACTGCACCTTTAATTATTCATATCACTGCACCTTTAATCGTAAGAGTGACACGATTACAGATCGGTCCTTTTGTTAAAGTGTGTATATACTCTAGTGTAAGTGCTTTGTTAATGTGTTTTTTTTTTTTGTATGTGTGTGTGTGTAGGTGCTGCCTGATCTGTATCTGGGCAACTTTAAAGGTAAGAAAGAGAAAAAAAAATCAAAGAAGTAAAAAAAAAAAAAGATGGCGGATGAGAGACGAGTTCCTGGAGGTGATATCTTTATTTTATTCTATTTTATTTCATCCAGACGCCAGAGACAGAGAGCAGCTGGCGAGAAACAACGTCACACACATCCTGTCCATCCATGACACAGCGGCGCCCATCTTACAAGTAATCCATACACACACTATACACACACACACACATACACACACATGGTACTTCCTGTGAAAACGTCAATCATACCTTTATATCAAGGTTTTTTTTTTTTTATAAAGATTTCTGAGTTGAGAAAAATCTTATAGATTTAATATTACATTGACGCTCCAATATTATGACTGTACATTTCCATAAATAACTTCCTGATCATGTGATCATGTGTTCGGGGAAGTGAAGCCGCTATAACCTCACTCGTCTCGTGTTAACGTATGGAAATCTCACACAAATATTTCAGTAGAGGCATCAACCTGAGAAACCGATCCTCTACTGCATCGAGTGCATGAGTCTAACCCTAGCCTGACCGGTTCTCCTGCTTCATGTGAAGTGTGTGTGTGTGTGTGTGTGTGTGCTGTGGATCTCACATGACAGGCCTCATACACAGGCAGGCATGTGGCGTGACACAATGGAGTTTAAGATTCCACAGAGGTCACTGACACAGAAGCTCGAGTCACTATTACTGTATATATTATCACACGGACTCGGGAACCCGGATTTATTTATTAAAAACACCTGCTTGTTTTGTCTGGCGTCTAACGGAAGATCGTGTAGCCTGATTTGCACAGTGTTGCCTTAATGAGTCCAGATCCGTGTTAATCCGTGTTCAAAATATTGCACATAATAAAGTGGTTTTATAAGCAGTGACTGTATGCACAACATGTGTTTTGATCTCTTTAAGACAAAATACTCACAACACTAGGTTTGAATTTTAATAACGGGAACGAATTTAATAAAACTTTTGCTGTGCTTTGGTATTTGCCTGAAGTTAAACCTGCATGTGTAGTGGTTAAGCGCTGTCGCCTTGCACCTCCAGGGTCCGGGTTCGATGTGTGCATGGAGTTTGCATGTTCTCCC
>JAQMYL010000001.1:6501882-6521211 GCA_030014365.1 Clarias pachynema
AATGTAGAAAATAAATCACTAAACAAAAACAAAGAAATTTGCAAGTGTTCTAAAACTTTTGAACGGTAGTGTATATCTTTGCCTTTTTTTTCTTTTTCTTTTTTTTTTTATCTCTAATACAGACCAGGAGAAACATTGGATTGTTGTATAGGTTCTTTGGAGAAACTAATTAAATTAAACTTTATATATATTTTTTAATGAGTTTTTATTCATTTACTAAGAAAGTGTGGGACTTGATTAAAGGGATCACACCATTGAGTTCTTTGCCTCACTTAGGACCAAGTTTTCATCATATAAAATCTTTCCTTTTTTCAAAATGATGTTTTAAATTTATCTGTATAAAGTTAGCCTCTTTTTGTAATAAAGTAGTAGGCATCTTTAAAAGTTTAAAAGTTCATTTTACCAAAAAAAAGTAAATAAAAAACACCTGGAGGAAATTGCTATCAGCATTATTCTACTGTCTGTTTGATTGACAGACTCGAAAGAGTAAGGCCCTCCCACCCAGAAATCACAGCTAGTTATGCTCACTGGGATCAAACCCTTAGTTACATAAATAAATAAATAAAATTAAAGAATGATATTTTTTCATGACATATTAATGTGATTGTCTGTGATTAAACATGAAATGTGTCTCAATACTGAAAAAAAGTGAAAACATCTTGAGCCACCCCTCATTTCTTCATATTAAATTGAATAAAAAATAAAGAAATGTAAACAAATGTTTTACTGTGACAGTCTGCAAAGTGCCTAAAACATACAATTTAAAAATTGGTTGTTTATGTAACACCCTCAGCAGCAGCCTCATTTCCCCTCTCGTCTGTTCCAACCAACTCAGCACTCAGCATCAGCAGTATACTAATCACCAGCCTGATCATCTGTCATCATCTGCACCTGTTTCTCACTGGTTCATGCCTTGATGGTTAGATGGTTTCTTGTGATTGAATGATTCATAGGTCACTGTGTGGCTTAACAAACAAATTACGTTTCTATGAAACTGCTCAGGTACAGGGACTGGGTCTGAAAATGAGAGACAAACGCTTACCAAAAATCAAGAGGAAAGAAGGCTCTTCGGGAAGCCTGGAGAACTATTCCTCAAGAATACATTAAAAAGACAAGAAAGTCTGTCTCTTTGGAAGCAAAATATGAAATTAAATGTGGGGAGGGGGCCTATAGAGCACTTGAGTTTTAGCAGTTTTAAAGTGCTTAAATTAAGTGCACTAATAAGTGTCTGTTCTTGAATTGAACACTTCTACAGTTCATACAGTTTTTATTTAATCAATTTTACAGTCTATTCCTGTAAGTGCTCATAGAAATTAACAAAAAGAAAAACCTTTTCTAGTCATTATAGAGAAAAGGTGATTTTTGTTATAAACATCTTCTGATATTTCAGTGTATGTGAAAATATCACATATCCTTTATTTACTTATTATTTACTTAGTACTGTAAATTAAAATCAATATTTTTCATTATCATTTATAGCTCAATGGTAAAATATTTCATTTAGCATTAAGCTGAAATGTGTCTACACTTCTACTGTAATTTATTTCATTTTGGCGCTCTAGTGTGTCTTCATGAAAATTAGTATAACTATTAGAATTATGTGATTCCTTATCTGCATTCTCATCCACATCATCAGAGTGTCTGAAAACAAGCTCTACACCTTTGATCTAAAATAGAAAAAGTCAAGTAGGAGGTGTGAGGAAAGGAAAAAGGAAAAAAACATTACATATTTTCATACTCTTACCCAGATCTTCATTCCTCACATCATTATTTTGTTAAAAAAAATAAAACAACAAACATTTTTTTGCCTCTCATCAAGACCAGCTGAAAGTCTTTAACATGAAAACCTTAGAACATCGCCCAGATGTTTTGTGAATTACTAATTAGTGCTTGTGTTGAAGGATCGTGCTCACACTCATGCACTTTCATTAAGTGCTTTACAAGTTCCTACACTGGGAACACATGACACAGAGGTAGGAGTTCACCCTGGGTAGGAGTCCACAATCGCCCCAGGATTTCCCACCTACTGGTGTGTTTCACAGAGGTGGAAGGAAACCGGAAAACCTGGAGGAAACCTACACAAATCCACTGAAGACATAAACACTAACTCAGACACAGGGTCGAACCCCAGACCCTGGAGTAGTGTGTGTCTATTATTAATTATTGAATTAAGATCATATGAGTTATTTTCCATTTAGTTGTGAAGATGATTATCTGATATCCTTTATTTATATTACTGAAAATTAAATGTGTGAAATTATAAAATCATGTGTCTTACAGATATACTGTATACTGTAGATAGATAAATGAGTTACTCATTGAAGGAGTGTTTGATTAAATGATAGACATAAATAAATAGACCTAGAAGGAGATGTGTTGACTAACTTCTTCTTCTTTGTCTTTCGGCTGTTCCCTTTCAGGGGTCGCCACAGCGAAACATCTGCCTCCATCTAACCCTATCCTCTGCATCCTCTTCTCTCACACCAACTAACTTCATGTCCTTGTTGACTGAGTAACCAATTAATGAAAAAAAAAAGTGGCATAAATTTGTGGCAAAGAATGATAAATGGCATAGATGATGAATGAGTGAGTGATAATTATGTACTTTTTCGTCTAAACATTTTAACATATATTTCAGTGTTTCATCTGCATTTTCATACACAAGGGGGGTCTGAAAACTAGCTCTACACCTTTGATCTAAAATAAAAAGGAAAGGAGGTTGTCCACATTTTCCTATTTTCAAACTTTTCCCCAAATCTTGATTTTACACCTTTTTCTTGTTTGTTTGTTTAAAAAGAAAACCTGAAAAAGAAAAACTTTGCTTCTTATGAAGACCAAATGGAGTTGTATAGATGATTATTTGATATAATTTATTTATATTATTGAAAATGAAATTATAAAATTACATCTTAGAGATAGATAGATAGATAGATAGATAGATAGATAGATAGATAGATAGATAGATAGGAAAAAAAGAGAAAAAACAAACTCAACATGGAACCCATCCTCATTTGTTAATGAGGAGTCCACTACTGAGCAACTGCAGTCACAAGTCCTCAGAGAACAGCTGTGTGCATCAGCCGAGGCCGAGACCGTGTCTTCATGGTAAAGTGTGACCGTCCACAGTCACCACACACATCCCAAGCTGACCACACGGGGCCTCTATGTGACAAGATCTCCAACCAGAAGCGGGACACCAGGACGGGTCAAGAGGGCAGATGGGGTCTGAATCACTGGCAGCTCAGAGACAGAGAGAGAGAGAGAAAGATGACAGGTATGGTCACCCTCGGCTTGCTCATCAGGGACAATCTGATCATTTTGATAATACATATTTTCTCACACATTTCATACTCATTTCCACAATTTTCATTTGATTCAGTAAAGCTGCTTTGCGACAATGACCATTGTTAAAAGCGCTGTACAAATTAAATTGAGATAGATAGATAGATAGATAGATAGATAGATAGACAGATTTAAGAATTAATCATTGATGTACTTGATCAAATGATAGACAGAAATATATTCAGGAAGCCTAAAAGTACATATGTAGTTTAATCCCGAGTCTGGTATTTCTTTATTGTGTGTGTGTGTGTGTGTGTGTGAAAGTGTGTGTGCGCGGCTTGATACGTGTTGGGTCAGCATAGTGAGATGGACAACAGAATGAGTAAGGATGCATGCAGGTATTCAACCATTGTGTAAAGTCCAGGAAGATCTCTCTCTCTCTCTCTCGCCAGATGGCGCTGTTTTTTGTGGTCGCTCATCTCATTATATGTTAATTGCTCGCTTAAGTGTGTTTTTTTCCTTCCTACATAACTATACAGAATAGTGCCCGATGCGAAAAAATTGCAATAAATAGAACTAAACTTGATACAAATAGAAAACACTTTGTAACTTTGTAACAAAATCGAGTCCCTTTGATGTGATTGATGTCTGAGAGATGAAACAACAACAACAACAAAAGAATAAATACACACACTAGACTCGGATATAACTCTGCAGGATCTCACTTGCCCCAGTGTGTAGGAGTGTGTGTGTGTGTGTGTGTGTGTGTAGGAGTGTGTGTGTGTACCTGTGCAGGGGGTGAACAGGTACAGTAGGTGCAGTACAGCGCGGTCGGGTCTACAAGTTATTTACGGGTTTACTGTAATTGACTCCTGAGGAATTAAAGCAGTAAACACACACACACACCGCCGGGCGGATATCGGAAAGGATCGCACCGATGACGAGCGCAGGGAGATTTTCTTGTTGTTGTTGTTTTGCGCGCGTGTCGGTTCCGAGCGCGCGCTCTCTTTCTCTCCGGCCGGGGTTTTCCGGCGCCGCGCGCGCGCGCTGCCTGGATCCCCGGAGAACCCCTTCTTATAACTCAGGGGCGCCATGTGCAGCAGAAATGCACTTCCGTGTACTGGCGCGCTTGCTTCGTATCCCCGCCTTGTTATTGACAACGAATCAAAGTGTGTTTTCCGGTGCGTGTGTGTGTGACTCAAAGTGTATTTAAAGAGCGCGAGCGTTTTGGTGCCGGCTGCGCAAAACCAGCGGGCTGTCGGAGCATCACCGCCTGCAGGAGCGAGCAGGTGCGGCGCATGCGCAAAGGTAAGAGCATGGGATATTATAAGGGATAAAATGAGATTAGATTAGATTAGATTAGATTAGATTAGATTAGGGGGTGCACAGTGCAAAGGTGGAGGGAAGGAAGGACTGGAGTCGAGGACCAGGAAGGGCTCGTTCATCACAACTGGAAACCTGGGGATGCATCAAGTGTGTATCCTTCTTCTCATAGAGTTTCACTCAGTCATCACCAGTGCTGCTTGATCCTGTACACAGAGTCGCTGAGAGGGGGCTTAGGGAAGCTAAAGGTGACATTTCCAGGTGACTCTACTGATCAATGACAAAGGTGCTAAAGGTGTGTCTGCTCAACACTATCTACAGTACTGTTAAGTACCCTTTGTTTTTGAGAATGTGCAATGGCATACAAATGCACATTACTGGAGTGTACAAGAGACTCAAGCGAGTACTGAAACAGTGTTTGATTCACGTGTGCTGTCTATTCAGTTAGACATTTAGGTAAAATCTATAGAAGGATAGGAATATAAGTTAATAAGATGTATAGGTCATGAATAGTACTATAACATGTGGGTTATGACTCGATTTAACGCTCAGTTTAGGAGTCGATTCGGTACTGAAAAAGTCTAAATCGAAGTATAAGACTATGAAGTGTTCGCTATTCTATGAAATCTACATTATGAGTCATTTTAACAGCCTAATGCTGAAACAGTGTTTCATTCAGTGCAGTTTAGTGACTAATACTGTATATAAGGTTTAGAAGATTTCTACAAAGATATTTTATTTATTTTACAAAATAAGTCAATTTAACACTCAAAGAGCTGATTCGGTGCTGTAAATGTGTTTGATCCGCTTCAGTTGCTTTTATCTTTTGTGTAAAAGTTCTAAGTTTAATTACTTATAAGTTATGTTTTTCAAATGTATGTTTATAACCATGCAGAAAGTATTTAAACCCAGCATTATTTAAAACAAATTAAGAAATAGTTCAACAAGTTTCAATATAAATGACACTTCAGAATTGTGTCAAAACTTGTAAAAGCTGTTTATCACTTAATAGTTCGGCACTGTAAGGGTTAATTCAGTACTCTAAATGTGTTCAGGTAAACCTGTATGTTTTTAGTCAAAGTTACTAATATGTGACATTTTAAAATTAAGATCACGAAGTTGGCATTGTATGCTTTTAAAAACTGGGTTGTCACCATCAGGTGCACACATTTCATATGATTATTGTGTACGTACAGTATTACCTAGAAAGGTGCATGTACTGTATGTTTTACACTGAAAGATAACGCTATCATTTTAGTGGTGAGGAAAGTTAAAACATAGTACCCTTTTTCTGTTTTATGAGAGTGCCAGTTTAACACATTACATTGACAAAGTTCTGTAAAAGTGTTGAGTTAAGCCCAGACCTGTGCTGTGTATTAGTTTTAAGTTTGTCTAGTTTATACACTCTCATTTGTAGTCTACTAAGCTCTACCTCTTTCCTCTTTGCTGGGGTGGATCCCCTAATAGCGTGCACTCTTTGCACCATTAGTGGGTACTAGATCTACTTAGAAAGGTATGCTATATCCATAATAAATAAATAACAGTTTAAAAAAAAAAAAAAAAACGATGAGTGCACCCGCTCAGTGATGAGGAAATGTGCAACTTAGAAGCATTTTTTAAAAAAGATTTTACAATAATTTGGTTTAATACTGTATTAAATTTAAAAAATCTCCGTGTTTTTTTTTTTTTTTATGTTAGTTTAAAATCTAGGTTGTGTAAAGCATGTTGTGTATGACTATAATGATTATATGATACACGCTCAGTGGGTACGTAACTGCAATTTATTTTTTAAACTTTGGCGTGGAAACAGTATATATATATAAATGCAGTTACGTACATAATTGCACACTGAATCTAATATGTAGCACTTATACAGTACTTAAGTACTTATTAAAGTGTTAGATTGACCACTGTGGTTTATTAAAGTGTACGCTTCCTCATGGTAACTTTATCATCTGTACCTTTAATATGTTTCTATCACCTGGGAATGAATATAAATATAGCTCACTAGATGGTACTTTCCCTCATTATATTTTGACGTTGAACTATTTATTCATTTATTTATTACTTTTTTGGTTATTTTTTAAATTAAATACATTTTTTACCTGGACCGGTTGATTTAGCTTATACTGTACCACTTCCTTTGAGAGGTAACCTTCAAAGGTACCCTTAATGCACATCTCTAAGCAAAGGATGCTAAAAGTACTCTTGATTGTGTGACTAGTAATGGTGACAGCTTGGTGCCCTTCTATCTATGAGCGTCCCGCAGTACGTGTTAGCTCATGGTACCTGTGCTTCGTGTGTTTGCAGGGATGAATGTAGATGGGGACTGCAGCATGTCAGTCAACTGCGGCAATGGCAAGCTCCGGCAGTGGCTCATCGAGCAGATCGACAGCGGCGAGTACCCGGGCCTGGTGTGGGAGAACGAGGAGAAAACCATCTTCAGGATCCCGTGGAAGCACGCCGGAAAGCAGGACTACAACCGAGACGAGGATGCAGCGCTGTTCAAGGTACACTGCTCTTCATCGTCATAGTCATCACCATCATCACCATCATCATCATCATTGTCATCATGATTGTGAAGAAGAAGATGATGATGATGATGATGATGACATTATTAAGTTATTTGGTTTTATCTATAAACATGCCTGGGTTTGTCCAAAGAATTTTAAGAACACTTTGTTAACTTAGGTATGTTCTCACAATTTAAGGTTCCTTAAGGGTTCCGAATGGAATATTCTCAGATTCTAGGTTCTTCATTTCATAAAGAACTTTGCATGTAATAATATGAATACATTTTTGGATTATTTCTTTGTTCCATGTGGCACCAAAAATAAGTTCCACTTGGTCTTCAGGGAACAAACAAACCAACAACAACAACAACAACAACAACAACAGAATCTATTGAGTTCTGCTTTCAACCGTTAGCTATTTTCCCAAATGAACTACTCAGTGTAGATCTAACCATGATTTATAGAAATGCAGCATCTTTTTAATAGTAATTTGATATTTTATAGAAATGTCGACATTTTAAGTTGGATTTATAAAAGATGCTCAATTTAGAACTTTAAGCTTCCTTAAGTTTTATGTAGAGGTCTTCATTTTCTAAATTTCCCATTCTACAATAAATGGACTTCCTTATGAAAAGATCCTGATGAGAAGAAGAACATTGACTGCATACCATCCTCTAGGGCTCTATCGTCAATCCTTCCACATAATGGTAGCAGTTGGCTGGTTAGGGATGGAAACAAAAACGTATTAATCTATTGGGGCTTTTCTATTAACTTCTACACTCAACCTTTAACCATTTCCCAGATGGACAACTGAAGAAGTTGTCATTTCCAGAAGTCATTTCCAAAAAGGCCAGCATGGTGTTTTAGGGTGTTTCTGTATCGGCAAGGGTTCATAGAAGAACCCAATTAAATTAAAAGCTAAGAAGAGTTCATCCTTGGAGGCACATCAAAATTTAAAACATGTTCAAACATTCTTTAATGAGATACCATACAATAACAATTATCAGTTTCCTTATAAGAACCTTTTAAATTTATGTTTAACATTTTTGTTGTCCCTAAGATCAAGTCTAGAGGCATAAATCAACTGGTTCTACCCGTTTCCCTGAGAAAGACAATAGGTTTCCTCTTTGTCAGAGAGTGTTCAATGAAGAAAATCTTTTGGGAAACCAAGAACCCACAACTTACCTAAAAGCCACTGAGAAAGAAATTGAGGAAGTGTAAATAAGTGTTCTTTAAAAGTTCTTATTTTCTTAAAATTTGTATAAATGATCTGGGTCTTTGTGGAATTCTCCATTAGAGATACAAGGTGAGATACTTCCTGGATGTTCGGGGCTTAAGCTCACTCACTTACACATTCAGTCAATACACTACAGGCAATTTGGAAATACCTGTCAACATACAGGGCATGTTTTTGGGCTGTGGGTGGAAACCTGAGGACCCAGATGAAACCCACCAAGCATGGGGACCTGAGGAGAGATCTGAACCCCCAACCCTGGAGGTGCAAAGTGGCAGTGCCAACAACCAAGCCATCACTGTAGCACCAACATTATTTATTAAAGACCCATGAAGAATAAAGGGAACCAAAATGGCTCATCTATCGCGCCAGTCTGTTGGCGACGTCTGTGTAGACATGAAGTGTTCCGTATAGAGAAAAGTCTCAAAGAACTTGTTCTTGGTGGTTCGGTGGTGTAGTGGTTGGCACTGTGGCCTCTCACCTCCAGGGTTGAGGGTTCGGTTCCTGCCTTTGGTCTGTGTGCTTGGAGTTTGCATATTCTCCCCATGCTCGGTAGGTTTCCTGTAGTGTAGGAGTGTGTGTGTGTGTGTGCAATTGTGTGGCCTGCAATGGGTTGACCCCCCATCCTGTGCCAAGATGCCTATGTAGCCATTGTAGCATGTAACAACCAGGTGTGATGGTGTTTGTTCCCATCAGGCCTGGGCTCTGTTTAAGGGGAAGTACAGGGAGGGTGTGGACAAGCCGGACCCCCCAACGTGGAAGACGAGACTCCGCTGCGCCCTCAACAAGAGCAACGACTTTGATGAACTTGTGGACAGAAGCCAGCTGGACATCTCGGACCCTTATAAAGTCTACAGGATCATCCCTGAGGGAGCGAAGAGAGGTAATCTGCGTGTGTGTCTATATGATTATGCGTCTAAGTATATGTGTGTCTGCACGCACTTTTATGAAAGACTGATTTAGATTTAGATTTATGACCACCAACTTCCTCATCATCCTTATTCAGGTCAAAAGGAGGTTTTTACTCGTACAGACTGTGACTGAGTTTGGTAGCACTGTCTATGAAATCCATGTTCATAAAGAGGTGTGTGCAACATCTGGAGTCCTTCCTATTGCTGAGTGGCACTGGAGACTCCTTCCATAAACATATCTCCTCACAGAAAAACGTACTTGTAGCATATCGACGGGTATACATTGTACATAGCAACAGATGTTTTCCTCATCACTCTACGTGTACTTATAACTACAGTATGTGTTAGATGTTACTATGGAAATGATACGGTATTTTTGAATGAGCACATTAACATACACCTTCGATTAGAACACACATATGAGTTGCTAAGCATGTTTTAAAAATAAATGCATGCGTGACTGGACTTTTTTTTCTTTTAGAATGACATTTAATAATCTAGCAGTTAATTATTTCATTACAACGTAATGTTTGGCTAAGGAATTACTTACAGCACATTATTAGAGTATTATGAAAAGATGTAGAGAGAGTTTCTGTAAGTTCTAAAATGCTTACAAGGAATCATAACCAGATACAAAGAATCAGGTTTTTTTTTCTTTAGATAAGTAACACAATGCAAACATAAAGCAAACATGTGGTTTGATATATCAGGCTGACCTTAAATGACCAACAAGGCAAACTGTGGTTTCCTGCAAGGGTAAAAAATAAACTCCAAACACACCATGCATGATCTTCTGCAGACATTTCAAAATGGTTTATCCCAACCCAGAAATCAATGTCTGCATGGAAGCTTTTTAAGATTTAAAATTCTTGTTTTTTTTTTTGCTTTTTCATCTTTTCCATGTTAGAAAAGAGTTGATCTTGTTTAGCAAAGTTTATGCACTGGGTCATATTTCTGCTCATGCACCAGTGAAAAAGAAAAAAACAACTATGATTAATGCATCTGCCATGCTTCAGCAAACTGCATACACTGAGCACAGATGAACATTTTTTTTTTTTTTTTAATGTGTGCAATCTGACTTGCTCTTTCACTCAGTAGGGCAGGAAGCTAAAAGGAAGCCACTACATGTGCTAAACACCCTCAGTGCTTTTTATAGAGGACTTCGGTTAGCAAGTGCACAGAACCAAACAGCATGATCGCCCCTCTGGCCCTCCACCTCACACGGGACTGTGAGAACATGTGCTCGAGAGCTCGAGAGAGTGAAGAGCACAGAAAACCCTGGCATCGTCTTTGATGAAGGGCTTGTCTGGCATCTGAAGGTTATATTTCAGCTCGTAGAGACATGCAAACCAGCTACAGGGCTATTTTTAGGCACGATATTAACAGTGCTTTTCATTTGAGTACAAAAATAAAAGGTGTAAATGGTGTCAGTCAATAAAATATGTATAACTATGAAATAAACTAATCTAAATCTAAACTTCGTCCAGGCTCCGCCCACTTCACAATCATGTCATACCGTATAATCCTCAGAAACTCGTATCATCATTTACAGTATTTTATGATGTTAGTCATTTTACTTTGTAAATCTTCTATCAGATTTTTTTTTTTTTTTTTGACAAAATGAGTTATAAACCACCTTGACTCAAATGGAAACACATGGAAGCACATTATACAGTTAAAGCATTGACTCTCGAATAAGCAACAAGCGTAAACATGCTACATTAAGGATCTTCTCATAATGTTCTTCTCATGTTGAAGAGGTCTTTGTCTCAATGTTCCTCCAGGTTGGTAATGACATTGCTATTCATTTGTGTTATTCAGGGTCCAAGTCCAACAGCATTGAGGACAACTCAACACACGTGACACCCCTCAGTTACCCCATACACTCTCCTTATCCTCCTCTTCAGTCTCAGGTACAGTAGGCAGTAGAGGATCTGGCTGTAAAATGATATCAGTGCATTTTTAGCTATTTTATTCTGTTTGAACTCTTTTTTTTTTTAATTAAATGAGCTAGAAATATGTTATTACAGTACCATGCCACTGAACATATGGGAGAAATTGTAAATTTTTTTTTTAATGTTGTTCATGAGGCTTTTTTCAAAGATAACGTCTAATTTAAAAGTGTCACAAAGTTCAACCCTAAGGTACTCTAAGATCTGAGAATCCTGGAAAGTATTTATCAAAATTCAGAGTTATGCTCTTTAAGGAAATGAATCAATAACATAATGATGTCATGAAGTGTGGTTACTGCTTCCACCTTAAAGATGATCATTTTCCAATAACAAAACATATTCAAGAGCGCACAACAGCACAACATTTTCTTTTATTAATGATTGACACATCATACTTTTGTATCCATTTATAGTTACGTTTAATTTAGTGGAACATTCTCGAAACATGATACTTCCTGTTTTAAACAGCTACAAACAATCATCCCTTCAACTACCTTGCTTCTTTTTTTTTTTTTCCTCTTTCTTCAAGTTAATAATAACAAAAGAAACCACAAAACCAATCAGAAGACAAATCTCTGATGCTGGAGACTCCTTCCAAATATACAAGTGCTTGAACACTGTTAGAATATAGAAACATTTCCTCATTAGCCAGAGTGAGAAAGAGAGAACTCGGCTAGTTTTTGGACCAGGTGCTGCTGTATAACGAAATCAATCAACATTTTTTCTTCCCATCTGTTTTTCTGCAGATGTCCGGCTACATGCTGCCGCAGGACAGGAGAGACTGGAGAGACTTCGGTCCCGAGCAGCCGCACCACCCTGCGCCGCACGCAGAGATACCGTACAGCCCGTATCCGTCCCGGCCGCTGCAGTGGCAACCCTGCGATAACGGTACACGCTCCGCACACACAAACACTGTCTCACACACATTTCATTTCAGGGAACTGATAAGCGGAGGAAAGTGGTTTTCAGCCCAGTGGTGTTAATTTCAACATCATTAATCATTTTAGCAAGTTAACTATCTGAGCAACACCTATAGTCGTTCTAGATGCTGCTGTGCACTTCTCACTTTGCAGAAGGAAAACACACCTTCACACAATACAGTACTGTGAAATATGTCAAAGCAAACAGCTATAACTCAGAGAACCTGAATAAGCAGTGGGTGTTTGATACTGTACGTTGTGTGAGTCCTGAGCAAACTCTTGGCTTTTCATTATAATTGATGACTGTTCCTCTGAAGCTGTTCGGTTACCAGCTAGATTGAAGAATGTAGGCTTTGTTTGACACTGGAGACTCCTTCCATAAATGTAATGTCATTTATACGTTTTCATTCCTTTTATTTGCTGTGGTTTAAAATGATCTCACATCAGAACTACACTGGCTAACAGTAGACTTCATGTTATGTCATAGAGCGCCATAAAACCTGGTGTATCAGGGAAACCCAGAGGGGACTGTCACTATAACGTCTGAAAACGCAATAAAACGGTGAAAACAAACAAAAAAAAACACGGTTTCTCTTGTTTTTTTTTTGTTGCTTTTTTTGCCTTTTCCTTTTTTTGTTTTTGACTGCGTTACGCTTCAGTTGTGGCTTCAAGAGCATGACGTCAGGACCCCACAAATAGAAGTGGCACAGAAAAAGACACGGCCTGGATGCTTGTGTCCGAGTTCAGAAATACACACCATGCATACTCAACTTGGTCAGCCGTGGGCTGCGGTATGGGGCTGCTGCTGTTCGTGAACTTGAACGTGTCATAAACTGGGCTCAGGATTGAGTTTTTTTGCATCTGTTTCGAAGAAGAATACACGCGAGATAATAATGTCGCTTTAGCCGTGACGATCCGACGCTGTGAACAACAGTTGTCATGATAAACCCTGAGCAGAGCGCAGAAGTTAGCGAACAGGAACCCACTTGGGATTTGGCGTAACCGTGTGTAATAATAACAACGAAATAGAAAGAAAAAAAACTTGGTTTATAAAGAAAAGATCATCGTGGAATTCTGTTTGTCTGAGAGATTTAATCACTAAAGAATGAACTCTTGGGTTCCTCTAGGGTTCTTTAAGGGTTCAATGTAGAAGATTCTTCTTCTTCTTCTTCTGTTTAATCACCCATAGTACAGTACTATACAGTACCAAGACCTACTTTAATACAACATAATTAGGGAAGCAAAAGAGTTCAATGGTTCTTTGGAAGCGTACTAGTTCTTAATTTAGATAAACAGGCTCTACATTTCTGGACCCCAAGCCCCTAGTAGATCTGTCATGGACTGCTCTCATGATGGAACCAAATACAAATATATTTTCTACACCTTCTTAAGGAAATAAATGGTTTTTAATGGTTGCATTGTTTCTTTGCTTCACATGAATAGTTTAGAATTTGCTTAAAGGACAGTTTTTTTTATGCTTGGTTGCACACAAGGAAAACAAAAGGAAAATGATCTAAAAATTCAGGTGCTGTTTATAGGAAACTTCACTTCTAATTTATCATCTGCTTCATCATGATGACCAAATCTAAAAACATTATTGCAATTTCTTTTTTACAAAGTTTTAACTAAAGAAGGCATTGTGGATTTTTGAGGTCCATTACCATTATCTCATTTATTATTATTATTATTATTATTATTATTATTATTATTCAAGTATCAGAGCGAGTTCTTCTGGCCAGAAACTGCTGGTCTGTTGGAAGTGACGATTTTGTTTAATAGTACTCTATATGACATTCTGCAGGGTACCAGATATCCGGATCATTCTACACGTACACTCATTCAGAGTCGCATTCTGTGCCGTTGGACCCGAGTATGAGATCCGCAGAGGCCATGGCTCTCTCTGGTAAACACTCAGCTTATGACTTTATTTTCCATTTTTGATTTTCACTTTTCTACCCAAATTTACTCAAACTTGGGCCTCTCTTCCCAGACTTCCGCTTGCACGTGTCACTGTACTACCGCGAGTCTCTGGTAAAAGAGGTCACCACGAGTAGCCCTGATGGTTGCCGGATCTCGTCCGCTTCCTCCCCGTCGTCTCCGTCCTCCCCATCGTCTCCGTGCTTAGAGGACAGGCATTTCGGCATGCCAGAACCCGTGCTCTTCCCGTTCCCGTTCCCCCAGTCGCACCGACGGGGTGCTGATAAGCTTTCCAACGTGCTGGAACGCGGCGTGCTGCTCTGGCTCACACCTGAGGGACTCTATGCCAAGCGCCTGTGCCAGAGCAGGGTATACTGGGAAGGACCGCTAGCGCAGTACTCAGACAAACCTAATAAGCTGGAGAAGGAGCAGACCTGCAAGCTCTTGGACACACAGCACTTCCTGACAGGTAAGAGTTATATTATGACTTATATTTGTGCTGGGAGTTCAATTTCAGATGAGCGACTTGCATGAATGAATAACGATGACGGTTAAACTTTTAACGTTCCACGTGAATAAAACTACTTGACACTTGGCTGTGGCAATAGTTCTAACATTTTCCTTTTTGAACATAAAACAAGAAGTTTATGGAGGTCTGTGAAATCTGGATAAAAAACAGACAAACATAAAAGCATGTGATTGGCTGCAAAATTCTGCTTAAGAATATAATGTTGGCAAGAAGTGTCACTCTTGATTCTGATTGGTTGATTACATTTTAATCACAGTAGACACGTCCCATCATTTCAATACATTAACGATTGTATACTTATGGACTTTGAGTTGCGGCTGATGGTCCAAAATACCCCAATAACCAGAATATAAACTAAAATTTTGCAAAAATGGAAGGAGTCTCCAGTATCAGTGCTTTTATGCCCCTGGCGAACACATGTGGGTCAGAAGGACATCATTTGAACCATCAGACTGCAGGAACTTTCCTGGATTGAAGGTTCATAAACATTACAGGCTTTTTTTTTTCGCTCATAAGGACAGCTGAGAAGGTTTTAGAATATTGCAGGAATGTTCGCATATTTCTGGTCTAACCTTGAATAATTAATGTTGTAAAAACACTTATGGTACATGTGGTAGCTCTGACATTAGGTGAACTTTAAAAAATCATGCCTGGGTTTTAGAATTGGGGTTTTAAAATGTCAAGTGAAGTGAATGGTGGTTAAAAAAGGATGTAAACATACCGACGGTAATGCTGATGAGGAGGATTATTAGTACTTGTTGAGAAAAAAAGAAAAAGAAAAGGGGCGGAGTTGAGTGATGATAAGAAAGAGCATGACCTTTAAGGAGCTTTGTCAATCAGCTGACATTGTCTTGTCATATGTTTTTGCTCACTTTCCATCCTAGAAAGGTTGAACTGGTTGAATTGTAGCTGTTAGTTGAGTGCGTAGTAAGATTGGAGACGATCATTTAACCTGCCGTACATGTGTTTACCCCACCGCCCCGCTGCGGTTCTGCCCCATAGTCTCACTCCGCTTAGTTCAGTGTCTCACATTAGTCACTTCAGTCACTCCCGAGGACTTTCCAAAGCCTTTCAGGCGCAGGTTTTTTTTGTTGTTGAGCCGTCTCGATCTCTGATAGACCTGCAGCACTGACTACACCTGTCACAGTCGCTAAATGTCGTCTCGTCTCCCCGAACAAGTCATCTGTGCCCTTTTTGTTCAATGAGAACCGGGTCATGTGGACACCGTATTACTCATCAGGTGCTTTTGTACCAGTGGAGCAGAAGAGAACAGAATGACTTGGAGCACATATTACATTTTTTTTTTTTTATACCAGAGTGACAAAGAGTCATTATTACACATTTCTCAATTTCTAGTGGGTTAACCACATGACATTTTTAAGCAAGGCAAGTCAGCACTGTGACATTATCAAGCGATTTTGATAAAAAAAAAAACAATGTTTTAGTGTTTCCAATAAATTACTGAAACGTTTCTTAGACAGAATATGGCGATCATCTTTTACAACATTACGTTTCACTGTGTACTAACTGTATATGGTTGAAGTGACAATAAAACCTACTTGAACTTGAACTTGAACTAATATAACAACATTTTTGTCAAGTGTATGAACTTGAAAACTCAAAGATCCTGACAGACTTTCAGGAATCCTTTTTTTTTTTTAATGTTTTGTAACAAAAATACATTTATAAATGTTCTCATATCTCAGCCATAAGTTAGAAAGCACCTTAATGTCATAGCTTTCAAAGGCACATCTGTGCTTTTTTTTTTGTTCCGATTCAATGGCTAGTCTTACTTTTTGTAATTTCTGCTTTTGTTTTGGATCGCATTTTGAACACCAGATTTCTTATTTAACAAATCAAGAATTTGCAAACAAATTTGTCTATATATCGAGTTTAAGAAAAAACACCATTTTATAAATTTTTTTGCATTGATTTAACGGAAATGTATTAGACCTGTTGGAAGAGCTTAAATTTGTGCATTACAAGATTTTTCAATCAGCCATTGTTTGTTATAAATTATCCGTTTCTACAGTAGGTACTGTACATTTAATGCTATGGAGCGTACGTTAGCACTTACATTTTTCCCCCTGCTTTAAACAGATGTTCTCAAGTTAGTTTCGTACATCATTAAACTTAAAATGACATCTTTATCTCTGGTGCTGTAACTGGAGACTCCTTCCACAATTGTAAAAAAAAAAAAAAAACACTCAACAGTTATCATTTTCTAATTCGTATATCTCAAGCGTCCTTTTTTCAGCTATTGAACTGGAAATGAAGCAGCGCATCATACAGTCCTGTAACTATTCTTCAGCTCACATAAAATTCCTTCATTTCGCCACAGAGTTGCAGGGTTACATACATAGCGGACGCCCGATGCCCAGGTACCAGGTGGTGCTCTGCTTCGGAGATGAGTATCCAGATCCTCAGCGACAGAGCAAGATGATCACAGCTCAGGTACGTTTAACATCAAAAGTTATCCAATGCTCAAAAAAAAAAAAAAAAAACATTTAAAAAAAAGAATAGTAAATTATATAGAGAAAGGCGAACTCAAGTCATGATAAATTATGATAGAAAATCAAAAATGTCATTGTGTTAGAATTACTTTTTAGCTAAAGCTTTGTAGCGATTCTTTGTTTCTTGTGTACATATTTATTTTCTTATTAAAACAATAAAAAAAAAAAAAAACATTCTACCTAGAATAACATCTATTTTATACTCTACAAAAAAGAGTGGCATCCAAAATAATTGGAACACTTTTTGGCAGAAAACATAACAGACATTAGATGTACTTTTTATTTTAAGTGAAAAAAAAAAAATCACAGGAGTATTCCATTAAGGGACATAAAAGAATGTCCTGGCTAAACACAACCCTCAACGCCATTGTAAATGTAATCAGCTCAATTATAAAGATTAGAAAGTCTGATCGTATTATACAACCCGCAAGATATCCCGAGGAAAATATTTTGCTTCTATGGATGCAGAAATCGTTACTGTGTTTGCACATCCAAGCCCTCGGGGCACGATGTGACACTGTGCGCCAGAAAAACCCAGCAGTGCTTATCTGCATGCTGCTATACGACTCGAGCTAAAATCTCTCGTAAACAAGTCAAATGAAAATCCGAGCCCACATCTAACACGAGTGGGACTTCTTAAAAATGAAATGGCACAGATTTGTTAGGAAAATCCGAAGCCCATGTCAGAGTTGATGAAATGTGGTGGATTTGACATAAAACTGTGCTCACTGGTGCGGAGAAGTCCAGACCGTCGGTACAAACATGTGGTCTGGTAACCACCAAACATTCGAAACGCTCCACATGCTGTGTCTTTTAGTGTACTTCAGTGTGTTGTTCCGGTATTAAGAATGAGATAACAGAAATTTAAATTTTTCTACAGAACAGCACGGTGTGTATTTGGTGGTGATCTGAGGACACATATGAAATTCGGCCTCAAACAGCTAACAAAGATAAACATTGATGCAATTGTTCAGCAGCAATCTAATTTTGTGAGAGAAATGGCTGTGTATGGTTAATGCATACTTATATCTAGATATATATACAAGGTCTGCACTGAATGAAATGCAAAATGGGAGGTTGTTCAAATTGCACGTGTTGGCAGAGTAACTCATCCTCTCTCCAACGGTACTGCTCACCATTAGAAGTGGCCATCGTTTAACCCAACTCTCGAATCCTCTTTGAAAATCCCCTTTGTCGCAGCCGATGACCTCCCACTGCGTGGTTTGTCTTCAATGCTAGGTTCCCCTTCTTTTGAATTCTTCATTCATCTGTACACTTTGCTCTTGTCGATGGTGCAGTCTCTCCCTGAACTTTATGTAATGCAGTGGAAGACCATCAACCATGACAAAGGGGATTTTCAAAGAGGACTTCAAAGTGTTATACAATAGCCATGTGGTATAAAGTTTCATCTAAATCTTCAATACTGGAGCTGGAATACCGTCCAGAAGTAGTTCCTTTTACTATTCCAAACGTCTTTTGGTTGAACACACCATAATAATATTTGTAATGAAACTAGAACTAGAATGGTCTCTATCAGAAATAAAACAGGTTTCAGAAAGAACAAATGTACCAATGATTTTCAAGCAAATGAGTTTGACCTTTTATATTAGAAAAGAACAAATTTTCATAATAATTTGTGGAAAAGCAACTAGTCTATACTGTAGATATGCTTTTATGATGCAGTTGGCATAATTTCCACAGTATTATCAAACCATTCAGCCCATTTTACACTGCCATCGTGGACTTTATAGTAAAGTTAACCTGAACTTGTCGTAGTGGATGTAGTGAAGATTGACAAGGTTGAATCCAAGACCAAACTATACAAGATCGAGTCAATAAGAGTTTTAAAGGGGGTCCAGACTAAGCAAGATTAAGTCAAGCAAAGTTTTGAGGGGGTCTAGACTGAGCAAGATCAAGTCAATAAGAGTTTTAAAGGGGGTCTAGACTAAGCAAGATTAAGTCAAGCCAGGTCTTGAGGGGGTCTAGACTGAGCAAGATCAAGTCAAGCAGAGTTTTGAGGGGGTCTAGACTGAGCAAGATCAAGTCAAGCAGAGTTTTGAAGGAGTCTAGACTGAGCAAGATCAAGTCAATAAGAGTTTTAAAGGGGGTCCAGACTAAGCAAGATTAAGTCAAGCAGAGTTTTGAGGGGGTCTAGACTAGCAAGATCAAGTCAATAAGAGTTTTAAAGGGGGTCCAGACTAAGCAAGATTAAGTCAAGCAGAGTTTTGAGGGGGT
>JAQMYL010000001.1:6521311-6533401 GCA_030014365.1 Clarias pachynema
CTAGACTGAGCAAGATCAAGTCAATAACCGTTTTTGTATGGACCGAGTCTGATCAATATTGAGGCCAGGAGATCTTTTGGGGTTGAGACTGAGCAAGTTTGAGTCAAGATAAGTCTTGGGGGGCTGAGACTGAACAAGATGGTGTTGAAAAGAATCTTAAGGGAGTCGAGACTGGTCAAGATCAAGTCAAGTAAATTCTTGTGTGGGATCAAGGCTGAGCAAAATGAATTCAAGAAGAGCCTTTCATCTAGTCAAGGATGGATTTTTGGGGCTCAGGAGTGAGGAGGATTGAGTCAAGGAAGAGTCCTGGGGGGGGTCAGGGTTAAACGAGATTGAGTCAAGAATAGTCTTCTAGGAATTGAGGTGGAGCAAGATAGAGCCAAAAGAGTCTTGTGGGGATCGACACTGAGCTAGATGGAGTCTTTATAAAAATGATTCAGCCTGAGCAAGAACAAGTGAAGACACGTTTTGAGCAGGGTCAAGATTGAACAAGATTTAAGACCATCAAATCTTTTACAAGGCCAAGACCAAGACTTCTTTTAGTCCGCTTCATTCCTGCACTGCGGCAGTAAATCAGCTTTATTTTAGAAGAAGGAATGACTGATTGCCTTTGTGTTTAGATAAAGAAAGCTCTAGGTTGAGATTAAGACCACCTTTAGTGAGGTCAACCACCAAGATTGAGACACGTACAAATGGCAGAACTTGACTCAGGCCTACTGTTCTAGATGAAGTTTGTGATGAATAACACAGGTCAACCGAAAATAATCTCAAGAAATGCAGCTTATCATTTTACAGAGAAGCAGGAAATAAGAGGAAATGCCTCTGTCCTGAAGAAGGTTTCACCCATGTCTCCTATCAGAAACGTTAAAGTGTCCTAACATCACATTTTCTTTGTTGAACAACAGCACAGTATCCCTTGTTCATGTTACAGTGGATACTATTGCACTATCCAAGTTGTGCAGGTTTACAGAAATAATGCCCAGGTTGTAACCAGTCAGGACTATAGAGCAGCCAAGATACGGAGATTTAATCAGGGTTTTATCAGATAATTTGTGAATACAGAGTACCAGGAGTGCTGACATCCAATTTCATGATTTTTCTTCTCAGGTGGAGCCGATGTTTGCCAGACAGCTGGTGTACTACGCCGGTCAGACCAATGGGCATTACCTGCGGGGTTATGAGCTGCCCACTCAGGGAACCTTGCCGGTGGAGGAGTACCCGAGAAGTCTGCAGCACATGCAGGAGTGACGTCACGACCCGAACTTCCTGAGCCGGACTTGTCCAAGGACGCTATTTTCCTCCACTTTCTGCTGTTTCTCATCTCTAAAAACCATTTCAGACCCAGCGGGCAGGAGGATACAGAGGGACAGAGAGGTAACTGCGCTGCAGACGCTCGTCTACCTTCGACAGACTCGTGAACAGTAAATGCAAAGCTGTGCACCATACAGTGCTATTACATTATTATGAATTTGTATCCCAAACTGTTAAATACTGTCCTTGGTAAGCTTTTTTTTTTTTTTTTTTCCTTTTGTATTTTTGTATTCAAAATTTGTACTACTTTTATACTTTGTGCAGAATCGTGTTCGGTTTCTTCCCTCTCAAAAATCAGCTGCCTCGTCTTTGCAATAGAAATCAAGCTACAGTAAATATGCTTCCTGTTTACAACTCGATCAGTCGCCTATTTATATTTGTACTGTATATTGTGTGTGATATGTGTATGCATGTGTGTGTGTGTATGTGTGCATGTGTGGTGTGAGTTCTGTAGGCGTCTAATCTTGAATGTATTTCCCTGAATGAAGTCTCTGTAGAAGTTCCCAATACTAAGAAATTCAGCTTTGAGACTTACTGTTATTTACAAGCTCGAACCTTTAATCAGAGACAGCCATCTTTTTCTGGTGCTCAGTGTGTGTGTGTGTGTGTGTGTGTGTGTGTGTGTGTGTGTGTGTGTGTGGTAGACTGAGTGCTGATGGGAAACTGTCACATGCAGGTTACTGGCCACAATGCTGTGGTAAAATGGTGTGTAAAAAGGTCGAGAGAGAGAGGAGGGGAGGGGAAAGACATCAATGCATCTATTTTTCTATTTCTCTCTCTTTTAAAAAAAAAAACAAAAACAAAAATCAGGAACGTTTTGTAAAGCTGTATTTTTTTTTACTTTGGTATTATTACTTTTCTATAATCATGCAATGAATGAAAAATAAAGATTTCTCTGTTTCATAATCTTTCTGAAATTATTTGCTTTCATATAAGCCAATGGAATGTCTGTGTGTGTGTGTGTACTATATATGTGTGTGTGTGTGTGAGTGTGTGTCTGTCTACATTTGTATATCTCTATATCTGCATGACTATTCATGCATGTACAAAAGCTTCTCACCCTCAGTGTGCATGTGTTTAAGTGTGTGTGTGTGTGTGTGTGTGTGTGTGTGTGTTTGAGTCCCTTAGCCTGCTTAACATGCAGCTATGCTTGAGTTGACGGCATTCGGGGGGTGGGGATGCGGTTTAGGGGGTAATAGAGACACAGAGCGGGTGAGATAGAGATAGAGAAGGAGAGAAAGACAGGAAGTTCGATTCACAGGTGCACAGGAAGACCGGCCCACAAGAAAAACAAAAAGACGTAAGACGTGAGCATGGCGGGGGAGCAGGAGGGGGGGCGATAAGTAGGGTCTGGGGTACTGCCTTTATGGCCGTTGCGTGTTTTCACACTGTACAGAAGCGGGAGTCATGTACTGTCTCTGTGGTGTGTGTGTTAGCTATTCAGGATTCCTGAATTTAAGAAATGCATTCATTTTGACATATCAATTAAATGTAATAGAAGTAATAGTGACCTGAGTGCAAATGTTTGCACACCTTTAGAAATGACAAATATATTCATTGTAACTAAGTGTCTCAGTGTGTTAGGATTAAAAACACAACGATATACAGTATGACTGTGAGAGTGCAGAATATCGCTGATGTCTTGCTCCATGGATAATTACACATTAATCAATAATTTACACATTAATCACTAATTTATTTTTTTTACAATCAGGAACCTATAGAATATCGCTCTATTTGCTCCATAAGCACTCTCTCATGGCTTTGACCTCAACTTCCTGGTATATGTGATGATGATGAGAATTTAATTACACAGTGACTAATAATGACTTACATTCTTCAGAACTCAATTAAGCCACGAGACACTAAATCGAGGTCATGACTGGAGAATGTGTGTGGGAGATGTGTAGAAGATTTTTATCTCAGGACAAATTTAAATGGCTTTTTGTTTGTCTCATCCGTGATATAATGCCAGGGTTTATTTAAGTGTAATGTGTTCTACTGTAAAGGGAAAAACAAGCATGACCCAGATGAACTTACAGATGAGTCTTGTATATTTATATAATGAATAATGAGCATACATTTTCATATTCTGCAGCTTATTTGATTTAAATGCATTCACAGCATTCGGTAAACATTTCAGCATGACTGAGACACTCCTCTGTTTTACCCAAACACCACCCCTGAGCATAACTCCCAAACGAAGGTGAAGTCCAAAGTTATGTCTGAGGATAATCCAGTCTCAACACACCCTTACTTTAAGCGTATACTTTACTCAAAATCAGCCTTCTTTCGGGTCTTTTGGGGTAAAAATGAATTATATTGTATCATAAGGGCGTACAAACTTTTGCACTTGAGTCCAAAATGCATTCACTCAAAAGTTTTGGCGCTCTGCGCACTACATTTCCAACAACTCAACCCCTTGGGCTGCTATTCTGTTTACAGTCTAAGTGGTGTGACGTCACTTTCTGGTAAATGACAACACAGCGCGGTTAAAGGACATGGTGGGCTCTCGCTTTTAGGGGATTCCTCCTCACAGTCACCGAAGCGTCTCTCTCTCTCTCTCTCTCTCTCTCTCTCTTTGAAGCACCTGCCATAAAACGTGCTGCTATTTCCTTGATGTTGACTTTCAAGCAAAACGTCTGCCCTCTATAGGCTTTCTGCTGCCCACGCAGGACGTCCCACCCAGCGGCGCAATTCACAAACACTCACACTCTAAGACAAGCCGTTTCAAAGAAAGCACTTGTTTTCTTTGAGGATGTCTCATTCTGATTATCAGAACTCCTTACTTGATATGAAGCTCCTGAGTCACCAAAAACCATTCGAGGTTTAGAAACTCCCTGAGAAGGGGCAAAGAGAGCAGTCAGGCACAGCTTTAGGTCAGAGTTTCATGTCAAGTATTCTGTCCGAATGTAAGACTTAGAGCCGGCACTATCACGAAATTAGCTCGCACGCTCATGTATCATGGGATGATTGCTTTTGGTCACACCTGATCCGGTTCCGTATACCAGAATTCAGACTAATCCTGCCCACTCTTGTAGTTATTACGCAATAGTTTTCATTTATCTCCAATGGCCTCACATTGAGTTAGTGCTGTTGATGAAAATATTAAAAAACTAGTCATTCATGTAAAGCACAATGACTCTGACCAGGCTAAAGTATTTTATCCGAACTGGTGTAAATGAAAACAGGAAATGAATCACGAGGATCCGTGTAAGCGCAAAACACTCTTTCGAATTAATGATTCTTCATCAGAGAAATGAAAGAAAAATACCAACTTCTGTGCCAGAGTGAGAAAAAAAGACAAAAATGAAAAAATTTGTCTTACGTACATTTACATTTTGGAATTTGTCAATTCAATTCAATTCAATTCAATTTTATTTGTATAGCGCTTTTAGCAATTGTCATTGTCCCAAAGCAGCTTTACACAATCAAAAGAATTATTTACGTTCGTATGGAATGTGAATGTGTATGAATCAAAATGGTCAGTTTGTCCCTGGAATTTGTCAGATGCCCTTATCCAGAGCGACTTACAACAAAAGTGCTTTATAGTTTCCATCACCCAACCCTAGTTACCCTGGGTTACTAGGTTACTAACTAAGTACGATCAGTTAAACACTGTTGGGAAGTTTGTTTTTTGAGGTGGGAGGTGGGGTCTTGTTTGATTAGATCAAGTACTGAAGAAATAGATACGTCTACAAGTTACAAGTATGTGAGTCTTGTAAGGCAAGTCAAGTCAAGTAGGCATTTATTGCCATTGCAACCATATCCAGTCCAGTACACTGTGAATCGAAACAGCGCTCCTTCAGGACCAAGGTGCTACGCATAACATACATTAACTAGCAAAACTAGCAAAGAACTAGACAAAAAATTGAAGTGGAGGAATATAGACATTTACGACAGTGAAGCGAAAATATTCCAATGTTGAAGGCTAACTAATAAATAAAATCTCACAAGCACCTCCGTTTCTGGGTTTTGGGTTACGTTACTGATAATAATGAATTCATACTAATGAAGAAGTTTTTAGGCTAGTTAGTTAGTTATTTAGTTGATACCAGCTAGGAGTAATAAGAGTTACTGTTTAATATAATTTCTTCTTCTTTTTTGACAAAAAGGCAGTTAAGTATAAAAGCACCTTAACCCACTAATAAGGTGGATCCCCAATTTAGTTGCCTCTCAAAACTCAACAGTATAACAGAAATGCATTTATTCATTTCACTCCTGAAAGTGATTGTCACACCAAGTGGTCCAAACATAGCACAAGTCGAGTAAGTGCAGAAGCTTGATTTAGTCATAATGCAACACAAGCACACTATATAGAAAAACGTGTTGTTAAGTGACAAGTCACGCCAGGTGTCCGACAATATAATAATAATTACTGCTCAGTTTTTTCCCTAAATCTGACAGTACAATCAATCAGATGCACAGGCTTATGACTTGTGTACGAGTTTACACAATTTTATGTTATGAATCTCTGTTTTTTTTGTTTTTTTGTTTTTTTGTTTTTTTTTCTTGGGTTTGGTCTCACATTGTATAAAACGATCAGTTGACGGGGCGTGTCTACCTAAAAGTGTCCCCGTGAGAACGCTTTTGTCGTTGGTTAGAAATACAGTGACGCCAAATGGTAAACAAACCTTGTGACGGTCTGTTTGGATAGCATGTCAACACAGAGACTAGCTAGTTAACTGATTAGCTTGTGTAAGCAGCCAGTAGTTATTCACATGGATTTTCTGTAGTGCTACAGCTCTGTTCTTTGGCTCAGTTTAGCATGTTCTATCTACAAAACAAAAATGGTTGATTTACTTCTTGCAGGGATTGAATTAAAGGTCAAAGCCTTTCTCGAAGTTGATAGAGTCCACCTCGGGCTGGTCGTTTTGGATTTTCCCTCTTAGCGAGCCCTGAAAGTTTCCCAAACAATATCAGATTACAGAACTTTTATGTCAGACACCCTTATCCATCTCATTGCAATGCACTTCTGAACAATGCTCGAGGACCCAACAGTGGCACTTTGGTGGTACTGGGATTAGATCCCGTGGCCTTATGATGTCTGACCTACTCCGACCCTGATGACACTGAATTCCTTGGCATATGATTAATCACTCACCATTCTGATTCTTCTGTTAAATTCCAGTAAAGACATATTTTGCTGACAGATGTTCTCATCTGAAACCGTCTCTGATGTTATCTCCAGCGCGATGAACTAGCAAAGGAAATGGTTATCAGAAAATAGCTTCCTCCTGGCATAGGGATGGTGGGCTTGTTCACTCACATTTCACGCAATACTTTCTGCAATAAAACAACCAAAACTGGTTTCATAACTGAATGAATCCTATCAACACATCAAGAAACCACTGGGCTGAAGATAAAAAAACAGATCAGTGGTACAGGTTATTGTGTCTTCTGATTAGGGATTTTGGGTTTTGGTTGGTCAGAAGGTGTTGATTAAAGGTGTTAAATGTACGTATTGGAAACTAAAGCTGGCCAAACAGTCAGAAGCTGCATTTTTTAAAAATTAATTCATGATTGTAATTTTTTTAACAGCAATTATGATCTTAAAGCCCAAAGTTAAAAGTCCAAAAATTACAGTAATGTCAGTCTGTCTTTTGCACCAGAAGTGTCTGTGTTTATCACCGTCACTCGTCTACTAATAGTGCGGTCGATAAGTTACGAATTCTCTCGAGTTATAAATGAGTTTTTCCTTTCCATTTGCACTCTCAAAACAATGCATTTAAACAAACAGCCGAATCATCGGCTGCAAAAACATTGCCAAGAAGTCAATGAGTTATGATTGATGGCTGATGATAAATAATACTCGAGCTCTGATCTGCCTGATGACGGCGTTTTTCCATTCTCAAAAAATTGCTCTGAGCCAGAGTCGGGTCAGGGGATTTCAAAGATTTGGAGACGCATGCTAGTGGAAACAAACAAGTCTATGAACAAGAGCTTATGATTCCCTGAAAACACAACACAACACACACACACACACACACACACACAGACACAGGATGGACTTTTTTTGTTGTTGTTTTTGGAAATGTATAATATTCCTATACGGGTAACATCGTGCATTAGAAAGGAAGGTTTTTTTTCTGTTTTTTTTTTTTTTTTTTTTCAGATTTAGGATTTTAAAGCTTAGCTAAAGATAAAGTGTTTGAACAACAGGACAAATACTGAAGTTGTTTCACAAATAATGCAAATAAAAACACAACTCTTTGAATATTTTAAAATCTGAAAATAAAATTTGGAAAGAATGAACACATTAGTATCTAATGTGTGTGTCTAATGTGATTAGATCATAAGACCTTTGATATACTTATATAGAATATAATTATAGAAATATTAATATCTACAGTTTTCTTTAACAGCAAGTTTGTGACTTTATTTAAAAAAAAAAAGGAAACTGCTGCGCGATATGAAAGTTAATGTTATAAGAAAGAAAGAATACTGATAATCCTGGTGTTTATGTTACAAATGTACAAATTTTAGTTTGAAAATAATGAATATTTGAGTGAATTATTATATTTTGGTCATATTTACATTAGAATTAAAATATAGTATTTGTGGTAAAAAAAAAATGTCTAAATGCAGCAAATAAAAAAAGTAGTTGTATTTACATTTTAAGAGGCTGGATCATCTCTTTGAAAAAATTTTTAAGTAAGTAAGTCAAATGAGTGTTTTACAAAAACTAATAAATTATATGTTCTGTACAAACAACATGTCTCAAATTTGTTCATATTACTATTATTACTACAATATTAGAATTTAATACTAGTATTATTATTAATATTCATTTGACATTAATTATGACTGAGATTCTAAAGAGCTACACTTCATCCTGTACTGATTTGTAATGTTTTTTTTTTTTTTTAACCGTCCGTGTAACTAACAAACAGTGAAGAGACAACGGTGTGAATTCGCGCCCACGACCTTTGTGTGAAACTAAATGTCTGTATTTAAAATGCCGAACCTGCTGACCAGCCAGGTGTTTCACATCCACTTTCCCACAACCTCTTTCTGTGTCTCCATGGAAACCTGGGCTCATTCTATTGGACGACCTGTTCGCTGTGGTCGCACGTACTGGACGAGACCGTTTGAAAACTATGGCGAGAATGAAAACACAAGATACCGAACAGGGCGATTAGCTGCACACCAACACGCCAATTAACTCTGGTTTAATTAAACGCAGTGTTTAGTTGTGACTGAAGTTCCAAGTAACTGTCCTAATATTTCCCGGGATTATTAGGGTTTTCAATTAATCTGATGTTCAAATTAGACCTTATAAAAAGTTGATGTATGAAGCACTGGCTGATGTCCTGTGTATACACTCAGACAGTTTTAGCGTTACTCAGAAATATTTAGGGAAGAGAAAGTTTCACTATTATGTTCAGGGATGTGTGAGGAAGCAAGAAAGGTGACAGCATTAATGTGCTATTATACACACGATTTATTAAGTTGTGCATAATAGTAAATAAAATGCCAAAAGCATAATGTGCAGGAGCAAGTGCTATTCTGTAAGATGCTGAAGGATGACCGTGAACAACATTTTAGTCATTACAACTACAATAAACTTGCAATGTGTCTATATATGTATATATATTGTATTTACCTGTATCTATTGGAAATGTGCGACTAAAGGGTCTGGGTTCGATTCACACCCCGAAGTCCATGTGTATGGAGTTTGCATGTTCTCCCCGTGCTTGGCGGATTTCCTCTGGGTTTTTCGGTTTCCTTCCACAGTCCAAACATATGCACATTAGGCTAATTAGCATTCCCAAATTGCCGGTAGTGTGTGAATGAGAAAAAATGAGAATTAAAATGTATTAACTATATTAAAAACCCTACTACATGTTTATAAGATATTTCAAAGTCTGACATCTTATTCATAGTAGTCTCATTTTTCATTGTTGCATTATTTGATATTATGTTACATTATTTTACACTTCATAGATATGAATTTAGATGAACATGAAAGTGTTCACATTATTATGAATAATAATGATTAATTAAACAAATAACAAGACCCTTATTAACTATTCCCTAAAACTAAATCTTACCAACATTTCTTTAAAGTCACACAAGCATCTGAGGATGAACGGAAATTCTGTATGATTTTGTCAGTGTGCAATAATATCAGTGATTAAACTGTAAACAATGTGTCAATATTACACAGTACTCTTCGTATTATCTGTGGATTTTGCTTTCTATTTTTGCTTTCTGTTTTCTATAGAAACTCCAGTGGGTGATTTAAATAAATAACCCCCGAATGAGCTATTCCTAAAACACGAGTTAGTTTTGATTTCTCGGACGAGTGACTATGATGATACTTTTCCATTCTCAAAATGTGATAATGCTGTGCTTCTGGCAAACTGCACCTTCACATGTTTGAGTGTTATGCTTTCAATTAACTGAAAATACAACAGTGCAAAAGTTATTAAGAGTATTGTTGTATTTAGCCTATTTTTATTTGTATTTATATAGCATGGTATATAAAGTATAGTCATACCCCTATGTAACTTTACAATTCTATTTACATTATGCAGTGAATCTCAATGTAAGTATAAGCCAACATATGAACTGATGGAATTTATGAAAATATTAAGCTTATTTGTGGTGCAATTAACATTAGATGACAATTAAAACTTTTATGTTGTACATTCTGTTGGAATGACAATGACAGAACAATTCGGATCGAGGTATAATTTTAAAAGACAATGAGTGATATTGAGGCCACAATTATGAATCAATTATTATCAGTGAACAAAATATATATAGGAGTTAATTATTTTTGAAACATGCTCAGTGCAAAAACACAAAATGGCTAGTATGGTGATTAGAATTATATCATTGGAAGCCTGAGGTTTATTCAAATGTTTACAGCAAATTTGTTATCATTTTTCACAACCTTATTCTTAAAATCAAAGCAAAAAAATCCAAGAACAAAGTTTGGTTTTTATGTCCGCTGACTTTCTTACAGCCAGCTAAGCTTCTGCAGGTTATTAAGAAGAATTTAGGGAAGGGAAAGCATTTCTGAGTTTCATTACTTTATACTGTATATGGTCGAAAGGCCTCGAAAGGTAAACCTTAGAGCAACGGTTCTCAGGCCCAGAACTGTAAACATGGTTTGAAATTTTCTCACAACTACATTGTCGTTATATCCTTGCAGGATCCTTATATAAGGACAATTAGGTATATAATGCTTTTGCCAAACTTCTTTTTTCATTTTTAAGACTTGAATTAAGTTTATAGAAATCAGGTCATAATAAAGAGAAAAACAGTGAATATAAAGTGTGATATACACAACAGTAGCATCTGAGGTTCTGGAGGTTAATGATTATTTCCTCCATAAAAACAACCAAAGAAAAGTTACAAATTCTTTCTTTCTTTCTTTCTTTCTTTCTTTCTTTCTTTCTTTCATTTGTTAGATATAGAATATAACTTAATCTCACATGGGGTTTTCTCAGAAATAGGAAACGTTTTGTTGGATTTCTGCTCATAAGGATAAGGACGAGACATTTCTGCAAAGAATACATGGACACATAAAAAAGTTATGATTTTCTAAAGAGGTAAAGGTATAAGGAAGTAAACCATCTGTATATTGTAAGTTCGTTCTGCTTATCATTAATGATGATTTTTAATCATTTTCTATATAATCCCCTATTACAGTACACTAATGCACTTATAGAAAGGGCTTCTTTGAAACGTTGGCACCATTCAAGATTTGTTTAATAATACGAACAATTTCCCAGTGAAGCAAAGTGCCTTTTTTGTAAATCCGTGTTTGCATTATTCTCTGACCAACACTTCCTTTATCCTCACCAAACCACTGTACTTTCACTATGGCCACACACACACACACACACACACACACACACACACACACACACACACACACACACACATACAGTGTGCAAGAAATATATACAGTCTATATGTCTTTCTTTTTTTTTTTTTGGTATAACATTTTCTTGGTATAAATTTGACTCATCACTAAGTGTAAGTGTGTGTGAATGAACACAAGAAAAAGATAGTGCTTTTTGCGTTTCTGCTGGTGTGTGTGTGTGCCCATTATAGGGCTTTAATGACATTTTAAAGTACGACAACAGTTGTAGCTCCCCCACCCACACGGCAGATAACCGGGTTAGCTGAACTCACCTGCTGACTAATACTTACACGTTTACTGTAAGACTGATCATCAGTAATGTCTACAGAACCTTAGAGAGATGGCATGGGCAAATTATCCCTAGACTCACCCATTTTGAACAATAAGGGAAAGCTCCACGCTGACATAATAGTTATGATATGTTCAGGGATTCTGGTGCTAATTTGTTTCAGTAGTTTCAGTATTCCTGTAAGACATTAGTCGAGACAGTGTTGTTACTAGCAAAGATACAGTAGGAGAAATAGAAAAATAAATTCTAATCAATCTCAACACTGTCAGGAGGTGGTGCAGAAGCATTTTATAAAAAGGAACAGTTATATAGGAAAGTAAACGGCTAAACTTTCAGCATAAATCTTCTGGAGAACAAAAATTCTCACATTGAATATAAATGAATATTAATATCAAATGTGGGTGTATTTTATATTTAATATTTAATTAAAGTGGAAAGTTATAAATGTGTAGCATTGTCAAGAGGATATTTATCCATAAACACATTTAGTCATCTACATTCACCACGATTAGCATAAGCAGCTATCTGTACCTAGCATACTTAGGAGAATACATATCCATATACATACAGCTAGTCATCTAGAGTTAACATTACTAGCATGGGTAGTTGG
>JAQMYL010000001.1:6556321-6566321 GCA_030014365.1 Clarias pachynema
AAGAAAAAACTGCGATTTTCTGGTAACAAAATTGTGGCTAGTAAAAAGGCTGAATGGCTAGTGACTCCGGAAATCCAGTAGCCACATTGGCCAGTCAGCAAAAAAGTTAATGTCAAGCCCTGATATATATATATATACACAGTATAAGTGAACAAGTGTGAATTGCATTTGAATATTTACACATCGAAACCTGTTCTGTTCTGTGATTTATCAATATTTAGGAACATGCTGTCATTTAATGTTGCTGATTTATATGAACTTGGTGGCAAAAACACAACAGTGAAACTGAAAACACAACATAAAAAATTTAAACACAAAAGCAAAGGCAAAAGCATGGCAGCTAAACAAAAACACTACAGCAAAACAAAAACACTACAGCAAAACAAAAACACTACAGCAAAACAAAAGCATGGCAGCGAAAGTAAAAACATGATTATTTAATGTCTAAAATGTTACATTGTCTGATTGAGCAGGTGATGGGGACATAGTCTTTACAATTTTTATATAAAACATAGTTTTACACATTGGGGGCACTGTAGTGTCTATTTAATATCATGGATTGAATAAACAGCCATAAGCATTTTGAGGATTTAATACATTTTGAAATAAATAAATTTTAATACTTACTTATATATACATACTGTACTTATACTGTAGTAAAAACAACAACAACATTAAAAGCAATGTATTATTTATTTATTTATTTAAACAATTTAATAAAATCATTTTAAATTTGAATATTATGGAGTAAGAAGTGAAATATGAAGTCAATTTTACTTAAATGTAAATTTAAAATTTGTCACACCTACAGTACAACCTGTCGCAGTATGATGTAGTGAAATGCTTTTTATGACTGTCCCAACCACCTAACCAACCAGATAATCAACCAAACAAACAAATTATAAAAACAAGCTACCAACTAACAAACTAACCAACCAACCAAAGAAATCAATCAACCAACTAAACAAACAAACCACCAACCAAACAAACCACCAACCAACCAACCAAATAAACAAACAAACAAACAAACAAATCATCAACCAACCGACCAAAATACACACTAAAATAAAAATAAGCCAAAAAAGACAAAAGAAAAGATGAAATATGGTGACAAAATAACAAAAAAAACTAACTCACAAAAGAAAATATAAAAACCAGAATTGATTTAAGAATGTGTGGCAGCAGCAGGACGATTGTCATGACTCATACTCAGTGTAATAGCAAAAGTTTTGGTCCTTACACTCCATTAATGCTCTGTAATAGAGGAGTACATTTTAGGAAAAGAAAATGTAGAATTTTTTTATTTTTTATTTTTGGTAAATATTGGTGCTGTGAATAAGCAGGGAAATTACACTTGAACTATGTAAAAAGATATTTGGGATACCTGGCGTGTGTGTGTGTGTGTGTGTGTGTGTGCGAATATGCATGTGCCATGTTTGGCCAAGAATCTGTGAGAACCCGTCCAGAGGATGTGTTCTCTCTAAACACTCGCTGGGTGGGATGGAGCACGACAGAGACGACTGGAGGCAGACTAGGAGTCATAACACACTGTTTACTGAAGCATTGTTCAAACCTGAATCTCTTACATCCTGAGTCTTACAGTACTCTTCTCCTGGTCACATGACGTGAAGATGTGACATCTACACCTTTTCACCTTTCACATATTTTTCACACGTAATGGACTTTCGCGAGGACGGTGTGCATTTTCAAACGTGATTCTTTTTTACACGATTCATTTCATTTTGAATGTGATTCAAGTCAAATGATTCATTTACCCAGCACCCCAGTGCAATATAGTTACATACTAATAATTATTAATATTATCTTTTCATTTAATTCCTTTATTCTTTTTAATCACATGATTCATTTATTTCCACGAGCTTGGTCATGTGAGTAATTCATTTCCATGTGATGCTGTTCACTATTCTTATTCCTCTTCCCACGTCATTTCCTCATGGTTTATTTATTGCACCTCTGAGACTTTTTGTTTTTATATGATTCAAGTAATTTGTGTGTTTTATTAATGCTCATATTGTTCATATGATTCTTTCACACGACTCATTTATTGTTATATTTGATTCATTTCAAATGATTTATTTACTTTGGCCTGGGATTCTTGTAAAAAGATTTAGTTGATATAAAATGTCATTAAAAAAAAACTCAAAATAATTAATTGATATTTTTATGTGAATAAAAAAAAATCATGTCATTCTTTTAAAGTGATTCATTTTTTGAATGTAAAAAAACCCCTGAATTTCAGATCATGAATTTTTCTCCCATGTTTTTCTTCCTCGTGACTCATTTAATTTTTCCACAGTTATTTCATTTACACGTGATTTTCCTCACACGAGCGCTTTATTTTCAGTGTAATTCTTTTCACATGATTCATTGAAATATTTTCTTTCACATTCCCATTTTCGAAAGTGATTTTTTCCCCCCAAATTATTTGTTGTGTAGTGTAATACGTCTCTAGGGGAAAATCCTTGCACT
Organism: Clarias pachynema; assembly: GCA_030014365.1. Taxonomy (NCBI): domain Eukaryota; kingdom Metazoa; phylum Chordata; class Actinopteri; order Siluriformes; family Clariidae; genus Clarias; species Clarias pachynema. The sequence goes on from JAQMYL010000001.1 coordinate 6,558,812, forward strand.
TGTACAGCACAGATCAATTTCCCCATGGTTTTGGAGCAGGTTCTTCTCTCTCTCTCTCGACTGTTCCAGACTTTACTCCAGTCATTTTTATTCCCGTTCAGCCGTCACTAACCGTTTTTCCACACCACTGTTTTTCTGTAATTACTTCATTATAAGTTATGCCGTTTAGGTCTGAGGTGTGTATGCTTGGATCTGCTCCGCACTTCAGTATGACCATTGCCAAAGGAATTTTGTGGTAACTAAAAGAAAAAAGAAAAAAGAAAAAAGAAATGCACATAGGGCAATGAATGGAGTGTGTTTTGTCTTTGGTCTTTTTTTTTTCTGCACACATACCTTTTGCTGAGAAGCTTTTGGCTTCAAAACAAACACGCCAACGATAACATCTCTGAGCGGGGAGCCAATTTCGCCTGTCGGCTGTATATTTTTCTACCATTTTCAAGTGGAGAAAAAGCATTCGCATGATGTGACCCTGTGGGCGACGGCAGAAACAGAAAAGAAACATAATCAATGAGCGAATAGAGGACGGCATCAATACTTTACCACACTTCACTTACATTTCAGCTCAAACACCAAAAATGTCAATGTATCCCCATTTTTTTCTCCTTCTTTAGGGCTGTTCATACAAAAACACTAATGAAAACTCACGTGATGTTCACACCAGAATAATCACATTTCATGTGTGACATTTTTATCAGAAATGTATTTTCACATGTAATTTTTTTAAACATCATTTATTTTTATTTTATTTTTTTATAATGTTAACCAGGGTGGCACAGTGGTGTAGTGGTTAGCACTGTCGCCTTGCACCTCCAGAGTCCGGGTTCGATTCCCAGCCAGATTCAGTTCCCGTCTCTGTGTGCATGGAGTCCTCCGGAAAACCCACCAAACACCATTGATTGATTTCCGGGTATTCCGGTATTCGCCCGTAGTGTGTGTATGTGTGTGTATGTGTGTGTGTGCCCTGCGATGGATTGGCACTCTGTCCAGCGTCTACAGTACCTCTTGCCCTCAGTCTCCTGGGATAGGCTCCAGGCCTCTTGCGACCCTAAATACAGGATAAAGCTGTATAGAAGATGAATGAAAGTGTCAGAATGATGTTAATCAGAGATTAATAAATTTTAAGTGATTCTTATGTGTTTCTTATGACTTGAACTTCATGTGTGATTATTTTAACATTAGTGATTCCTGTCCACTTTTTGACATGTGTTGTTCATGTTACGTGATTCTTTTGACATAACCCAATAATTAATTTTGCATACTGTATGATTCTTTTCACATGATCTATTTATTCCACATATGACTCTCTTGACATGATTGATTGATTGATTGATTTGTCTGCACATATACTTATTCATCATTTTCAGATTTGACATAATTGAGTTATTTTTACATGAATTCTATGTAATATATTTTCAGATGAGCTTCTTTTGACATGATTCAGTTATTTTTTACATATGATTCTTTTGACATGATTCATCTGTTTTCAGGTGATTCGTTTAAAATGATCGTTTTCTCATGACTCTTTAACATGGTTTCTTGATTTCCAGAGGTAAATATTTCAACATAATTTATAAATTTTTTTCATATGTGATTTATCATTTCATTCATTTTAATTTCTCATATGATTCTTTTTCACATTACTTATTCACACAATGCATTTTACTGCAATATGTTATTTTCACAAGTGACGTTCACAAATTTCATTGACTTCTATGATATTTTTCACATAGGCAACTTTTTACACATTTTTGCGTATAATTGATTTATTTTCATTTTACATTTCTTTTTTTCCCTTTTCCCACCCACATGTGATTATTTTTACATCATTATTGTAACTTCACATGTTTTTTTTGCCCCCACTTGACATTTATTTTCATGTTTATTTAATGTAATTTATTATTTTTTTCATATCTTTTTACCAGATCAGATAATCGTATATGGAATGTACAAATGTTACAGGATTGTTCTGTAATGGATGAGCATACTAAGAAAACAATAACGAATAAAATACTAAACACTCTTTTGAAAGGGAACTAAATTGAAATATTTTTTTTCTTGTGATTGGAAAAGTAGTGTCTGGAAAAAAGAGTATATTTTACAAACGTAAATGTGGTGTACTTTAGAAATGATTTAAAGCACATAATTGGACAAGGAGAGGTACCTTTCTGTATTTTTCTGAGACTGATGGATTTTTCTGAGACTGCTAATTTGGTGGTTTCAAATACCTTTGCACTGAAGTAGATAGAATTTGAGGTGTTTTTAGTGGGTGCATGTGTGTGATTGTTGGCTTATGTTCACACACACACACACACACACACACGCACACGCACACACACACACACATGCACACACACACACACACACACACACACATGCACATATGTTCATTTTCCTTGCCTGAACAACCATGATTCAAACCATAGCATGAGGGAAAAAAAGACCTTCAAATCCAGCAAGCAAATGTGTCATGGCAGGGAGATTTGTGTACCGAGCTCTAGGGGGCGCTGAGACCCTGACAGCCCTGGTGTGAGACGTGTGTCATGTTTATGTGAACTCTGATCTTCACTAGTGACCCGTACCTTCATCAAGACGCCAGACCTCCTCCTCATCCTCCTTTACATCATCGCAGCTGATCTTCCACTCATAAGACCTGTGCAGAAAGGAGACGAGGCTGGAAATCACAGAGTGCAGAAGTTTGTACACCCTATATACACCTGCTTATTTATTCATCTATAATTTGCCTATTATGGTTAAAATGCTAATTATGTATACAGTAAGCACACCGAAACCACTTTGCCAATTTAAAGTCCCCACAAAGCATGTTTGTGCGTACAATAAAAAACATTTATAAGTTACAAAAAAAAAACCCACAGTGAAGCTTTATAAGTTCAAGGGTTATTGTTTTTAAAACATTGTGTTGTAGGTCTTTACAGAACACCTGTTAAGAATTCTGCCTCAATCAACGACCCAAAGACTCTTACGGTGTCGGACAGAAATGTTACTGTCGGTAACGAGTGTATAAGTGGGAATTCTTTCGATGTAATTTGCACTGTTTAGTGAACGAAACACATTGGCTTCATCAACACTTAGCAGTGTGTTTTGCTTTTGAGATTCCTGAATGTTTTGAAGTCAAATTTGCAATAACCATGCGTTTATAAACAGAGTTTTACCGCATTTTTATCGATACATTTACTGCTTTTTTTTTGGATGCTCTATAAACATTTGGGGTAAAAAATAAAAAAATATAGAATATGCTTAAATAAACACAAGTCTGATTATAGACTGGAACTAATATTTAAAGTGTAAGGCCATCATTTTACACTGAAACATCGTTCTGAAAAAAACAAAAAAAGAAAACGAAAGAAAGAAAGAAAAAAAAAAAAGTGGCCACACACAGAAAGTTTCTATCAAGAAGGAAATCACATTCCAGGGTGTAAAGAGCAATCTTACAGATCTAAAAGGCTTTGCGTGTCACTGTTCTTATAATTACAACCATCCTGTTGCAAGCTATCTGAGTTTATTATTCCTGTCTAAAATATTTCATTGCATAACACTCTTTCAGCAGATTAAAAGTGTGTGTGCTCTCTTTGAGCTGTCGCTCTCGCTTCGTCTCGCAGCCTCACGCCGGAGCCGGGTGTTTCAGGGCCGAGTCCACCGCATGGGGCACATTTCAGCACAGCCGCTGTGTATTTGTTCTACAGTTATGAGTCAAATTTAACTATTCACATATGACCTTGCCGGCCTATCGCTATGTATATGTGTGTGTGTGTGGTTTGAAGGGGGGGAGTGTATCAATCAGTGCACCAATGCTCTCCATTGGCACAGGGACGGCGAAAAGGAAGGAATGATAAAAGGAATGAGGGCAGCACTTTAAAATGCTTACACACAGTCACACACTTGTTTGAAGTATAGAAAGGATGTCTCATGATTAACCATCAGTGTGTATGTGTGTGTATATGTGTATATGTACGTGTGTGTGTGTGTGTGTGTGTGTGTGTGTGTTTTGTGATTCATAAGATCCAGCTTAGCTCATCTGGATAGAAATGACACAGAGCATCTCAGTAACATGATGCTAACGACACACCATGCAAGTTTTAAAATTGATTTGGGGATGTTGGTGAAGTGATTTCGGACTGTAGGGAAGCAACAGTGTGACTCAAAGTAAGAGGAAGAATGTAAACTAAAGAGACCTGAATTCATAAGATTGACCACACAGGCTGCCAAGAGAGGTGATGAGTGATGAGATGAGGCCAACACTTTTACCACAGGGGCTGTACACACACACACACACACACACACACACACACACACACACAGATTATGGGTATACTGTACCTACCCTCTTACCTCACTGCCCAAAGCAAAGTGTAAGTATGTAAATTAGTTAATTAGTTATCGTAGCTTGTTTGTAAGTCACAAAGCCATTTCAAAGTAAAGAACAAAGTAAGTAAATTAGTAAGCTAGTCCTAACTAATAAAATATCTTTCTTTAAGTTAATATTTCTTTAACTTCAAATTGGGCTAAGTTTGTGACTAATTACAACTAAATTAGCATATAAAGAATAACTAACATTCATTTCATTGTTGTCAACAATTCTCATGAATACATTACTTTCATCATTCAGTTAAGTTTGTAAAAAATGCCATTTGTAAATGTAATAAACTAATTTGTTACTTAATTTCCATTACATTACCTTAATAAAACTTTTCAAAGTTAGGTAAATTATCATAATTTTCTTTAGTGAATTAATCAGCTGTTCATAAGTAATGAAGTATGTCTTTTAGTATTTAATTATTCAGCTATAAAATTTAGTGAGTAATAAGCTAGTATGAAAGCATGAGCTCTTAATTGCTATAGATAAGTAAATTAACATACAGATGTTGATTAACATCTACTTATAAGAATGGTTGCATATAACTTATGAAACTGTTTATACTGTAAATAAGTATGTTTGCTAAGTTATTACGCAAGGTATTATTCCATGATTTAATTAAGTAAACTCTTCAAGGGTAAGTAAATTAGTATTTTTTTCCCTTTAGTACTGTTCAGAAATAAATACATTATTTTAAGGAGGTGTTCACACAGTAAGTAAGTTAAATGTCAGTATGTAATTGAGAATTTCATAAATTAAATAATAAAATAATGAAAATATAGTTTTATAATAATGATAAAAATGATAAAATTATGTTACCATATAATAATGTTTAATAATGTTATAATAATTACTTTGCAATTAAATCAGTTCTGAGAAAAGCGCAAAAACCTGCACATCAAACTTTATTATAAGTGATGTCATCAGGTCAGATTATAAATGTTTAAAAATTAGACAATTTATTGCAAATATAAAAAGTATAGCTCACACTGCACACACACACACACACACACACACACACACACACACACACAAACGTGTTAGGATGAAGTGGACAGTAGAAAAACGTTTTAAGTAAGAATTTATTCAAATTAAAGCATTATAATTTGAGTGCTATCAAAGTTTTTTTTTTTTCATTAGCATAATTATGAGTAAATTATTTTAAAGGTAAGACAATGATTGCTGAAAAGGGTAAGCTTATTATTCAACCTAGCTTATTTATTGCTCATAAATAAGCTAGGTTTGTAAATAATAAGATATTATTCTATTCATAATAGTAGTTAAGCATGTACAGTAAGTCATTTTTGGTAAGTAAATAAATAAGTAGCTTGGTACATAAATTAGTAAGCTGTTTATAAGTACGTCATTGGGATGTAAGTAAATTAGTAAGTGAGTACTGCTGGTAACTAGTACGTTATTCATAAGTAACAGGAACATGGGAACAGCCAAATGTCCCAGTGACATCATAATCACAACGCGTTTCTGTCGTCCATGTAATGTGTAGCTGCCTGTCTGGATGACAAGGACAAAAATAAACACTGACCACCAGCTCACCCACATACTCCAAGCTTAATGTCTCATATTAATATATATTTCATGCAAGATGAAATTGTCCGTGTGTGAGCACTGTAATAATGACACAGTTAATGTTTGACAGCTCAGGCCACAACACACAACGAAGTGAGAAAGACGGAGTAAAAATGAACCGGGATTAGTCCGAAATGTCACCACAACAGCAAAAGTCTCCTGTGGTCCTGTCGACACGAGGGCAGTCGACCCTCACACACACACACACACACACACACACACTTAATAAAATATATATATAATAATTACTGAATTAATACATTAAGAGTTAACATAAATATTAATATATCTGGATTAATTAATGTTCTAGACACTAAAAAACAAGTGCAAATAATAATAATAATAATAATAATAATAATAATAATAAAGAAAGCACTAAACATTAGACAATAGGGTCTTTGTGTAAGTGTTGCCACCCAACATGAAATATAACAAATATAACAAAATAGGTCTTGAGTTCATGTTGTTCCTTTAAGGACTCACATATGATACAAATATTTTCATACAACATTTCACTAAGTGGCAAATTTGATTAAAACATTTAAAAAAATTTTAAATACAGGAAATACATTATAGTATATATAGTATAACACTTAAAAATTAAATATAAGCAATGGCAAACAAATAGCTAATATACTGTATAACATTAATATATAACAAATATATATATATATGTTCATCACTAAATTATATTATATACTATAGAATTAGATATTAGATTAGATTTAGATTAGATATTAGATTAGATGTAGATTAGATTTAGATTAGCTTATCGAGCATATATGACAGTATTCCGCGTGATAAATGCTGTAATTTAGAAAACGTAAATATAGAGCAGTACTGAATTTTGTATTGAAAAGCAGCGATGTGGACGTGTATGCTAAACAAATGCTGTATGCTGATATTTTATTAAAAAAAACACATATATCACATGATATATATCCTGAGGAAAAACAAAACGGCATGGTGTGTACATGCAGCTTTCACTTGTAACACTAACAATACACGTAGGTTTTGATGGATTGGGAAATAAACGTCACATTAGTCTAATTAAATAAGAGTCGATTAATATTCAGATGTAGGACATTCACAATAAAGTATATGCTTTATTACAAACACTGTTTAGTTTTTAATTGAGGACATTGATATATTAGACATTATATTAAAAAAAAACCTAATGAATGACTATTGAAAATAGCGTGTATTAAAGTTACAGGCCAATTCCTGCATGTGGACATGACCGTGTTTTAGAGCAGAGGCAAGTTTAGGATCAATGAGTCAGTTTAGAGACGTATCGAGTCACAGCTGAATCATAAACAGCCTCCAGCGAATACCTCACTTTACTTAGAAGAATGTTGGTTTCTGTGTGTTTTTCCGTCTTATACTCGCTCTCGAACAGAGTTTTTATATTGACCTAGAGAAACTGTATCAGTACGTATTCATTAGACAGACTGGTAGCAAATAGAAACATAAATGTAAATGTTTGATTTAAAGCTGCAAATTCTCAGTGTTATGAATGTGACAGATGTTTGTCGAAGGTTATATTTTTAC
>JAQMYL010000001.1:6568299-6588870 GCA_030014365.1 Clarias pachynema
TGCGATTAATTTCGATTAATTAATTACAAAGCCTCTAATTAATTAGATTATTTTTTTTAATCGAGTCCCGGCCCTAAGATATATATATACTGTATATACTTCATCTGTTTCCTGGGAAGGTCTTCATGAGAGCCAGTTTCATGATGGTGCTTGATGGGTTTTGGAAATGCACTTGACACAATACTGTTCCTGCAAAAACTTTTCCAGAACAGCTGCCATTTGTGTCTTAAAATAACAATTGAAGCTTTACATTCTAGAAAAGTAGAAAATAAATCCAAACTTGCAAACTTGACAAAAAAAAAAAAACATATACAGAAATAAAAATAAATGTGTATTTATTTTGCTCTGTTTAGTTGTTAGTTGTTGTAAGAGAAACCAAATAAATTGCATTTTTTACTATAATATACTATAATAGGCGAAAAGTAAAAAAAAAACTGCGGAGATATGCGTTTTTTTTTGTTCCTCCTCATACTTAATAATAAAAGTTAACTATTAAACTATTAATAAACTATTAAAACCTCAACATAAACAAACAAAAAAATCGAATATAGATGAATCTAAAATAAAAGAAATATATTAAATTAAATATTTAGTGTGTTCTAAAAAATAAATAAAAAGAAATATGCTCTTAAACTAAACATATGCACACAAATAAAAATGAAATAAAGTGTGAAAATATATGCACGCGTGGACGTTTTTTTTTTCACTGTTACTTTAATGTGCAAGCTGTGTTTATGCGTGACCATAATGTTTTTGTGAACTCGAACCTTCGCATACTAAAGTTTTGATCAAAATAGCGATGCTAGGATTTTGGTCTTTGTTTACAGAAATGTAAGACGGAATTATTTATAGTTTCCTGACATTTTTTTAACCGCAGCTCTTCAATCATCTTCAGTAGAGGAAAGACATGATTAAAACCAACTCCCAGAAAATCATCGGAGATTCCAAATCTTTGGAGATTCTGAGGAAGACTTTTAATCAAGCGAGAGCAGATTTCAAAGCCTGTCTTGATGGTTACAGCCCAGTGCAGGATGTCACTGAAAATAACACATGTGCACGCTAGCGGCTAATTCGGAGCTGAGCGGTAGCTCTTAGAGAATGGAAGGAGAGCGGCCCACTGCCGTCACGCCGCCTCCTCTTGGCTTTCTCCTCGGCCTCTGGGCGGCTCTCTGGGGAAGAGCCATGTAACGCGGCACTGCTGAGAACGCGCAGCGCAAATGTTAATATAACCTGGTGCTTTTCAGTAAAGTCAATAAACAGGGCCACCCAAATGTCTAATTAGTGTGGGTGTAGGGGACAGGAAATGGAGCAGTGAGAACAAACCCACCCCACCGTCACCACCACCATGGGCACCAATCTGAGAACGTAGAACAGAGAACATTCGAGTCTTGAAAGACGAAATCAGGGAGCGTTCGGTATCTTGCGCTCTTATGAGGAACCCGCAAGTATGAGAGTGTTCACGGTGATGACAGGCTTCCACATTCTCCTTTTTTGTTACATCTAAGTCGTGTTTATTTCATTGGCCGACACTTCTATTGAATGTCGAGTTCGTGCTAAAGCACCCATAATTGGCAGCTGTTATGCTAGCTAAATACGTTTGATGCCAAGTAAAGAAGGAGAAAACATTTCAGCATGTCAAAGACCCAGCCAATGTGATACGAGAACTTTCTGTCAGCTACCATATTAGTTACAACGAGGAATAAAACACTTTTAAGATGTACAATTCTAGAAAAATAATCAGGGACAGGGTGAAGAAGTGGAGTTAGATGCCATGGCAATGTTGATTATTTATTTCTAGCAGGACATCACAGTTTGTGTTTTGTTGCATTATGAATTGTTCCATTTATCCATTTAAATGTACAGTTTGTGGTACGTTTGGTCTGTTCCTGTTATCACTCTTATCGTTTTATATGGCACATTCATCAATAAGTGAAAAGTACTTGTATTATAATTTTTTTTTATTTTTTATATATAAACCCATGATACTGGGTAATTGTATGATGTTGATAGTGGAAATAAATTTCCACTTAGTTATTCATTCAAGTCTAGCCATGCTAAAAATGTGTCAGGGCTGCAAGGAATGGTGAGATCAACTGTATGAGCTACAAAGTATGTCCGAAAAGCCCTCATGAAAAATAACAATACTACTTTAAATTTGTTCTCATTCAAAGATGACAGGCTCCCACAGCTTCTACGTGTAATGTTACAGCAGCAATATATATATATATATCCAAATATGCAGAGGAAAAGCTTCAATAAACAACGTTGTGATTGAACTCTATCTGGAGCCGTAATGGAACTACAACCCTGAGCTCCAAAAACAGATTAAAGCGCCTTGAAGAACAAGACCTGCTGTGCAGACATCCTTTACCAAAACAGCACTCTTTGGAAGCTACCATAACCAAGGGGTGGGATAAGCGATGGACTCTACCAAGCAGTCACGATGAGAACGTTTAGAAAGTCATGAAAAAGGTCTTTGTTTCTGACATGTAGTAGGATGTCGGGGAGAAGATGGGAACGTTGCATTACTAGAAAAACATCATTTCGTATATTTTAAGAGAACCAAAAGAGCATGTGATATGCTGATAACCTTTACTATGACAAATACTGAACTACTGTAATTCAAGCCTTCCTCAGCATTCTGCAAAAATGCACTGATAATGTAGAGTCCTGCTGAACATTGATTTCCCGAGAAATCCTCTGTTACCACCAATTTCCAATATATCGATTCCACCATGCTTTCTTTTAACTTTACCAAGTCTTAAATGTGCCTTAAATTTGAGTAGAAGCACCTTGACTCTACTGATTGATTTCAGATCCTTTAATAGACTTTTAATGCTTAGACTGAAACTAGAGCAAAAATCAGCAAGCTCATTTTTTTTAGACTCAGATTAAATTCCAGTATTTATCCTTCCACTGCATGTGTGTTGTTGCCATAGTTGGTATTTTCATCTGCTCACATTTCTTGTTCGAGAGTCTTAACCATTCATTTCTCATAAGAAAAAAACATCTACACGAAACCATGCTTAAACTTGGACATCTTTAAAGGACTGACATTAATACTGCCAAACACTTGAACAATTTTTTATACTGTATCCACTCAAAAATACTGCAAATGCTCAGACTGACAGTCTCTGACTTAGCGGTGCTTGCATATATGCCGAATATTAAAAGAATTAAATATTTTTTGATGTTGCATACAGAGAGTAACAATTACAGAAATTGGCAAATGCCCTTATCCAGAGAAACGTACATTTTTATCTTATTATACTGTACATTGGGTTAGGGACCTTGCTCAAGGGTCCAACAACGGCAACTTGGTGGTGCTGGCGTTTATACCTGGGATCAGAAATCCAACGCCTTAATCACTGAGCTACCCCTCCTCTCTTAGTGTAGTGATTCTTCTGGGCTGAATCCAATAGAAAGAAGTCAAGTGGTGTTACTGTAGGTCTGGTTCTGTTTGATTTTTCTATTGGTAGTTTCAAAGCCATGTTGGGTCTGAAATCAAAAGACAAATATCAAATTGCATATAAGAAAAAATGGCTATAAAAATGTCTATGGATGTAAACTTTTGACACTTTTTGTAAATTCATCATGAAATTCCAAAAGGCTATAAAGTTTTACACAGAATATTTAAATGTTCAATTTTCTAGGTTGAAAAACATTTAGGATTCTTTAGAATTATACTTTTATATGAAATGCAGATATAATTTAAATGTAGGTTTGTATCCACATACAAACCTACATTTTATGTTACAGTACAAGAATCTGTCAATAGAGACTTCTGTTATAAATGTGACAAAAACGTCCCATTTAAGAAAATTTCACCTTAGGGCCTCGTCGCACTCTTACGAAGACCACAAACTTCCTTCTGCATACAAAAAATATCTAATAATGTACCGGGAATGTGGTCAGAATGGAAAATGTGTATGTATCAAGTTCATACTACTTCCTAGCCACGACCTTGTCAAGTTCTCAACATGTCCATCACCTTTTCACTAGTTTCCTATCAGGTACATGATCCTGCACTCACCACGTCCACTGAAATAAAACTGAGATAATAATATGCACAATTAGATCACAACGCGCACTTACAGTACCACACATTTACTATATTGTTATTGCGTCTGGCAAGTTGGTATGAATACTGCAACATACTGTATGCACTGCATTTCATGATGAATTGATGGTGTGAGGAATTAGATCTAGATGTGTTGATAAAATAGATGTGTTGATAACCTGCTGCAAGCTTGAAAAGGAGGATGTGAGAACTCCTTCGACCTTACTGTAGCAACAACATAGTGACATCCAAGTGACGATCCAGTCAGAACCAAATCCAATCTTTGCCCGTCTGTGCCATGCTTGTAGTACCACAATGAAGTCCCTAAGAGGTGTTAGTTATGCTGTTAACCGGTCAATGCCATGGTTAAAACATCCTTATTAACTTCTTTCTGCACCCTGCTTTGACCACATCCTCACCCGGCGTGTTTCGAACATGTCCAAAAACTACCATAGCAGCTGCACATCAGGGAACACAATACTACATCTCTAGTGGTTTCTACTGCATTCCTGCAAAATTGAACAACTCCTTAACGCATTGAACCAATTTTTGCGGACATAGTGGTGTGACAAGGGTGTCATCAAATAAAAAAAATGTTTACTGCCATCATTACTATAGAACATAATAATGATATTAGAACAAGCGCATTCATATAAACTGCTTTGAATTACATCCAGCACTATCGTCAGAGCCGCTGTGATAAAATAAAATAAAAATCAATCAACACCGTTTATCTGATCAAGCATCAAGAATTCAACAGCTGTGCTGTACAAAGAAATATAAAACTCTTTTGTGGTGAACACATTCCAGGTTTGTATTATATGGGGTCGTGGATAGATCTACCTCAGAGCAGCTGAAGACCTGAGGTTGAGATGTTTTGCAGAGATTTTCCTCATTTCTGATCATGTTTACTGATATAAATTAGGTTTGTGCTGCAGTCAGATTCCCCCTCTCTCTCTTATTGCTTTGGCAATGGGCTTAGCCCATAATTACACTTGCCTCCTATTACCGTCCCTCCCTTGACAACATTTGGATGACGTTGCTGCACACATACCATTGATGGATTTTATCCGTTTCATCGCATCTAACCCTGTCCTTTCTTTCATTTTAAATGGAGCATTTGCATGTACCATTTCCACTTGTTCTGGGAACGGCCAGAGCGTTATTAGGCAGGGTGAACTAGAGACCACCCAGGCACGCAGTGGCCTCATAGATATTTAGCCAGCTAATTGCGCAAGGCAGTGGGAGCTTTGATAAGTGAGGAGAGGCTTCCTCCTGGGATCCAGGCCACTTTCATGGTGTGATGGGGTTAGTCTGATAACTGCGTAAAAGCTGTACGGGATGTTTCTTGGTGCTGGCAGGCAAGCCCTCACGGCCTTGCTAAGTGGCTGAACATCATGGGGCTAGTTAGTTAGCATAAACACGCCACTTAGCCTAACTACCTCAGGGAGCCACATGGCTGTTTGAGGAAGACACAGTGGAGCAGAGCTCCATAAACAATGCAGTTAATGACCTGATGACTTTATGGGAGCAAGATTTTTTGTGACCATGATGGAATTTGAGCTAGTGCCTGTTCCATGCTCGCAGCACAATCTGCTTGCACGGAATCACAATGTTGTTTCTGGAGCCCGAGCAGAGGACTCTCTAAGATCTGATAATAAATAATATAATGCAATATATGTCACTCAATCTGAACATTACCTGTGTATAAACTGTACATTGTGACTGCATGGTAACCTCAGGGCAATGAGGCACATTAACCTTGAACAACAGTGCACCTGCACATTTGTGCTGTTATCTAAACATCCAGTCATGTGGCAGCAGCACAAAAAACAGAGAAAAAAACAAGATAAGTGCAAATACAGGTCTATAACTTCAATTAATGTTCATAGCAAACTCTCACTCACTCACTTTCTATACTATACCTATCCTGTACTGGGTCACGGGAGGCTTGGAACCTATCCCAGGGGACTCGGGGCTCTAGGCGGGGTACACCCTGGATAGGGTGGCAAGCCATCACAATGCACAAGCATTCAAACACTCTCTCACAAACGCTATGGGCAATTTGAAAACACCAATTAACCAAATCTGCATGTCTTTAGACTGTGGGAGGAAACCCACCAAGCCTGGGGAGAACATGCAAACTCCCTGTGCACTGACCTGAGGTGGGACTTGAACCCTCATACCTGGAGATGTGAGGCCATTATCGCAGAAGCGATAATGTATTCTACGTGCTTCCTAGAGTGTTGAACTGTATATGGTTACTCTGGTAGTCCAGATTGTTCCTAGCATGTGGCCGAGTTGTACTAGGCAGTTGCTATGGTTCTCCAAGTACTTCTAAGAGTGTTGCAATGTGGTTGCTATGGTCTACCAGATGGTTGCAGCGTGGTTGCAACAGTATTGTGTTGCTTGTGTACAGAAATCCAGGTGGCTGCTAGAATGTTGCTAGTTGTTTAATGTGTAATTCCAGATGGTTGATACAGGGTTCTGAAATGTTTTCTTGGTGGTGTTCCAGGTGATTCTACGGTCGTACTAGGGTTGTGCTTTGGCAGTTAATAATATTGTGCACTGGTTGGGGGTCTGTGCTGATGTGTTTACTGCAGAAGTCCATATTGTTCCTAGTGTGTTGCTGGGGTTGTGGTATAGGTGGTTCCATGTTTATAGCTAAGGTGGTGTTAGTCAATTGTTTTTGTATCACAGATGGTTGCTTTTGTGTCGATAGACTTGTGCTATACTGGTACAAATGGGTCTTAGCATGTTGGTGGGTGGTTGCTAAGGTATCCTATGTGGTTTTGCCATGGTATTTCAGGTGTTAGATAGAGTACTGCTAGGCAGGTATCCATGTATTCCACAAGGTCGATAGATTTCGTCTTGTGTCTAATAAGTAAATAAATCAATGAATAATATAACTGTACTTATATGTTTTTTTCACAATACATTTAATATATTTTTAAAATACTTCTAAATACTTTTGTATGTTCAACTGTTGACATTTTCTGCCTTTTGGTCAAGTAGTACTTTTAATTGTGTGAAATTTGGATACAGTAGTCATACCTTTTTGTAAGTACTATACTTAGTAATCTTCTCCAGTCTTTTTTCCCTCATGCTGAAATGTCAGTGATGTAGACAGAATTCAGGTCGGTGTAATGAGGCCCACTAGCACACCATGTTCGTGCCTGAAAAGAGATGCCGGAGCACCACAGCATGTCCTCATGTGGCTCTGTCACGATACCCTCCCAGGGTGAAGAAAAGGTGATGGGAACTTTACCTCACCTCCATGTGCCACTAGCTATTGTGTCAGGCTTCACTTCCACTTATTTGTCACGCTTTTCCCCCCATGGGCTGCCAGCCAGCCATACAGGAAACAGTCATCACAAATACAGCATTTATTTAAAGAACACACACACAAAAACAGATGAACAGAAGGTCCGAAATGTGACTGTATTACGTCCTCATTGGTGTGTTTGGAGAACGTACAGTCTGTTGACTACAAGGAGCAACTAGACATCGAATATGCAGAATTATTCACATGTTTTACATGAATGTACACTGCATGTGTAAACATTTCCAGTTATAAATAAATGAATGAATGAATAAATAAATAACCTTTTCCCCCATAAACTCAATCGCATTTTTTTTTTTCATTTGTTACATATTTTTTTCCTGTTGTGTTTTGGAATGGTGGCTTCTCCAGACATAACAAGGCAAAATGTATATGCTGCTGCTATTCAAAGTAATGAAATGAAAGGAATCTATTTCTAATAAAACTGATCTGGATCTATTTTCATATACACAAGGTTTAATCCTAGATCCCAGATTCCCACCTTCTCTTTTTTGCCCCAATGCTATTTATTAAAGGATCTGAGATCCGTATAGGAGAAACAGAGTGTAATAACGTCACATTAAAGCTTGGACCGGCTCCTGCTGAGGAAGATTATTGTAAGGTGTTAAAATGAAAAGGACACGGTGTTGCACTTGCACTAATATTGTGTTTCTATTAAGCACAGCTTAGAGCCTGGGGTGGCAGCAGAACCTCCACCGAGAGCTGCTTTCACAGAATCACTGCAGGTTTTAACAACCCCGGTTAGAACAATAAGACCGGAGTGAATAAGGAGCAGCACTGGATTAAATGCTGTGCTGGTTCAGATCCCAGAACTACACACACTCACACACAGCAGAGTAGTTTAGGGAATGAAGCAGGCATCATAACAGGCAGGGCAACATTAAGAACCTACAGTATGACTTTGCTCAAACAAAGCAGAACTTCATTTGTGAGTGACAGAGTGCTGTGTTCACCATCTGCCCTGTTTTACACTCTAATTTGTTCACCTGCCAATCAGCACCCACCACCCATCTTCACCCTCCTATCACGACACCTACATGTGACAGCTAACACATGAAGACAGCCAGCCATGCCTTTTTCCCAAAAAAAAAATAACACACTCTCAGAAAAGTGCTATCCACCTCTATCCACATACATGAGCTCACAAACACCTGTGAATGGCTAGTGTCACTGTGATTGACAGGGAAGATGGAATATCCCACCCAGAATGCACAGCTAGTTTTGCTCTTTTGTCTTCCAGGTATAGATACTGTAGTTGTGGCATCATCATGGTTGCTTTCTTGTGTTTTATGCAATGTTTTTCCGCACCAAAGTGCTGTGATATATACGTGTAACTATAAATGTACTAAATAGATAGACAGATAGATAGATAGATAGATAGATAGATAGATAGATAGACAGATACACAGATAGATAGATAGATAGATAGATAGATAGATAGATAGATAGATAGATACAGATACACAGATACACAGATAGATAGATAGATAGATAGATAGATAGACAGATAGATAGATAGATAGATAGATAGATAGATAGACAGATAGATAGATAGATAGATAGATAGATAGACAGATATACAGATAGATAGATAGACAGATATACAGATAGATAGATAGATAGATAGAGAGACAGACAGATAGACAGACAGACAGATAGATAGATAGATAGATAGATAGATAGATAGATAGATAGATAGATAGAATACAAATTATGTTTTTACATATGATTTAAAATATTCGATTTTTAAAATTATATTTCATTTATAAAATTAACAGACTAATGACTAAAACCCATAAAAAGTTCTAATGCAGACTGTTTATGGGTTTGGGGAAACCGATATGAAGGATTTTCAAGTCAAACCAGTAATTGGGATAAAATTTCTTCCATTGACATTTACAGAAGACTTTAAGCACAGTATGCTGATGAGACACTTGGTGAAAAGACTCTCCACAATACAACATTTAAATCTTGCAATATTTAAACAGAACCATACATCCATGAAGGACGCTAGCAAAACAGCAACCCTGATCCTTAGGGAACAGATACCTTGTCGTCAGATAACTTGTGGAAGAGACACATCTGTCTGTAGGAACTGTACACACAATCATTCACTTGCGCATTACAGGAAATTTCGTTTGTAGATTTTGAACCAGAATACTTCTTAGGAATTTAAGGAGCCTTAACTATACCTAGTGAAGAAGAGTGTACTGTACTTTCTCTATTCGAGAATCTGGTCACAGGGCAAGAGAAACACAGATGGGGACAAGCTAAATGTCTTGCCTAAAATATAGTACCTTAATAGTTTGTTCATTTTTTTCTCTAGAAAAAAAAATGCTTTAAAGTTTTAGGCCTACAGCTTTATCAAAGAGGGTTCCAAGCTCCAGAGACTTAAGAAGGAAACAACCCTTGAAAGTCTAAGTGATCTTCTTCAAGCTTGTTTAAAGCTTATACAAGTGTATATAACACACTCTTAACCATACAGCAATTTGAAGACTTTTACAAGTGTATCCTCGACTAATAAAATGACAAAGATACCGAATAAAAATGATAACAATAAAAAAATTATAATTATACATTAAAATGACTAATGCTGATTGGAAATGTATTAATCTTTAATTAAGACATGGTTAAAGTAAATGTAATTTTCCACAGATGACCATCTAATTAAGTCGCCTATTTACAACAAATTTTCAAATCCACATTTTACAACAAATATAATGTAAATATTACTGTAAGCATAAAACAAATTTTATGCAATAAATCACATCATATTTAAATCCAAATAATAATAATAATAATAATAATAATAATAATAATAAAAAATTACAGAAGAAATAAGCTGAAATAGTTGTTAGTGAAAAACTGAAGAAACGTAAAATACATATACAAAAAGCATTTTTCTCTCCTCCAACATTGTGCTTGTTTCTATATTTATATCATAAATCACACAATATACAATCTTTTTTTATTAAAAGACTCAGCTATGAATACAGTAAATATTACAGTGAATTTGGTCATGGTTGTTTAATCACAGGGACAGCAGGGGGCGCACTTGAACACAGAGATGGTGTTTGACCTGAGGCAGATAGAGTCTACCTGCACTTTCTTTTATACACATATTAGGAGGTAATTTACACACACACACACACACACACACACACACACACACACACTGCTGTGCTGCTTATTGGATATTAATATTACTAAATTATTTTTTGCTACCCAGAAACAAACCACACACTACAGTGATGTAATCAGGACTTTATACTGTTGTACTATGTTTAATCTGTGCTTTATACTGTATATATTTGCAATATATCCATAGCATAAGCATTATGAGAAGTCACAATGGGTTATAGTTACAGTACGTTGAGCATTTATTCCTCCTATAAATATTACTACAATGGGAAATCCTTCATCTATCCAAACGTTGTTAGTAGGCTGAGGTCAGAGCTCAGGGTCAGCCATTATACAGCACCCCTGGGGCAGACAGGGTTAAGGGCCTTGCTCAAGGGCCCAACAGCGGCATCTTGGTGGTGCTGGGGCATGAACTGCTGACCTTCTGATCAGTAACTCAGAGCCTTAACACACTAAGCAAATAGTCAATAGTGAACCTGCCAAGCCAGCAGACATAAATCTCTCGCTCCTGAATTGAGTTGGGCTTAGTGGTTAGCACGGTCTCTTTGCACCTCTTGGTTCTGGATTTGATACCCACTTTGGGGTCTGTGTGCATGGAGTTTGCGTGTTCTCCCTGTGCTTGGTGGGTTTCCTCTGGGTATTCTGTTTCCTCCTACAGTACAAAGCCATGCAGATTAGTCTAATTGGGCGGGGTACACTATGCAGGGTATACCCTGCTTTGTGCCCTAAGGCTCCTGGGGTAGGGCCCCCTTGCGACCCTGTACACAGGATAGAGTGGTATACATGATGAGTGAATGAGTGAGATTGAATTGAACTGATTGGTCAAAAAGTGTTTATAAGAGCAGCTGTGACAGAAGCATACATTTAAACTCATTATTACAATCATTAAACACTTAAAATGGTTCCGTAGTAACAGCTTATTCTCAAGGACTTGACTGATAGTGCAGATGCTACACTACTAATATAAAAGGTACAAATAAACATCCTGTAGTAGTGTAAATGATGTTTTTCTGTAAAGATTGATGAAAGGATTCTCCAGCGTCAGTGCTTTGTAACAGCTGTACGTGTTCGACATGTGTAACATGACAAGCTTGTTTTTTTTGTTTTTTTTGCCTTAGTGAGAGAAGAGAGCAGTCGGTAAAGGGGAAGACTGTTTACAGATGTTATTACATAAGCGACAGCAGGTCCTGGGGATTCCACAACAATAAATGTAACTATAAATGGATAAAAGGCACATGGTTAATAAATAAAAACAGAAAGAATAAAACATTTATTCAGTCATGATATTGTTAAATGAATATCCGGGTTCCCTCTACTATATGGCAACACAGAGGCATTGAGTAATTTTTTTATATTTTGTACAAAGATATGTGTTATTTTGTTGTTATGGCTGAGTTGTCATGCACTTTATATCACATCGTATATTATATGATAGCGCTGCTATTATGCCCAGGGCACAGACAACAGTTTATCCTGTCTACCATGACAATTACCCAACACTCCACTCTTCTCTTTCTGTCTCTCACACATACACACACACACACACACACACACACACACACACACACACACACACTTGATGGTTATCTCTTCTTCCATAAATCTTGCCGTCCTGTGCGGCACCTGTGGGTGGGTACGTTTTGAACCTGCCTCTGTGTCTATCCAAACAGTCTGATATGGGGAGTTGTCTGAGTTGTAGTCATGCCTGAAATGCCTGACTCCAGATCAGATCCTCTCCGTCTCACAAGCACACGTGAAGCTCTCCGATGAAACTCTGACTCTGACTCAGGGTCGGGGTTTTGTAAACGAAGTCTGTCTGGAATGAGGAAGGTGTTTAGAAATGTGGCAGCCTGTGGGAGGCTCATTGCCTCGAGGCTGTGTCTCAATGTGACCGAGAGGCTCCTTACAGTCTTGGCCTTGATCCCAACCTGTCTCACGCTTTGTCTCGCTATTAGTATTACTTTTTTTTCACTTTCCCAGAAGGTATCTGTAGGCTCTGAGAGAATCTTTGACTTTTAAAGAAATTGTGTATCGTGATGATGCTTTTAAAGACATCTACTTATTAGACCTTTATTAAGTAATCATTATTGCATAACATCCCTCAGGTATGCTGTTGTATAATGATATTACACTGTTATGTGATATTATTGATAGTCCTTGTAATTAATGTTGGAGATTTTGAAGTTGTTATTCTCTTTGTGAATTACACTATACGGACACAAGTATTTGCCCAAACCTGTTAATTATTGAATTCAGGTGTTTCAATCAGGTCCCTTATCTCAAATGTTTCAGCATACCAAGACATCTTGGACAACGCTACAATTTGTGGAAGGCCCTTTTCTATTCCAACATGCCTGTACCCCAGTGCACAAAGCACGGACTATAAAGACATGGTTTGATGAGTTCAGTGTGGGAAAAAAACTTGACTGGCCCTAACACAGAGCCCTGACCTCAACCCCATCGAGCACCTTTAGGATGAACTGGAACGGAGATTGCGAACCTTCTCATCCAACATCAGTGCCTGACCTCATAAACACTCTACAGAATGAATGGGCACAAATTCCCGCACTCCACGCACTCCAAAATCTTGTAGACAGCTTTCCCCCCCCTTTTTAATACATTATAAATGCAAAATGCATGTTAAAGAAGTGAATCTCCACACAGTAGCCCAAACTCAGACATGAACTACGGACACTGGAACTGTCAGGAACATTAATGAGGTATATATAAATGAGTATTGAAGATTAAACCAGTCCAGTTGATTTTCTGGTGTTGCAGTCTGGGAAACTCTGTTTTAAAAACTTCATCTAAATTTTGTCATATTCATGATTTTTGTGATCATGTCCCACCCGTCTTGTTAGGGCAACTCCCAATCAATGACAGTTACCAATCAGGAAAGGTACAAGGTGAACATATACTTCTTCCAATGTACACAAGGCCATCTTTTCAAACTGTACTTGGCGGAAATCAGTATCTTCCTTCTTCCACTTACTGACTAGTTTCTCTAGTGATTAATGTGGGAGTGCCAATTTGCCATACCTCTCTCAATCTGCTCTCTCTAGGATTCATACTGTAGCTATGGATGGCTGTAAAATCACATATATCCTACTTTAATTCTTTATGTCATAAAAACACTCCTAGGAGACTTAAGGCACGAGGCGAGGGACCTCCCGAACTGGGTGCCAGTCCATTGCAGGGCACACATACATACACCCATGCTCAATCACACTATGCACAATTTGGGAATTTGGGAATAGCCTAATCAGCATGTCTTTGCACTGTGGGAGGAAACCTGAGCACTCAGAAAAATCCACTAAGCACAGGGAGAACATGCAAAATCTGAGCACACAGACCCTGAGGTGCAAGGCGACAATGCTAACCACTAAGTCACTGTTCCGCCATGTCTGATTCAATTAAGATTACTTGCTATAAAACAAAATCAGCGTTGAATCAGAGTTGAATGTTGATTCGGTTGAAAATTCAGTCAAAAACAGTCAAAACAGCCTTTTCACGTTTACAGGTTTGGAAAAACGTTGATATTTACTTTATTTTGAGAACTTTACTTGTAATTAAGATGAATGCAATATACTGTAGAAGCATGTTTCGTTTCAGGAAATCGTAAAAAGCATAAACATTAAGGCGTATACCTATGACATCACTTATTTGAAATTATTCTTGACATTTCGAATGATTGTAAAGCTCTAATCATTTTTAGAAAAATTTATTTGCATAGATGGAAACACCCTCCATTAAATTCCTTTCATTCATACTAAATGCCTGGTGTGGATCATCCCAGTGTATCTAAATAGCCGTGAAACACCTCTGACGCCAGCCAGAATAACTGTCACTGCTATTTACTCTCCTTTCGAATATATAAACACGCTGGTAATATTTTGGCATTCAGAAGGGTGCCGCAATAACTGCATCACATCAGACCGCCCTGTTTAAGGACGAGATGTGGCTGAACATGAACATACAGGGACATGATGCACCAGAATGCATTTTGGACATGCTTCTGGTAAAGTGTGACTCAGTTCACTGGAATACAGTGAAAAGCTAGCCATGATAAACACCTCTCTTCTTCCTCATACGCCTCCTGGCACATTATTGACCTCTTATCATGTTTGCAAGTAAATTCGCAAGTGAACCCTTGTGTGGTCTAAAATTGGAGGTAATCTGATCTGGATTCGAAGACAATATCCAAAATATTATCAAAACATATTACTTTAATTCCCTCATCCGACTCCTTTACTGTAACTCTGGACCGGTATCAGGTACCTTAACAAAAGGAGGCGGATACAAATGACAGCGCTGGGTTGTAAATCAAACCGCATGATAACTATTGTAAAATAATCCTTAACAGTAACAATCACGCCCTGCTGTGAATTTGAAAGCATCTGAAGAATTGCATAAATGTTGCAAAATGTATTTACCTCATTATGGACCCAGTCTTACTGCTGCCTTTTCTATTGTTTCATCTTAATGCTTATTACTAGAGCTTTTTCACACCCAAGAGTTTGTCCACTGTAATTTGAGGCGTTTTGTGACTCGAGCTTGTATGTGCATGTTCCCTGCACTTATAAACAAGGTGTCAACATTTCAGGTTGGTGCTAAAGCCCTTATTTTGGTTGTGTCTGGGTCACTATTACATAATCATTTTGGAGCTTGAGTATTAACTGTTTAGTGGCAGAAAGAAAACAGTTATAGTGTTGCAGGAAACAAGCTAATTCCTTACAAAGCATCCTAAAAGCTACAGTATGACAATACTCTGGTGAAAACCAATTTATTATTCTTAGCTCAACTTTTAAATTTACTTAAAAAGTCGTCAGACTTTAACTGAAGCTAGCTCATCAACAAACACACAGAATCCTCAGCTAATCTCTGAAATGGTAACTAGCATGCTATACAAGCTGCAGTAGCTACATCACATTGCAAAACAAACTTTAGCTAAAAGAGGAGGTTGTGACATTCTTGTGACCTCCTAGTTTTGGAAACATATGCTACAGGCTAAAATTTAGATGTAATTAATACAGCGGTTTCTGCCATTAGCATCATTTTACTATATCTATCAGGCTAGTCTGTAGTGGTTTTGCTAGCTATTATCATGCAGGCTACAGTAGTTTGTAGAACTAGGTTTAAAGGGAAAATAATTCTAATATTTTAGAAAATAAAGTGGCCAAGACTTTAAGTAAAAGTACAGCCCATTCAAATCTGTAATAAAATTACATTAACAAGGATAAGTAGAGCTGTAAAGTGGTTACACTTAAAATTGTTTTATTTTTCGAAATAATAATTATGAAAGTATGAACACACTTTTCCATTAAAAATTGAGACAATTTGAAGTTTTAACCATTTTGATAGTTGATTATACCACGACACGATTTTGATTCTTACAGCAAAAATTAGTTACTTGATGAAAAGTGGATCTGCTGTGACTCGTTGGATACGAATTCATACAATTTACAAGACAGAAATTTAACTTTTGATTTGTATATAAAATGATATAGGATGGGATGGATATGTTCAGGCACGGGTCCAATATGCAAGTGATGAAGTAGGGAAGAAACTTTTAATTATGAGAGTTAGAAGCAAATCTCCTTCTTAGCTAGGTCAATTATTTATACATCATTTCATACATATGGGTTAATCAGTGATTTCTCCTTTTACCACAACAATAGCTTTAACATGATTATCTAGTAAATTCTATTTTTGCTTAATTATTGAATTTATCACAAGAAGTTTCATTATAAATTGTATGAATGAAAAGTATATTGTTTAAAAAGTTTCCTACCATTTGATGTGTTTTCTTTTTGCTTTAATGCAGTGTACACTCAAGCTGGCATGGATTCATCACATTTATGGAAACCCTTATGATCTATTTTAGAGTGTTGTCTGAGCACATGCTTTAACAGAAGAGAATAGACATGAGCACAATCTGATCTTGCATTTAAATTAGGAACATATAACGTGTGCAGAATCCAAAATATTAAACATTCAACACAGTAAACATTTACTTCCTAAACAGATTTCCAATGTGGTCTCAGGCTTTTGGCCTTCACTGTATATAATACAGGTTGCTAAAACAGTACAGTATATGAAAATATAATCATATTAATTGCATACTAAATATACAGTATATACACATATACAAAACAACAACATCGTCTACTAAAACATTGCCTTAACGTTCACAAAATTATAATGGAATTGTATCTTAATGACATAATGATTAAACTTGCTCGCTTTTGTCTTTGATGCTGAATAAATATGTTTTTGATTAGAAGAATATTTAATATTGTATAACTGGTGAGTTTCTTTTTAAATAGCAAAAAAAAGACAGCCAGAGCTCTGGGGACTTGTTCAGGTTGTGGAGTCAGAGGAAAGCGACTGTACTGTATGCTTGGGCCATTTTAATAACTTTGTTTGGCTGGTGGTGAGAGCATGGTGGAGACAGACTGTGTGGTCCTGTGACTAAGAGCTTGTTTAGAGAAGTTAACACGGTGCACATACCTCTCCTTTTCTCTCTCTCGCTCTCCATATTTCAAGACACAAAGTGGAACTGAGCAAGACACGAAGCAGAAGATACATGGCTCATCCTGAGGAACAGGAGCATCTGGCGGAATTGTGCATGGAGGACCTTCCAACAACAATAAAGTTTTATATTTGCTATTAACAACAGTTGGAGTTGGTGGAACTGAGCACAACGGCATCATTAAAGGTTCTGTTAGGGAAAAAAATGACAAGTGATATTTTTAGTCAGAGGCATAATGAACAAGAAAGAGGTGAATTATTTTCCAATTAATTGAAATCGGTTCACTTGGACTAGAGGATGTTCTTCTTGTGCCCGTATTTTGGATAGCGGTGTTTGTGTGTGCCTGTGTGTGTGCGTGTGCCTCTTCATGACCCTGTGTAGGATAAACGGCATTGAAAATGGATGGATGGATGGATGGAAGATGTAAAGTATCAAACCTGAACCCTGGTGGTTACATGCTTTCCAATTTTCTATTTATTAAAAGATGTAACGTAACTAATGCAATATCAATAATCTGTATCATGATAACTTGACCCATCCTGATAACTAGACCCTGTATCAGATTGGAAGCTACATTATTTCTGTCAGGGGACAAATAGGGGACTGCCCTATAAAAGTGTTTCTGAGCCAGCCAGGAGTCAAACAGAGAATCTTCTGATTTGTAGTCAGACGCATTATCCATTGCACCACTGGCACGTGTATAGGAAACGTGTGCTGGATTAGCTGAGAATAATCAAAGGTTGCAGGCATAATAATAAAATGAAATACAATAAAAATGTCTTACTCAAGCATCAGTTAATGTTTTTTTTTTTTTATGTGTTTTAGGCAAGATTTGCACTAATTTACTATGTTTTATAATAAAAGGCATCATTTTCCATGTAATAATTTTGGAACGTTGAACTTTAACTTGGGTAAGACTGAAGAGTACAATCCAGTTTTTTATTTACTGTGTTGGGAAACCCTCGCTTAGCACAATCATTACTGCACGTTTAACTCCTCTGGCACATACACGGATTGTTTCATAACAAACATCTCGTCTTTGTTGAAACAGCTGGGTGATAATCTTAGCTAGTTTTTCTGATAATGGGCGTAGCACATGATTAATTCTTCAATGATGTGTTTATGTCCTAGTGTACGTGTGCGTTAATTGACTGACATCATTGTTGCTTAATAAAGTGTTTATCTTTATTCACAATAGCTATCAGTGTGTATAATGCTTTATAAATGTCTCAGTGTCTCCTCCTCCTTTATTCGCAGGTACATCAGGCTGGCAGTCGGCCCGGGGCATGTCGTTGTCTCCGGTTGATTGTGGAAGACCTTGTGCACTTTATTTCAACTCCTGCCCTGAGTTTAGCTGTCACAGTGGAGTTCAGCGGCCGATTAAACCTCGGTCGTCGACGTTGCACAGCGAATCGAGTAGTGTGAAAGAACAGGCAGTACCGGGAGCCAGGTACCAGCATGGGCCAAGGCGAAGGGTCACAAGGTCACGGAGGACGCGACTTACCCGTAGGTGGTTGTGGTTGGCAGAGGCTGCCAGAAAGGCGGAGCCACCACTGCACGCAATGCATGCTCAGACACTCTCTGGCTGTTTACCGCCACCCCGGGGTGTTAGAAGAAACACACACACTCTTACACACTCCTAACACCCACACGCTCACACACACACACATTAACACTCCCTCTTGCTTCATCTCTATGGTTGACACACACAAACATCCCCTGTCATTAAAGCTCAGGATTTTTTTTTCTCTCTCTCTCTCTCTCTCTCTCTCTCCAATATTTAGGTCCTTGAGTGCATTTTCATTCCCGCACGCTTGTTACCGGTTGATACGGAGTGATTGTGTCAAAACAAACTCCATACCAACCATAGAAAAACCCCTAGAGGCAACTTATAAAATAGTTTTCACACACACAAAAAAAAAAACAACAAGGAAAAAAAAAAAAAGACTCCGCCATGTCATTAAGTTGCTCTGCACCTCTGTCCTAGTTTCAACTGTGACCGCGTTAATTAAAATCGCAATGAATCAGATGCAACCCTGCTGCGAGACATTAAACCGGCTGTTGAGAAAAACCGATCCGTAATCATTAACCCGATTTCATGGGAATGTACAAATAATCTATCTCGCCCTTTGTGTCAGCTCTCACTCATTCCCTCTTTAATTTCACCAGGGGCTTGTCGCATATCAAAATTATCACTCCATCAAGGCAATTAGTCACCTTAACCTTTTTTTTTTTTTTTTTTGCTAAGTGGAATGTATTGACTTGTGCTATTGTCAGGCCCGGTTAAGATAAACTTCTTATGTAAAGCAATGAAACAGCAATAAGCTTCTCGTAACAGCAAACGTGTTGCAGTGAGGACACGCCTTACTTACCGCAGCAGGGTTGTGTCAATCAGTCTGGTGATAATTAAGCCAGAAGCTAAAAGCATGCAAGCTACAGTAAATCTATATAATCTTTATAAGCTATATTGCTAATCAATAAGCTTGTAGCTAAAACCTGTTCTTTTGTTAGTCATGTTGCTCATGTGATGTAGCCTTGAATCTTGCATGTACAGTTGTAGACTCACAGCATAGTGGCAAAACTTTTCTGACGCCCCTATTGTTTCTATAGTTACAAGTTTCTTTATTGAACAGATATTTGTTGATGGTTTCTGTTAGAAGTTCAAAACTTTTATGAAAGGAGTCTCCAGTGTCAGAACTATGTCAAGACAGAGGAGTATACTGTACTTTTGCCATTTCTTTGTAGAAAAGAAAAGACGATGAGATATGCTTTTGTAGTTTAACCTTAAGACACTTGTTTTTAACTACGCATGATGGTCCTCAGAAATTAACGCAACCTACCCACAATATGCATATGAACAGTAAGGCCAGTGTGGTCAGCAGGGACATCCAAGATGATCAAAAGTTTCAAAGAGAAGTTCATGCGCCCACGCCACCTGTACGATGTGTCTTTACCGCTGCTCAGTGAGAAATATTCATGTCAAAACAGATGCAGGGAGATAAGTACTATCTTAAATGCTGACATGGAAACTAAGCTTCTCGAGTGTCACTATGTTTGTTAGCTTCATGCAAAACTGTCTGACTGAATTCTCCAATGTGCCCCCTACTGGAATCCTCCGGTAACACACATTGTATATACTGTAGGAAAGTATGTGAACAAATATGCCTCGACATTGCTGGTTAACTTGGCCAACATATAGTTTATCAGGAAGCATATCTCAGGCTTAAGTCAGGGGGAAAAAAAAAAGAGAACAAGAGTTATAGCTCTGAATAATGTAACTTCATGGACTTTCCACAACAAATGTAATAATTGAATTAAACATAAACTCACTCGCCAACTCATGATACCCTATACCGCTTTATCCTGTATTCAGGGTCGCGGGGACCTGGAGCCTATCCCAGGAGGCTTAGGACATTTGGCAGGGTACACCCGGGACAGGGTGCCAATCCATCGCAGGGCACACACATATACACACACTCATTCACACACTACGGT
>JAQMYL010000001.1:6617482-6639487 GCA_030014365.1 Clarias pachynema
CTATTAAACCCCATGCTTGAACTTGTTTAGCGTGCGTAAATGTGTAATTGGGACTCCAATGTGTGTGTGTGTGTGTGTGTGTGTGAGTGAGTGTGAATGTGTGTGTGTGAAGGTTAGAGCTTGCAGTCATGCTCTGGATTTTTATCAGAAATTGACGCATTAATGACTTAAGAGGTTTTATCTGAAGATCCGCGGAGTCTTGATTGATATGGGCTTCGCCTCTTAAACAGTAAATGTATAACATGCAATAGACGCTTTTTTGAATCGTATCAGCTACAGAATCACATAACATGCAGGCATCCCCTTTTCTACGTAGACACACACAAACACAAACGCAACAACTACTACACACTTCGATTCATATCTTTTTTGGATGATCTCAGATCCCTAATCCTAACGTCAAGGAAATCTTTAGGAACTTTGAATATTACACATATGCCTAAATTTAAAGGACTTTTTTTTCCTGAACATTTCCTACAATTTTCTGAACATTTTTTTTCGCACTAGACACTCCTTACATGAACACACTAGTAGAAAGTGCCTCTTTGTATGTTTTTCATTCTTAAGTAAGATCATATTTTTTTAAAATTCTGTTAATAATCTTTGATAAGGCTGATTTGCACCATCCACTATACAAGTCTTTCTGACTTTCCTTTGCTCTTACTGTATTATACTGTATGTGTCGTGCCACTCTCACAGCCGCTGTTAAAGAAAATTAATGAACAACTACTGACCAGAGTCAAGAATTAAACATGGCTGTAGTTATAAATACTAATTATATATATAAAAAAAATAATAAGAATCAGCATAAAATAATAATAGTAGGCTTGTTTGAAGCTTTTTATATGCTTAATAAAAACATTCATTATTCATTCATAGTCCATGCTGAAAAAAAAATCTACCCATACAGGAGTTTCCCCCATAAGAGAGTTACAGTTTACTGAAATCTGTGATTTCTCAGATGAAAAAATCATCGCTTATGGAAAAACCTCTGACTATTACTCAAAAATATGATTTTCCCCATTTATACTCTATTAATTCTCACCATAACCAAAAGTCTGCTGTATGGGTGAAATGTAAAACATTTAAAAAGAGGTTTGCACAAATTGATCTTCAGTTAGGGAGTTTTTTTTGGAAATTTCCCTGTGTCTTTAAAAGTGTTTGTCTTTAATCAGTAAGTTGGCAAAGGTCTTTATAAGCCATCACCAATTGTCAAGTTTTGGTAAATCTTTGTATGTTTTGTGCTGTGGCCAAGAGATTGCTGTAGGTGAAATGTATAACATTTGTAATTCATTAATTAAGTCTCCTGGGATTTTTTTCTTCCAAGGCCTCCTCTTAAACAAACTCAAACTGGCTATATCTCAGTAATAAACTTGGTATCAAAACTTGAACTTATAGACCCAGAAATTTTAACATAAGTATAACTGAAATCACCAAATGTCTTTCACTGCAATCACATATAATGATAAAAAAAAAAAAAATTTAAATAAAATAAAAATAAAAGATAATAATAATAATAATAATAATAATAATAATAATAAATATATAAATATATATAAAAATATAAATATATAAATTT
Source organism: Clarias pachynema (assembly GCA_030014365.1). Lineage (NCBI taxonomy): Eukaryota > Metazoa > Chordata > Actinopteri > Siluriformes > Clariidae > Clarias > Clarias pachynema. Next base: position 6,619,062 of record JAQMYL010000001.1, read on the forward strand.
ATTTTTGAATATATATATATATATTCAAAAATAAATTATTCATCTAGAACTAGAAAGACATTACGCTGAACTTATTTCCAATACTTTTTATATTAGAAAAACATTATTTGTAATTAAATTTCAGCTACTAATTAATAATAACATTTGCAAAACAAAGTGATATTTGTAAAAATTAAATCAGTTTAGTGAAAGGTAAAAAGTGAAAAAAAAAAAAAAACTCTATTTCCTGTGAGAGCTGAACTGATCCTCAGTACATATCTTATAACCGGTGATCAGTAACCACACTTTTAAATAAGGACCAAGATTAATGATAAAACAAACAAACAAACAAACAAACAAACAAACAAACAAACACAAAGTTAATAAAATTGAAATGAAAGATAATAATAAAGTAAATGTTTATGAAATAGTTATTTAAATACATCAAAAACAAGGTCTAAAAATAGGTAGTGCTACTGCATGTCTATGCTGCTGTAGCTGACGTGCTGAAATGGCTTAGCTGTGTTTAACACATCTGTTCAGCTCTTTGTGAGCTTCATCTTTCAGGAAGTTTAGTGGGTGAAAATTAATGTAAACTGTCTCTTCCGCAAACATTTTTAATAGTTTATGGATTACTTCAATTCAGTATGCACAAAGAAAACTCTGTTTATCAAATGTTTTGTAAATCTGGACAAAAAATGTTTGTCCTAGAAAGACTTATGAATGAGGCCTACTGAATGTGAATTATTAATCAAAGTGCAATTTTGAGTTATTGGTGCATTCAAGGTTTATACACATTTGCTTAAAGGGGACTATCCCAGGGACGTTTCCAGTAGGTCATGTTTCTTACATGTTCCTGTCATTATGAAGACATTTATAGAGACACACACCTTCCAACTCCTACACACAGGGTTCGTGGGTTCACGTCATTGAATTTCTCCAACGTTTCCTTGTCATTTCTATCCTATTACTTGAGAAGGGTTTACATGATTGACAATGGTATTCTGTGTCATTTGTACATTGGATGTACAAGATTAGCTTGTTTCCCATCTAGCCTTTGCTGACTCCCACTACCACTAAGGATTATAATCTGATGTAATTGGGATTAAAACTAACCAAAGGCCTAGGGAGGTTAATAGGCATGGGCGCAGGATAGGCAGAACATTTTCCTCAAGGCTCAACAATGTAAATGGTTCCCAACACTAATGCCTACTACCACAAATGTGAGACTTGGGTTTGAGTATTGGTCCAGCCTGTTAGTAAACAAACTCTTATCAGTTTCTTTACATGAGTTTGCATCCTGCTATTTTTTATTTTTTTTCCTGTTGCAGTATGTAGATGTTAAATACAGTAGAAAAGCAGTAATTCTCACTTTTTTCTGAAAAATGGAAACATAAAGATGAAAGTGCATTTTATCCTGCCCAAGGCATCACCTTTAAAATACTACAAACAGATACAATAATGAGCCTGAAAACCATGATCAAAAAAAAAAAAAAAAAAAAAAAACTCAAATAATATAAATGTTTGGTGATTGTGCTTCTCAACAGACGACCGGTGCTCTGCTTTGCATTAGATTCATCTATCCGATTATTTACAAATAAGCCGCATGTCATAACCTGATAAAACCTGACATGGACACAGTACAGAGTAAAATAATCTATCATCAACCCATCAAGTGTCACAACAATAGCATCCCAACAACTGTATGCAAACAAGTACAAACCCAGCAACGCTCAACGTTCATGTCTGAGGTAAGCTGTTCGCTGGTAACTGCTCTGACTTTGCTTACAGACCACAAGGATACGACCAAACAACAGAAGACCTCATCATGGTTAGGAGCAGTTATCCTACGTGCAGTAGTGGAAGAATGATACAATCAGATAAAGCACTTAAACCTGACAATTACTTTCTGTTGTCATTCAAATAAGTCAATCTGCATGCAAATGTCTCTAACTAGATTTGACTTTCTTTGACTCTCTCTCTCTCTCTCTCTCTCTCTCTTTTTCCCTCCCTCTAAAAATGAACCTTTCAACTCTGCAGAAAAATAAATTCAGGTGCCATAAATAGCCGGGGTAATTTTGGTTTGGAGCAGGTCGGTGCGTGCCGACAGCTTTGAGAAGTTTCTATTTTGGCTGTGCGTCTTCTCACCTAGGGCCTGCGGTAAACAATCTGTCAGTGCATGTGGAAACCAAAAAAAATGCATCACGAATGTCAATTAGAGTAGCAATGTGGGCCAAGTTCATCTAGAGGTGACGAGAAACATTGTGTTCTATGCGTGTCTCTCTCTGTCTATGGATTTACTGCCGTATCCTGATTGGTTCACCTGAATGTTACCACAACAAACAGAGGAATCATCAGATTACTGTCTGGTCCATGCAACAGGTTAATCAGTAGACCAGAACCTTCAGTAGAGATTAATTAAATTTACACACAGCAGCAAGTTGGTACAAAGTTTCAGGGATCTTTTTTTTTTTTTTTTTATGTGTGTGGTTTTGCTGTTTCACTACATCTAACTTGTGGGAAAAGAGGAGGCAAGAGTACCTGGAATTCTGGAACTGATTTCCAATGAGCTGTGGGAAACAATTTTATTTTTGTTCTTTGGATTAAGTAGCTATCTAGCTAAAGTTATAGAAGCAACAGAGCAAGATCTTACACTATTGCGTTTTGTATCTATTCACCCTGTTTTTTTCTTTATTATGCATTTGGTTCCAAAGTCTGCACCTTTACTTAAATATGCTAATGTGAAACACTAGGGCAAAACAAAATAAATTTCAAATTCATTTCACTTATCTGGCTTAGCTTATCAGCAAGGACTTTTATTTCGCTGTAACTTTTTAAAAATTATTAATTTTTGGAATGCGCTGGATTAGATTCACAATAGTTTGACAAAACTAGGAATTTTTAATAATTTTCCTTAGATTACCTACCTATTCATGGTGTGCCTATGGTCTATAGAATATAACAAATTCTAAAAGATTGGTTTCTTTAATATGACTCTCACAATATTCATCACAAACCATGATTGTGGATGAATCTTGTAACTAAGGAAGGTAAGGTGCCTTGGGCATAGGTTGAACCCTGCTGCAAGTTCCAACAATGACATCAAAAACCACGGTTTAAGGTACAAAATATTTGTAAAGGTGTGCTTATTTACAAGTTAGCTACCCAGCTATTTTGTCTCACGTCAAACATTTTCAAACATGCCCAAATCTGCGAGCATCAGGTAAATAAACAAAAACATCTTCTCAACCCCTGATTTTGATCTTAACCTTCAAATTTAGAGGCTAAAACAACAGCTTCGTTTGTAATAGTGTGTGACTGTTGTGGTAGTCCTAGAGGCCACAAAGCATTGGCACACTCCACATTACTCACTGCATGATGTGTGCTCCTGTTGTGTGTATTTCCATTTGAGATAAACACCTATTGAGCGGTCTTGGTAAGAAAGCTTTAATGACAGTTGACTGTCATTAAACAAAAAAGAACTTGGACAAATTATAGGTTCATGACAGGATCAAGGATATTTTGACCTCCTCAGATCAATGGTAGCTCAGAATTAAAGAACCAGCAGCTATGGACGTAAAGAGACATAAATCCTAGGTTTTACTATGCAGCATTGGACTCATCTACCATAGATATTCTAAGATTCCTGAAGAACTACATTGCTCCAACCCCACTGTGCAAAATCTACAGAAGGTAGACCAGGTAGAAGCAACTTTGTAAAACTCTGTTTGTAAATTAAACAATGCTCTGCTTTCAAATGCCTGAAGTTTTGCTTTCAGGACTGGAACCACTAAATTTTGTTTCTCTTTCCTATAAGTTTGCAGATGACGTCCAAGAAAGCCCGGGGCTTCCATCCATACAGTAATTTGAATGGAAACAGGCAATTTGCAAATGGCATGGGTTTTAGACATCAACTAATTTTCTATCATTCTTGTACATGAACTTACAAAATAAATAATTTCAGACCAGACACTGTTGTAATGCATAACATCATTCACTATTTCCATTCAGGAGATATAGTAGAAAAAGAAAGAGTGTCTTTGAAACACCATGTGCCAATACACCTCCCTTGCCCATTGCCACATCTTTAGTCAGACTTATTTGAGGTCTGGTTAGAATTTAGCTCTGGTTAGATCCAAAATCCACCAAAGTCTGATCTATACACCTTTGAATAGACATGAGCATAATCTATCATAGGAGACCTGTGAAGTGGAGTCAGGAACCTGGACTATCACTCCTAATTCCATAATGGGTCCCTGGTCCTGTAAATGCCCAGGCTCTGTCCAGTACCACCACCTGTCCCCGGGTCTGATATTACTTCTTATGGGCTTGAGCAGGCAAATGAAGCCACTGGTATGAATTGGGATTCCCTTAGAAGGAATGGTACCACCTGGATGGCCTCTCAGATCACCTCACTGGTTTCTGTTTTGGCACGGCCTGTGTTGCATTTAGTTGAAGTCTTTGTAACACTACTTCTGGCAGAATTCATGGTGATATATCACAGTTCAGTCCAATATGATTCTCCTTGCCCTTCATCCTTGTCGTATGTGGTGCTAAACCACACCATTGCCACAAATGTGTATTAAGAATAGTACATTGTCTCCTTTGTAATTAATGTGTTTAACAATACCAATACTCCAATCCTGTCTTCCTCCTACAGTATAATTCTACTTCACCTCAGAGCAGTTGAGGTGTTGACTTTGCATCTTCCCCATATTGGATTGCAACATAACAAAACAAACATGAAAAGATTCCAGGTGGTGCACACAAAAACTGTAGCTATGTAATTTCCCACTTTACTGAAAGTTCTCTTCGTAGAGCAGATAGTCCTTTTAATAACAGCTTAAAATCCTAATGATGCCACAGTCCGTTCTGGCCATCCAAACGCAATAAATCACAATTAATTATGCTCTATAAGTAGGAGGGATAGCAAACTATTTTTACGTTATCAAAGTAAAAGTAAACATTGCCAGGTATCTATAAGTTCATGTATGTTGAAGAGGGTAAATAGAGCTTTCAAATGTGTTTGGCTGTGCCGTAAGGCATGTCTTGGCGACGTCATGTCCTAGTCTTTACTAGCGGATTTAAAAAACAACCAAATAACAAACAAACAAAGAAAAACAGACTACCCTTGGTGACGGCATTTTCCCAAACAACCCTCTGCATTTATCTTTTCTCTTTTTTATGGATTGTGTCTATACAAATCCAGTGCAGCCAGACTCTCAGGCTCCATCTTGACACAGTCACATGATAGACAGCTCACATGTTTATTTTCATGAGAAAGTAGAATTGGGGGATCAGACTGCTTTTGTCTGGGATCTCTCCGTGTGACAGTTCATGAAGGGTGCACACCGCTGCATCCACAAAACAACCGATCGCAAAGGGATTACAGTTGTGTAGAATGAGCAGTATGGCAAATCTTAGATTTTGAAAGTGTCCACTGGGAATTTGTAAATCTCATGATCATGCCATGTTGCTCCATTTCAAACATTAAATATGAAATGGGAATGCTCATTCAGTAGAACTCTGGCTTATAAAAAGAAGAATGCCAAATTATGATGTTTAACAGTTACAGTTGGCTCTGCTCAATCCACTTGTCCTCAATTCCCTGAACACTTATTAACCAAACAAGTGTTCTCCATCACGAAAGGCCTGTAAAACCAGCCTGAAAATAGCAGTCAGACAGTAAATGATTAGCACACACTCTGAAGTGAAAAGCTATGATTAGACAATCAATCCACTGACAGCTGCAGATTTACAGCTCTCCCGTCCCAATAAACTTTGATAGTCACTGCTGGATCCTTACCTGTCACTACTTGTTTAACAGATTTTGTATACCACTATGGGTTGAGGAAAGTGATTGCTCAGAGGTGTTGGACATTGTTAAACATTTGAAATAAAAAAAATAAAAAAAAGTTTCAGGTCTCAATCACAGATTTTTCCAGCTTCCTGTTTCAAGAAGAATGAGAAAGTTTAAAGATGTCAATATTGATTTAGCAGCTCAATCTGCTAAATCTCTATCTTGTTTTCCTGCAGCACTGCATTTGTTGTTGCATTACTGCGGTTAATTATTCTTTTATCATGGAAGGCAGGCAAGTTTTCTCTTTTGTAATGCTGCAAAAAAAAAGCAAAAGAAGCATGCATCTCCATTAGCCAGTATGATGTGGGCACAGGCCGTCACTGCAGAAAAGGAGGGAGGGAGTAGGGCAAGCCAGAGGGCTCTAGATCTCGTGCAAACCTCATGCGTGAGTAGCTTGTTTAGCTCTTCTTTCAAGTTTAGACAGAAAAAAAAAACAAGAGGGAGAAAGGGAGGGAGAGAGGGAAGGAGAGGTGTAGTGTGGATCCTGCCACGCGAGCGGGGCTGCAGCGGTGGGCCAGATTAAGGGCATGATTTTGGTCGCATGACAGGGAAGAAAAGCAAGCAGATCTCGCTCAAGTTGAATGGGGGCGGCATTGCGTCAGCTGCAGCGATAAGTGACGGTTTTAAAGCATAGAATGGGGATCAATCATTCCCATCTCTCTTCTCAAACCCTCTTCTCCTAGTGGCACGGAATGGTCAGGAGGAGTGTTAGTCTGTAAAGGTCTAGTTGGCAATGGCTGTTAATGCAAAATCAGAGTATTACTACAAGCCAGTTGGATGACGAGATTTGGTTCAGACCAGATCTCTGCATCAGACAGAGAAGTTTTGTTTATGAAGATTTAAAAGCAATAAAATGCATTAACAGAACACCAGAAGGTTCTAATATTATGACAAACAAACCCATTCTCTGGGCAAGTTCAGTTAAATTGCTAGAGACTGCAAGATAGCACTCAGTGCTTGGCCTGGACTCAATTAAAACCAACACACTGATTCAGCATTCATTTTGCACAGTCTCTGCAGACAACAGAGTCTCTTCTACAGCAAAAAAAAAAAAAAAAAAAAGGGGCCACTAATGTATTACAACTGTAATAATACTATGCGACTGTTGAAATGGATCAGTGATATTGGTATATCATTTTTGTAAGAGCAAAAATAAATGTTTATTGGTTTCAGTAGAACGTAATTTTTTTTGGCACAAATTTTAACTAATAAAATGTACGACCTAAAATAACCTAAATAACTGGATTGTTTCAGAAGTTTATTCATCACTTGCACTATCACCTACCCCACCCTCTTTATGTGACAATAACCGAACAATAAAGATAAGCAAATTGGTATATACACGCTAGTTCTAAGAATGTTTAAACAAACTTCCCAAGGCATTTGAGGTTAACTCAGTGGTACTGTATGTCCGTTTACTTGTTATTACGTCATTCCTTGGATTCACCAGACACTACAGGATATTAGTATTATAAGGATCTGTTTCCCATTCATTCTACCTTGAACCTCATTCTACTTTTTACCTTTACAGACCTGGCTGTTTTTGTTCTGAAATTCCTAAGAGATATTAGGATCATGCCTGCGTTCCAACTATAGTATAAATCTTTCATTTTAACTGGGAAAACTGCTGTCTAGTGTTACGTACACAGCCAGGTCCCATTTATAAGCTGGAACATTTGTGCTAATAATACTTTGGAAATGGCATGTCATAGCCAGCCATGAATTAGTGAAATGACTGTATTGGAGACAGACATGTGAATTACTTTTGTCTGAAAATCTTTCAAGGCATCTGCTGTGACACTGTGACCTTCGTATGAACTATGGAGGACTTACAATGTATAAAAGGCAGCTAAAATACAGCCCTTAGGATGATAGGGTGAGTCATGGAAGCGTGTTTTAGTCCTTGTTTTCCAAAAACAGTATGGTTTTCCCTCACTTGCCAGACACAGGAACTTGGCACACATGCTTCTGCTCTGTTCCATATGTAGCCCTTATCTCAAGGCCTTACTCATCCTATTCTGTTATCAAGATCCATATGGTACTCATCAGCTTAAGCTCAAATACCTGCAAAACGAAACCAATTCATAATTTTGGCTCATGATACACGAAATGTGATAGACAGCTAGTTTAACAGATACCGCTTAGAATCCATAAACAAACTAAAGTCAAATTCAAATGAATAGTTTGGTAAAGATGTCTTGAAAGTGAATAAACATTTCAAGATACATCATCAATTTGATGACTACAGGCTTCCAGAGAATTCATTCTTGTGCAAAATGTCCAGGCATTCAAGTATAAAACAACAAATTAACTGGGTTACACAGTAAGTAAGTAAGTAATAAGGCATAAGGTATTGCTTTAAACACTCAGGTTTTCATTAAATTGCTTTGTCTACTGCATTGCTAGTATTTACAAAACCCATATACTAATTTTGGTGTATATGTTAAGTGCAAAGGACATATATCTGCAGCTACATTTGGATTGGGATTTAAACCTGATGGCCAAAAAATATATATACCCCGACAAATATGGAAAAAAACTGTTCCTAAACCTCAGATACAGCAATGAAGTTCATAACAGGTAGATATGCATGAGACTTTCATTCATTCATTCATTCATTCATTCGTTCGTTCATTTATTTGTTTGTTTTCAAATTCAACTCACTCAGTTCATATTGTTGTGTTACTGATTTACACTACTGTGACCTTGACCAGAAAGCTACTAAATATGTTGTAAATGCATCCGTACACGCATGATCTTCATATCTGACTTCACAAGTCAAAATCTCATGTAATTCTTCATTTACTTCCTGCATGTCATTCTCTGTCATATACAGTACCTGTTTTGAAGACATTATCTTTACAATCTAAATTATTTATTTGGCTGACAATTTGATTTAAAGTGAATAATAATTTACTATGGCTATGACAGCATTTGAGCTTTAGATTAAGTTTGGCAGGACTGATTCAAACACAGAACCATCCAATTAGTAGGACAAACATTTAACAATTGAGTTACTACCTTCCTCAAACCTGGTATTCCACAAGGCTCTGTGTTAAGGCCGCCTTTTATACATAAAGGAAAGTAGTAGATCAGTAGTTAAATTATTATTTTTTCAGTGCTGCTAATATTTTAAAGTAGGCCATACCTACCTGTGAATATAAGAGACAGACTTTCTTGTATTTTTAATGTAATCTTGAGGATTAGGTCCGCAGGCTTTCTGAAGGAAAACTTTTATTTTTGCTCTCATTTTCAGTCCAGTCCCTGTACCTGAGCAGTTTCAGAGGCATGTTTTTTTTGTGTGTGTGTTTGCTAAGCCACCTATGAATCATTCAAGCATTAAAACTATATATATCTCAAGGCATGAACCCGTGATAAACAGGTGCAGATGATGACGGATGATCAGGCCGGTGATTAGTTATACTGCAGATGCTGAATGCTGAGTGGTTGGAACAGACGAGAGGGGAAATGAAGTTGCTGCTCATGTTATGTAAACAACCCATTTTAAAATTGCATCTTTAGTCACTTTGCAGCCTGTTCACAGGAAAAATTTGTGCCCATTTCTATAATTGAATCCCTTTATTATGCCAAAGATAAAAAAAAAAATGTTTTTTTTTATATAGTATACTATATACATGAATACAAAATATATGTATAATAAATCATGTTCATGTCAGTTAGCTAAGAATGTTATCACAAGCATTTGTAGCTTTTAAATACGAGCTGTCAGTTGAGTATTATTTACAAATTCCTAATTGTTCCATTCATTGTGAGGCACGCCATCAGGTGTGTCGAAGTGATTTTTATGAACGTCGTCAAATAGTTTCAGCCTCAAAAGTCAAGCTGTATGTTGTCTGTCTGGATTTAATCTGATAATGTTTGTCATGAACACAATGTCTACATGAAAAGCCACACCCTCCTCTAACAAAGACACAATCAGCAGTATTTAGAACACAATGCTATGGACTCCTTGGCATTCATTACTTCTAAAGAAGCTTTTCTCCTGAAGTGCATTCAATTCACCAGATTAAGGCATTCCTCTCCCATTTCCAAAGGTGAGAAGACATCAGCACCAAAATAGAAACAGCTCTACTTTCATACAGTTGACAAACTTTCAAATGTCAATGCTTTCACAAAAGATTTGCAGTCAATTAAACGTTTGCAATACGGAAAAAAGAGTTGCGTAAAGAGATTATTCAGGGAAACTTGGCAGCTCCAGAGTGCTAAGGTCTGTTTGGGAAATCATGTACCGCTTAGTTTAACATTTTCCTGGCTTTTGTACATAATTCAACTCAGCAAATTATTTTATTAAGCCTTTCATATGTTGTATTAGTTGAGGTGGTGCTGAAAAACACAACCGTCTGGAGCCATGACGTACTGACACTGTGCGCAAATCCAAATCCATTATTATTGTAGGATTGCTAAAGTTCCACAGTGTTTAACACAAAAGGTGTGTTGCTTGCTAATTTGCATAAAGCATTTGACTCATGATAGTCATTTCATTGTGTTAATATAAGAATTAAATCATCAAAAAAAAAATCTTTTTTTTAGCACATTAGGTAAGAAACTTCATGACAATTAATTTATTGTTATGAAATATGGATTAAGAGCAAATTTCTTAATTTAAGTAATAATAATAATAATAATAATAATAATAATAATAATAAAAAATGAATGGCCATGATTTAAACAGTGCTAATATATTTATTTTAACATATATTACTTTAATGTAATGACATAATTTATGGTTGGTGAATTTAACAACAAGTAATATTAGCTGTAATGCATTAGCTACCTATATAAGTTTAAGGTGGGAAAAATTTGAACTAACTCATTTTTACTAAAAACATTTTTACTGCACTTCTCCCATTGCACTACAGTAACTCAATGAGTATGTTTGAAAGAACTCAAAGCATGTTTGGCTTAAGGGTTAGCACTGTCGCCTTGCACCTCCAGGTCCATGGAGTTTGCATGTTCCCCCCATGGTGGATTTCCACTGGGTTCACTTGTTTCCTCCCACAATTCAAAGACATGCAGATTAATCTAATTGCCATTCCCAAAGTGAACATAGTGTGTGAATGCGCATGTGAATGTTGACCAGAGGTCCTACCACAGTCGTACAAATGGGAATATATGCACTGGTCACCATTGGTCCCTAGTTGGACTACAGCGGTTCCTAGATGGAGGCATCTAATTATTATATAATCACATATGAAAACTTGTAAAGGTGAATTTCTGCATGTTATTCCCTGAAATTTCACATGAAAACTTGGTGAAATCATGTTGTGTATAATGTGAAATAAAAATCAGTATATGTTTAAAAAAAAAAGTGAAACACTCTCATTCACTCATTCATCGTCTATATTGCTTTATCCTGTATTGACGGTGGAGGGCCTGGAGCCTATCCCAGGAGACTTAGGGCATGAGGCGACATACACCCTGGAATGGGTGCCAATCCATCTCAAAGCACACACACACATACACACAGTAAAAAGTGAAAGATTTGTATTTAAAAAGACACAAGTAAATTTCATAGATTTCAATATGGTAAGGAAAGAGCACAACCTTCCAAACATGACCATGATTTTCTTCATTTGGGGCTCAATTTGCTAAATTTGAGTACGATTCTGTAATGGTAGGCGTTGGTGGCCATGTGTGTAGACCGCTCTGTTGAATGTGAGTTGGGTGGTTTGATCCTGATTCTGGTCTTGACAGAATGGCATGCTGTTTTTCAATTGTGTTTATATTTATATCTCATTCAATTGTCTATGAGACAAGTTAGTTCCTGCTACTGCTTACATAAAAACAGTTGTTCCCTCACCAGCCTGTCTTTCATCTCTTAAAAAGTGAAACTGCAAAGTGTCGACTCCGCTGTCCTCAAGAATTTAAAATTTACAAAGTGGTTTGAGATTATAAAACACTCACACTGGAGACAAATTCTATAAACATTGCCGAAACATATAAAATGTACAAAAAATGAAGAAATTAATTAAAGAAATCACAACACGACATAAGTTTTTGTTAAATTAATGTTTGCGTGTATGGTTATACAAATGAATCCACCCATTCAAGAAGGTCATGATAGCTCTTGTGCAAAATCTTACCATATGCAGTACATTCAGTTTTTCTTAATGACACACAGAGTAAGTTGGAAAGTCATAGACAACTCCAAGTACCCAAAGTTGTAATTACTGTAAATGTACTGTAAATTACTGTGGTAATGTTTGCCTCACAATTAAGGTTTTTCCAACACTGAAATATTAATTCATAATTCTATATACAGACAGTCATAGTGATCATATCAATCTTTTTTTATTAATTATTTCAATGTTAAGGAATGCACTTCAATTAGAATCTATACAGGAGTTTGTTATAAATATGACTTTCGAAGAAAGTGTTACAAAAAATATTTTGACCTCTCTGAGGTGGTGCAGAACACAATTTCGAGGACTTGCTAGTTAGGAAATACAAAGCAAGACAACTATATTGGACGAAATGTTTTACATTAATTAGTATTCTACACACCTTTTTTGCTCAACACCTGTGGAACGTTAACGAGCCTAAAATAATACGCTACAAAGTCTGGATATGGAAATACTTTGGGCCTTTAATTTTTTCTTGAAGTCGACATTAAAGGTGGCAAAACAACCCTCCGGGCTTTTTCCACTGTAAAAGGCATCATTATGTCAAGTTTATAATAGCAATGGAAAATTGTTTAAAAAAAAAAAAAAAAGAGATTAGAAATCCTAATGCTTATACTTATTTGCATATTGAAATATACTGACAGAAATGTATTACTGAGTGAAGTGGTTTGTGGTTAAAAAAATAAAATAAAAGTCAAAATAATAAATAGGTATGACTGGAATTTGTTCAGGATTCCACGCATGCTCTTGTTCGAGACTTCAAGTCATGTCGCTGCTCTGGTGTCTGCGTAAGAGGTTGCTTATCTTAACGCTCGGCTCAAAAAGATGCAATCTCCAATGAAAACATCTTAAACATCAAAAATCTTTATCAGCCGCCTCGCACGCACAGCCTTGGTGTGTTTGTTAAGTCTGACAGAGATTAAGCCGACTGGCTGAGAAGTAAGTGTGTGTGTGTGTGTGTGTGTGTGTGTGTGTGTGTGTGTGTGTGTGTGTGTGTGTGTGTGTGTTGCAGGTGAAAGACTCAGGTAGCTGAAGCTATTGTGAGACAGTTGAAGGTAATTATCTACGACAGTTTACATTATTCGGATTCCTCAGCAGGCAGTGTGTCTGAACGTCAGATTTTTTTTTTTTGTCTGCGATTTTCCAAGCTGTCAAAAGAAAAACACTTTCTTTTTCAAGTTGTACATGTGTTTGTCTTCTTTAGTCACTTCTTGTATATATGAATGCATGGCATTTTTTTTATGGAAGAAAAATAAAATAAAAAACAAGGATTGTCTTTTTAAATAGTGCCATTTTAAAAGGTACAAAGCCTCACCCTGAAGTAAAATATGAAAATCAAATAAACACACACACACACACACACACACACACACACACACACACACACACACACCCTTTGACACATGTAGGCGGACTACGTCAGCAAGCTATGAATATCTTGGTAAACTGTTGTTAATAAACTGTTTAATTTATGATCCTGTCAATGTTTTGGCAAAATTACAACAGAAACAAATAAAATATAGCAATAAATAATGACTTTAATAGGTGTTGACAGATTCATTCCCTCATTATTGTCCAACATACAAAATGTGTTTGGTAACACTGGACGATATGGTTCTTCAATTAAAGTTTGGGTCGATATTAATTAAGCAGTAACTAATGACGTGTAGTAGTTCTACAATAGTTACTAATACCTGCAGCAAGCAACTATGTTGACGAAAGCTCATGATAAAGCTTAAATAGCTTATATATTAGCAATCGCTTGATAAATAGCCACAAACTATTATTTAAAAAGAAAAAAAATTATCCAAGTCTTTGAATCTCAACAAAGTGAAGGTTATATCAACTAAAACACATTTCCTGTTATACAATTGCAAAATTGCAGCCTTAGTAACCAACCCTCCAAAAAGGAAAATGCTGCTGAATCAATCTTAAGGGACCCTTCGCCAGCCAGGATCTCCACTGTGGTTACCGGAGGAGCAACAGTCAATGTTAAATCCTGTATGCGACCCAAGAAGGACTTAGCGGGGCCAGCTGGCCACGACTGCAAGCCATGCTGTTGAGGACCCTGCAGGAGCCGCTGCCTACATGAGTCCACTTCGCTATTCTGCCACCACAAACGCTTGCCAGTCAACTGCATGTATGCCAGCTGGCACTGTCTCTGGATGTGCACGTGCACATTCTCTCTTCTCTTCTCCCCCTTCTTTTCTTTCTCCCTCCTTAAAATCCCTTTCTTTCCCCATTTCTCTGATTAAAACGACCCTTTTCCCGTAAATCCTCTGTGGGTCTGGTGCGCCCGGAGTTAAGGATCTTACAATGTTATATGGTATATATGACACATTATATCTACGCAACATTATCACAATGTTAAAATGCCATCTAAACACTGAAAACATTATAAAGAAGAAGGTGGCATTGTAATGATTGTTTCAATTCCACATTATACTCAAAGAGGAATAAAATATCAGATAATCTTGTCCAGTTGTTTTTTTCATGATTGGTAAAAAAGGTTTTCACATTGACATTCAAACTTATATCATATATAATACTATCAAAACTCTGTACGGGAATGCTGGGTGTCAAGTGGGAATACCGCATGCAAGAAATGGCAGTTAATTCCTGAGAAATGTACATTTATTCACAACTCATAGTCATGTCGCATTCTGATATTAGGAAGGAAACCAGAGAACTTGGACGAAACTAACATGAAAATGTATAAAAGTAACGTCTTAGCTCAGCGTGGACTCTGGAGTGGTCAGGTGGAAATGTTGCACCGTGCTGGCATGGACCGATTATGTAAAAATGTTCTCATGGTTTAAATATGTCAGGTTGTGGGTGGGAGCTGCTACTCATTACTTTTTAAACACCATGTCTATAATGTTTACACACTGTTCTGTGCAACAGAAAAGAAGGAAATCTTGCCATCATATGAAAGTGAGCAAAACCAAAGTACTCCTATAAAGCAATATTGGCCCACATGTCGAGTCGTTCCCACTGACTGATCTCACGTCAACTATGGATTCTACGATATTGTAAACGTCAGCTGTTTACCCAAGTGCAGCTCCATCAAAGGCTGTTTGATTAAACATGGGGCCTCCCATGGAGCGTGTTTGAGTTTGGTGTTTTACTGGACTGTTTGGTTTCACCATCGACTTCATGAAGCTCCATTGAACACTCTGTGGCATAGATCTGAAAGAACAGGAACAAAAGCTCTGTCTAGCCCTGCCATCATACGTCCTGTTGAAAGTGTGACCATGAAAGGTTAGGTTTTCTTTAAACTAACAGATCATATGCAGCTCTGATGATTCCATGCGGTACCAAGTTTGAACCTTTTAAATGGTTAGTTTGTACAGGATGTGCAGTCATTATAAGGGTCATAAGCAAATATTTTGGTTGACCTTTAACAAAGTAACCCATCAATGGTTTCAACTTTATTAGGATTTGTTATGAACAAAGCTGGGAGGTTCTTAGAACAATTGAAGTTGGTGTGGTTGAATAGATATCTTATTCAGAGCAACAAGAAAAAAAAAAAACAAGAGGAAAAGGTATCAATTCTAACCTTATTCATTACGTATTTTTATATAAATTAAATAGTGTAGATCGTTTTCACTTTGTGAGATGATGAGAGGTTATTACAGTATTATTCCACTGAGTGATTTGTATGCATCTTTAATGATCATGATTTATAGCATCGAGTCTCATCATAGAAATATTAAAATATAAAAAAAAACATGCATTTTTAATGTTAATTCTGATAGATAGACAGCAAAACGTGTTCAATCTCCTGACACCTATACTCAACAGCTGCACTAATGTACAGGCTAGAAACAAATGAGCCACAATAAATAAATGAATAAATAAATAAATAAAAAAATACAAAGATATAATATCCAAGATATAAAATTCTTATTCCTGCTAGCCATTTATAAAAGCCAGCCTGTATGAACAACATAGAATAACATTGCGACTATTTCTTAGTCAATTAGCAAAACAGAACAACAATAATGACTGAAAAGTAAATAATACTCGAGTACTGTTAATTCTCATGCATAATGCCATCTGAGGTGAAAGTAATGAATAATAATAATCAAAATAAAAACTGACATATTTAAAAGCTTAGTCACGCAAAACCCCCTAAACTAAACTATTATGTCTTCTGTCAAATATTGAAACGATCGGACTCTTTGCAGGAGATTGGCAGCAGAGACAGTAGATGAAAGTCATAAATCTTTTCTCTCTGGGTTTGTGTACAGTGCAGGCTCTTCAGCGAAGAACTCAGAGAAGCCCATCATCACCCCTATGCTCACGGTTGTTTACGTTCGGGCCTGCTGGTTGCGCGCTCCAAATTACTGGAAGCAATTTTATCCTGGAAAGCCACGCGTAAACACATTGGGGGGAAATTAGAGGGTGCACATGTCTGTAAGCTCTGATTTACAGCAGAACCCAGCCTGCACAGCGGCCCGCTACAGACCACACTAAGCGCACTGTTTATTTGGACATGGCGGCTGAGAGCGAGTGGTGCTTCAGGCCAGCATTTCGTGGAGGAATACCCACCGTGGCGTTCTTTGCCAAGCGAAAATTACCCTCTTCCTCCAGAGTTGGGCCACAGTAGGTCAGTGTCAGGATAATTAGGGATCTATGAAGTGGAGTCGGAACTTTCCCTTAAATAACCAAAACCCAGTTTGGACTGGTGCATAAGTATAGTCTTCCTCAAATGTAAACCAAATTATTAATATATTAAACAGGCATTTAACCAATAACCTACATGAAACCTAGATGTGACCTTTTTTTTTTTTTACTTCACTTTTTCACATGTGACATGTTTTATTGCTTTTTGATTTAAATATTTCATTTCACTTTTTAATTTTTTTATTTTGTGTGTGTGTTTGTAAGTTTAACTAATCTTTATACTGTATATTGACGTGGCGTTTAACACACTATTATTTTTGTATTGTATTGTATTTTTTTTTATTTCACATGCCATGCCAAAAAAATAAGCGTCGTTTTTCAGTTTTCTTTATGAAAATATGCAATTTGCTTTACACAAACTGATTTTTATACCATCATTTTAAAATCATGTAATTTTCCTTACAAATATTTTTTTATATTAGTTTCACTTTTTTGACAATAGTGATTTAAAAGGACTATAAATGCGTTTTTTAATCCATGTGATTTATATATTTTACATTTTTACATATTTGTTTTTTTGACTGTGTTCAAATAATTTATTTCTTCTCACAATGCAGACAACGCTCACACATCCACATTCACATTCTAACTGAAGAAGGTATTTAACTTACACTGTCTTAACACTAGGCTACATGTGATACAAAAAAAAAGTCTCATAATGTAATTCTGAAATGTGATTCTCTTTTTTTCTGTTGTACTTTTTTTTTTTCTTTTTTCTCAGGCAAGCTTAAAAGGTTTTCTTCATTCCAGAAAGTTCTGCATCATTATGAAAGAGCAATTGATCCCTCTTTGCCTGTTTGAGTGTTTCAGTAGTTAAACCAACAGTGAAGAGTCCAGATTAACTGAATCTATGAAAACATCTATGATGGTTGTTTACATTCACAAATCCCAATGTATGTCAGTTAATATTTAGCGATGGCAGTACCGTAGCTTTGTCACTCACTTACTTCCTGAAGTGTCAGGTGTAAGGCTTAAACAGCATGCACTTATAGGGAATTCCATTACAGTTACAGATCTCCGTGCCTCTGACATCTTCATACATCAGTTCCGTCAAATGTGACACAAAGGATAATCCAGCTTAGTTTTAACCGCTCTCGAGCTGACGAGACATAACAAACAGCTTCACACATATTTGAGATAATTGATCACCCTGTTTGCGTAGTCTGAGTTATTTTTAGGGAAACGTTTATTTTATGTCATGTTTATGAAAATAGTTGTGATGCTTGAAATTTGTACATGTCACGAAAGGTGATTTTTACACTACAGACAGTTGAATTGAATAACTATGTCGAGACTGAGTCAGTAAATATATATATTTTTAAAACAGAAAATCCATTCTATCCATGTAATACCCTTCTCTTTGCGCTGGTGTGTGTGTGTGTGTGTGTGTGTGTTTTCACAGTCTCTGTTTTCTCTCATGCGTCACACCCTGAAATGGCTAAACAGTTTTCCTTTGGAAACAAAGAAAAGCACTGTGTTTGGGCCACTGATACACTGTGCTATAGAAGTGTTTACACCACACTGCTGTTGAAGTCTCAATCCTGATTGGTCGGTTGATTAATTTTCTATATTGGCACCTCTGACAGTGGCTTAGGCTCTAATTTCAATAACAAGTTTATATCGATCATAACATTAACACCACCAGGAGGTGAATTGAATAACATTGACTATCAATTATATACCAATAAACTGGCGACTGGATCATTGGCCACCCAAGGCCCATCTACGCCCGCGGGGACCAATGACCAGCTTGTCTTGTCCGATCTCACCGAAAAGCCAATGCTGCAGAAACTGGCAAAAAACATAAACACTGGGCATAATAGAAAGATATCAGGACACCCAGCATGTCTGTGTTAATCCTTCACTAATCTTTATCAGTGTCATGGTAACCTATAGATTTTGAATCATTGGACTGTGAAGTTCCACTTTTCTGTTTTTTGGAGTGTTTCTGATTGAATTGGTGCCCATTCATTCTGTAGAGCATTTATGACATCAGACAGTGATGTTGGATGAGAAGGTCTGGCTCACAATCTTCATTACAGTTCATCCCAAAGGTGCTCGATGGGGTTGAGGGCAGGGCTCTGTGTGAGGGCCAGTCGAGTTCTTTCACATCGTGGAACTCATCAAACCGTGTCTTTATAGTCCTTGCTTTGTGCACTGAGACACAGTCATGTTCGAATAGAAAAGAACCTTCCCCAAACTGTTTCCACAAAGTTGGAAGCATAGCATTGTCCATGTCCGTTATCACCGAATTGAGGATGGGTTTCCTTTTGAGTCTGGAGCCTCTCAAGGTTTCTTCCTATTGCCATCTCAGGGAGTTTTTCCTTGCCACCATCACCCTAGGCTTGCTCATCAGGGACAATCTCACAATCTCATTATTATCTAAACACATTTTTTCTCACTCATAAACACTTCCATAAATTTTCTTTTCATTTTGTGAAGCTGCTTTGAGACAATGACCATTGTTAAAAGCGCTATATAAATAAATTGAATATATGAATATGAATATATGAAAGCCAGATGTCTTGGCATGCTTAAGCATTAAGATTGTCCTTCGCTGGGGATAAGGGCCCTGACTGAAACACCTGAATTTAATAATGAACAGGTTTGGACAAATACTTTTGTCCATATAGTGTATCATGAATATTGACCATTAATTTTTTTTACATATTTGTACAATTATTTACTAACTGATTGGCAAAAGTTGTTAAACATACATATGTATAGTACTTAAATTATAATCTATACAATTGTGGGGGGAAAAAGTATTTTATGCATTTATTTATTCCCTTGAAAGAAATATTATGAAATTCAAAAATGTTAAATCTCTATTTGAATAGATTTTACTCATCACTCATTCACTCTTTGTCTATATTGCTTTATCCTGTATTCAGGGTAACGGGGGGGCCTGGAGCATATCCCAAGAGACTTAGGGCACAAGTTGGGGTACACCATGGACAAGGTGCCAATCCTTCGCAGAGCACACACATACGCACACTACAAGCAATTTGGAAATGCCAATTAGCCTAATCTGCAGGTCTTTGGACTGTGGGAGGAAACCCACCAAGCATGGGAAGAACATGCAAACTCCATACACACAGAGATGGGAATCAAACCTGCCTGGGAATAGATTCCAGAACCTAGAGGTGCAAGGTGATTGTGCTAACCACTAGATCACCCTAATAGATTTTACATTTATTTAAAGTTTTAGAAAATTTTAAAATTCTTTATAAAAACTAATTAAAGAGGCTGGTAGCATAAACGCATTTAACGGTTACAATTATGTAATTCTTAAAACTGTGAAATACAAAATACAGATTTTATTTATTTTATTTAAATTATACGAATGATAGTTTTAGGTAAGTCAATTTAAATACATTTATGATCATCTGATTAGTCTCAAATAACTTAAGAGTACTAAATAAATTAATTAATAAATACAACTGATTTATTCGCAGACATTTTCAGATGCCATTGTATCAGGAATGGTCAAGAGGGCGAGCACAGAAACGTGGTGGACAACTTTGTTAAGTGCAGACAAAAGAAGTTGCAAATAAATGTTTCAAAGACAAAAGAACTGGTGTTGGACTTTAGGAAGCAGAAAACATTCACATAATTGGGACTGAGGAGGAGATTGAAGAAAGCTATAAGTAATCTATGGTCAAAAACATATGATCCATATATATATACTCAGCAAAAAAAGAAACGCCCCTTTTTCAGGACTGTGTATTTCAACAATAATGTTGTAAAAATCC
>JAQMYL010000001.1:6650872-6660872 GCA_030014365.1 Clarias pachynema
CCAGACAGACAGACAGACAGAAAGATAGATAGATAGATAGATAGATAGATAGATAGATAGATAGATAGATATTTTCATTAAATATTATCATAATATTATCATAATAAGGATCCCACAACAGACCTCACTTTTTATTACTCTTTGTTTTTTCGAATTTATCCAAAACATTAACTTTGTTTATATAAATGTGCGTAATAAAGTTTAATTCCTGTTGAATTAACACTCCTACAACTGCATATATTAGCACTTCTACACCTGGGTACTCCTGATTGCAAGAGCACAGTTGAAGAATGTTTCACATGGTAGATGTTCTTTTCATTGTTAATTTACTGCATGCAGTAGCCCTTTTTTTTATATAGCTGAAAACTGCAAGTAGGGTATGCGTTTACAAAACCAGGTGTAGGCAATGGAACTGCACCACGTGACTGGGTTGGTACAGGTGACCATGAGGCTGTAACGGAGAGTCAATGCTGCAGCCTACAGGTAGTAATGAACAGCACAATTTAACGACGCAGGAGCAAATAAAACCACTTGTTTATCCTTATTTAATGTTATTTGTTTTTTTTTAATAATTACCATGATTGTTCATACATCACAGGCATTTCCTTTCCGCCTTAAAACAATTAGTAGAAAAATCTTTACCTATAGGTGTAGAGAGATGAATATAGTGTGCTTTTAAAGCTCATATCATAGATACATACATATCGATGGGATGATAAAATTCTATTTTGTTTATGCTTTCTTGCCTTTATAATATAAAACGAACAACAAACAAAAAAATATGATTCTCTTCAAAACTATCATCATCTCTGTGTAATTAGAAATAGTTATTTGTGAAAATATTATATAAAAGCTAAATATATGGCCAGAGCTTGAACGATGTTTATTATTATTATTATTATTATTATTATTATTCTGTGTTATTTTTATAGGAGTACATTTTAGGGCATATGACGCATAGGTCGGTTTCCGCATAGGTCGGTTTCCGTCTGGGTGACTCACATCCTGTTTGATGCTGACCACACCCACCTATGTGACGTCATATTGAAATAGCCTAATTATATTCTATCTATCTATCTATCTATCTATCTATCCCAATATTATAGTCAAAACATAAGCATCTCTAATAGGCAGCTAATAAGCAGTCTAATAAGGAGTCTTCATTCAGTCAACAGAATGTAATTCATGTTTATGCGCCGGAAACGGCTCATTCCACTGAGTGAGGAAATATGGGGGAGCTGTATTCATCGTTCTAAACAATAGGAAATGGCCCTAAGGCAACATATTCATTTAATCTTATCTCATTAGGCTACTTACTAAAAAATGTTTGGCAACTATTTTCAAATAAATTCTATCACTTTAGTCATGCTTGACGGAACACATAAGATTCATTTTCTTTCGTAGTAAACTTTTTTTTAATGGAACGACTTAATTGCACTCAGTTTATTGGAAGCAAAAGGACAAACGTAATCCAAAAGTTTTAAACAAATTGGTATATTTATTTGTTTATTTTCTATTATAAACAGTGTGAGAGGGGAAAAGTGGAGGGAAAAGTCCTTCAGAGGCGCCTCTCTCAATACAGTGTTGACTTTTTTTTTCCCTGAGAGCGGACACAGACGGATTTGGGAATTCAGTATTTATGTTTTCTGTCTTGGACTACAAATATCCGCCTTGAGAAAAAAACGAGCAGAGTTCACTATTCTACAACCCGTTTTCCGAGTTAAACAGAACCAAAGGCTGTGAGGCTAATTTTAGATAAATACGTCACCAAAAATAAAATCATAATAATAAAAAAAGAATTCAGGCAAAACTCCTTGTATCACAACAATGTGTTCCCAGCGTCGTGCTCTATAGGCTAGAGTTAACCTTTCAAAAGTCTTTCAAGTATGTTTTTAAAAGTTGTGATGTTTCTTCTTTCTTTGCGCCGAGCAAAGCTTCCTTTAAGGCGGTCGCGCATCCTGAACGCAGCAGGGATATTAGGTTTGATGTTGCCGGAAATTCGGTGGATATTATTATTCTTTACCGTTATTGTTAGGGTGAGAGTGGATTTTTATCTTCAAGTCCCCTGTATCGGCTTCTTTGATGAAAGCAAATGGCTTTGAATGTAACACCGCAGGGGGTGTTTCTGCGCATTTCCAACCACCTAGAAACCACGAAACAATTTTATTATTCTCTTTTAGAAACAGATTAATTTAGCAATTAAAGTGACGTTTTTATGTACCTTATGAAACAATAGCCAGACCTGAGTAGGGCAAAAAATATATAGATATAGATATTTCATTCATTGTTAACTGTGTCTTATTTAGACCTTCTATCAGCATGTCAGTTTTTGTTTATTTATTTGTTTGTTTTGTTTGTTTTGGGTCATACAATAGCAAAAGTTTTAAATTTGTGTAACACACAAAACACAAATTGTAGACTTGGTGTAACAAACACAGACTTGCCAGGAAACAAACAAACAAACAAACAAATAAATAAATAAATAAATAAATAAATAAATAAATAAATAAATAAATAAATAAGCCTTTTAAAGACAATAACAAAAATGCTAAACTGTTGTAAAAATATTTTGAATCTTCTGGATTTATTTACATTTTAATTGTATTTCATTATATTACTGTGTATTGAGTTATATCACATACTTCTCTAATACTAATACATTTTCTATCTATTCCTCTATCATCTTGCAAAACAGTAGGAGGATAGAGCAAGACTTGATAACGATTATGCGAACAAAAGTTTATTAGAGGTTGTTTTGGTTCAGATCTTTTGGTTGTTATTATTATTATTATTATTATTATTATTATTATTATTATTATATTTCCAGATTCATTCTAGTTTGGTAGACCATCTATAGGTAATTAAACTCACTTTCTACAATTAATTAGCTCGGCTCTCCAGGGAGCCCGGACTCGCGCTGGTAAACTGAAACCGCACTGTGTGTGGCATACAGCCTCGGAGCGGTCTGATGGAAAAAGCCTGCTTCCACTCAAATGTCCAAGTCATTTATACAGAACAGCCCTTTACAAGCGCGCGCACGCACACACACCCTCCCCCATTTCTGAAACGGATGTTCCAATCAAACCGCGTTATCTCCTCTGCTTTACCTTATTTTCAATCAGAGTTCATCTTCACCAGCATTAGATAACGGTAGAGGGTTACCAATATGATTGTGGAGAGCAACATTATTTGTGTGTTGGATCAGATCTGATCACGGCATATTGTTATTTATAGCCTATAACTCTTAGCCCAATATTTAAAAAAGAGAGTAAATAAGTTATGTGTAACAAACACCTTTTAAATATTCAGCTCCAGTCATTTAAGACTGTCCTAAATGCTCTGACCAATCAGTAACTGCAAAAAAAAAAAGATTATTGGTGTTGCATTTTTAAGCATTTTTAAGCACTGATGGTCATATCATATTAAGACTTTACATGCCTAGCTATATATTATTCTCACATAGTAGCAAATGAACTAAAATGTAATTTTATGTGCATATATGTGCAACCATAAAAGGAACAAATATTTGCAGCTTTCTGCCATAAATAGACATTATTGCATTTTGCGACGTATAATACATATAATATAATAAATAATATGAGACAAAATGCAGCGCATCCTGGTGTTTCTCCAAAACAGGCTATTCCATGAGAATCACTTCTTCTTGAGTCCAGCTTCACTTCATCTTTAACGCTTATACCTTAAGTGGGAAAAGCGGCGGTGATTAATTACCGAGGTCTGGCGTGTGGCGCTGATGACTGAAACGTCGGAGAGGTCGATGATGAACGGCGTGATCGCGTGTATCGGGCTCATGTGCTATGACTCTGCACAAACTCCTGTTGCTCTGATCGATGGACGAGGGCCAGACAGGGAGGAAGAGTGGGGTGGGTCTCTGTAGTGGAGGGAGAGATTGAGAGAGAGAGAGAGAGAGAGAGAGAGAGATTTACGAATTGATAGGTGGTCTCGTTTTGTTTGGCCGCACTGCTCAGATGCGTGAGACGCTTTCTTCTCTTTAAGGATTCAGTCATCGCGATGGCCACCGGGAGACCGAGCATGAGTCGCTGCCTCGGCGACACGTAGTGCTGCTGGTGGAGTGGAAAAATAAATCCCAGCTCGAGAGACAGATTTATCTAGACCACTTACAGATGCATTAAACCCTTTGGCTCTCAGCGCGGGACTGATTTCAAATCAAAATCAGTTCGGATTTTCCTAAATTATTAAAATTATTATTATTAGTATATTATATAAATTTTTTTTTTAGACCAGAGCGCAGGGATGACGACTGAAACCGCGCAACAGCAGCTAGACCCGCCGCAGTCTATGCGCTCGAGTCCCGTGCACTCTGCGCTCCAGAGTTCGCGCACGGTTCTAGAGAGCACCAGCAGCGCAAACGCGTCAAAAACTAAGAAGTCCAATTCAGGCATGAGGCGTCCTGAGAAGCCACCTTACTCCTACATCGCCCTGATCGTCATGGCTATCCAGAGCTCTCCGACTAAACGGCTGACTCTAAGCGAGATCTACCAGTTCCTCCAGGCCCGGTTCCCGTTTTTCCGTGGCTCCTATCAAGGCTGGAAAAATTCCGTAAGGCACAATCTCTCTCTCAACGAGTGTTTTATCAAGCTGCCCAAGGGTCTTGGGCGGCCTGGTAAGGGTCACTACTGGACCATTGACCCGGGTAGCGAGTTCATGTTTGAAGAAGGCTCTTTTCGGAGGCGCCCACGCGGTTTCCGGAGAAAATGCCAAACTCTCAAACCCATGTACCGTATGATGAACGGGCTCGGCTTTGGCGCCTCGGTACTGCAGCAGAACTTCGACTTCCAGCCGCCGCCGGCGCCTCTCGCGTGTCATGCTGGCGGTTACAACCTTGACGCGATGACAGGCGGTGCGTATGACGGGCTCGGAGCCGCCGCTCACCACGTACCGAGTCCGAGCTCAGCGTACATGTCCCCGGCGTGCCAGGTGACCTCGAGCAGCGGCGGCGAGTACACGCACGAGAACAACGGCAACAGCACCGGAAGCGGCAGCAGTCCGCTTCATTCACCGCCGTCCATGAGTGGACCACTGGAGTGTCCTTCGCCGTACACCGCCGCCGCCACGGCGCACTGGCCTTCATCCGCCGTGTCGCCCTACATCAAGCAGTCTCCACTGGCTGCAGGCAGTTCGACATCCTCCTCATCCTCCGGTCTGCACTCAGGGGTGGCTCCATACGCTCTTGAACAGAGCTACCTCCACCATGGAGCAAGAGACGCAGCAGAGATCTCAGGTATTTTTGTTTTTACTGAATGAGAAATACTTCATTATGCTCTCACACAGCTCTGAAACTACTTGATACATGCAGTATTACAACCAATATAAAAACAAAACAAATAATTAATCGTTATTTTTTAAATAAAAAAGAATATATTCACCATCTCGTAAATTACATCAGCACATCTTGACTACACACTGTTTTGTTTAGTTTTTGAGCGACTTTCCATTGCGTGTCACTGGGAATGTTAAAAATAGAATAATTAGGAATGCTAGATATTTAAAATAAATAAATAAACGTGAACATTATTATTTAGCGGTTTATTAAAAACTGTTTATATATTTAATTTTCAAAAACGAAGTGTCGAGTTACACTCGAAGCCAAACTTCCAAACTTACTTTGAGCTATTTCTAAGAATAATTTTCGTGTGTGTGTGTGTGTGTGTGTGTGTGTGTGTGTGTTGCTAATAAAAACAAGGCATTTGGTCTCAAAGGGCTTGTGGCCACATGATAGCTCCTGAGCAGAAAAATGTAACCCACATATATCCTACAAGATCATAGACTGATGCATTAACGTGAGGATGACTGGGGGAAAAAACATATATATATATATATATATATATATGTGCGGACAAATTTCCTTTATGAATCAGAGAGAATTTTATAATAGCAATCTTCCTCACCATCCTTTATTAACCCCAGGCCCCCAGGGTTAAGACAACACTCCTTTTACCAAGCAAATCAGAGACTAAAAGCCCAGCAGTAGGCCAGGGTAAAGAGAATTTGACCTTTTAGGTGGGTGGTGGTTGGTGGATGGTGGGGTGATTGGGCTCTCCGCTGGCTTAGGGTCCTGTCCAAATTAATGAGAGCTATATTTTAACTATTTAGAGACACAGGCACTGCTGTGCACACCGGGGGCCTTGCTTCTGAGCCCCTTAATGCCAAATAAGAGCTGCCAATCACCTGGAATGTTGGTTTATGAAAGTGAAGACTGGTAAAGCCAGATAAACCATGTAGAGTGAAACAAAAACATACCGCCATGCACTGAACCATCACGTACTGTAAGATCCACTCTTGACCAGATGGCTGGAGGATATAGACAATTTATCATACGGTAATTCATTCATAACACATTAAAGTACAAATTTTAATAGTTGTTTTTAATAAATATGCATGATTTATTTATTTATTTATTTATTTATCTATCTATTATAAAATAAGTGTTTGCAATATCGGTATTTCAAATGCTTTCAAATGCCAAAACGTAGCGATATTGATTCAAAATGATTTGTCATGCAATCACACAACCCATAAGGTATTATAGTGAATTCTAGCAAGTAAATCAAACACTGAATTAATTTGAATTTAACAGCAAGATTAGTCATTTTATAAAAGTATAGTCTGTCATATGTGTTAAATTAACAGACTTGATTACATTAGGTATAATATTTAAATGTAAGAAAGTGTATAAAAAAAATGAAAAAGGAAGATTATTAATATTATTATTAAGAGCTCAAGTTAATATTTATGACAAAAATATTAAATACATAAATAAATAAACTTTAACATTCCGTTCATTTTCTTCGCTCTTGTTTGAGTCGTAAATGCGTGAGCTACCAAATTACCAAATTATGATGTAATACGTTTTGAGATAGAGCAGAGCTCTGGATATTGGATAATGAACAATGTCGACATTGACACACAATTTAATACCATCTATATATATAAAAAAGCACGTCATGAATTCCTTTCTGGTCCATACTAGTTTATACTGGTTGACTACCAAAGCCCTGCTGGTGTAAAAATCATTTTTTCCCCTTCATCTCTTAATGGAACACTCCATTTCCAAGGACTCATCCATCATACACAAATGTTTTTTTTTTTTTTATATATAACCAAGGATCAAAAGTTAATGCACACTGTTCTAGGTTAGGGCAATTTAACTGATGACGCGTGATCAAATGTGGCATCACCTCATGACATTTATTTGTTAATGAATTGCAACGATCGAAATTAGCGAAGTTATTTCTGTACAAAGACGCCCATTAGCTTATATTGCCACCCTTTGAAACTATCTGTAACTGTAGTTTTTATTTTATTATGGCTATTGTGTCGTGAAATGTTTTGTTTATTCTTCTAGTTTTTGTATTTATTCAGTTTCATAATAAAATACAAACAATTCAACACATAATGCATCCTAAATTAAATCAGAAATATGGACAAGTTTGTTGCTGGATTGGTATCCTCCTCAAAGATTCAGAGATTATTTCCACTGTAATATGTTGATTCTACCTGTAAACTTTTAAAACTTAAATTTTAAGACCTTTTTACAAGCTAATTAAAATGCATCACATGTATCCTGTTAAATATTATAGTCTGTATACTAAAGATGGTACAGTGACAGCGGAAAGAAAAGCTCCTGCGGAAAAATGTCCATATTTCTAGGTATGAAAAACGTTGCATTGAGAAATTAAATGCGATACGTTTTAATTAAGACATTTCTAATAGCGCAGAAGTAAATTAAATGGTTTAGGCAACACTATGTATCGAGAACACAACGTTTAGGTGAAAGTACATAGGATATTTAAAATGGAAATGAATGCAACATTCTAAACATTTATCATGGCTATACATCATTTCATGATAACAAAAAAAATAACCCTTGTAATTTCGGCTTTTGATTGCAGTGGGAATCCCTCGGTATCAGTCTCACTCTTCTCCAGTGTGCGACAGGAAGGACTTTGTGTTGAACTTTAACGGCATAGCCTCATTTCATCCGAGTGCTGGAGGATCTTACTACCATCATCACCACCATCACCATCACCACCAACTACACCACCAAGGAATCTGTCAAGACATCAAGCCGTGTGTAATGTAGATTCAGACAGGACAGTGGGAAATAAAGACACCCCAGAGACCCTAACAAAAGTCCTATAGGTCCCGGAACTAGCGTTGAAGATACAACGACTGTCAATGGGACTTATGAAATGCAAAGTCTGAAAACAACTGAAAAGAAATGGAAAACTGTCTATAGACTCTTTTGTTTTGGTTTTACATAAACCGTATCACACACACACACGCACGCACGCACGCACACACGAACACAAACAAGATACTGGTGGAAATGCTGCTCATTTCCTTGTAAGAACTTAGGAACCCAGATGGCTTCACTTTATTTCTTTATTTTAAGTTTTTATGGACTTCACTATACGCGTCCATAGCACCACATACACACACACACACACACACACACAGAGAGAGAGAGAGAGAGAGAGAGAGAGAGAGCACATTACTTGTGCTTGCTTCTAAGTACTTACAACAATTTATAGTTTCTTTGAAAAATCCATCCGTTTTGATATCTATTGAATTCGTATTGACTTTTCTTTCAGCTGGAAATGCGTAAGCCTGTAAAAGATAATCTAAATAATGACTGCACTTATTATATTCCAACAGTGTGGTGTGGTTACGATCACTGACTTAATGATGTAACACAACCCGCAGGTGCTGTCGGGAGATTTCAATGCATTTATGTACAGTTCAATAAAATCTATATATTCTAAAACAAAAACATTAACATTTTTTGTGTTAATTCTAGTTGAAATCGTTGAACTTATCAGTGATACTATTCCCTGAAGGGAAAAGAATGAGCATCATTTTCATGCCGAAATTACATGCTGTTTACATGCCAAAATGTTAACACTTTCTTTGGTTTTATTTGCCCAAAACATTTTCTTTCTCATTTTCATAAAAGCGTTCACGTCGCATCCAAGTTGTTTCCCTTGAGCTTAGTGTTCCAGTGAAGGGCATACATACGATCATAAAAATAATCAGTGGATATTTACATTCACCATTAGCATATTATTTTAATGTTCTTAATAGTCATTTTTAATGCGTTTGTGTCATGTTTCCTTTAATAAAAAATCATTTCGGGATGTTTATTTGCTTCTCATTAATATTATAAACAATCTTAGACTCTTGGCTAAAACATTTTTTTCCTTCTCTTCATTTTTTTTAATTTAAGCATGGAGGCACCGATTCAGTTTGTTGCAAACCTGACTAACTGTAATGTTGCTCTGTCTCAATCTGATTTTAACTATGAGTGATGAAACAACTCCAAATTTACTCCTAAGTGGTCTGAAGTAATGACTTATGGTATGCTTAAGCTGAATGTAATTAAATTCGTTTTATCCCACGACTCTCAAATTGGGATTTATTACTATTATTATTATTATTATTATTATTATTGCGCTCTTGTATCCTAGCTATTAGCCTGTTATGTTACAACTAACCTCAATAACGCAGTAACACGTACGTTCATAAATAATAAATTAAATATTATTCTCAATAAAAAGGGCACAAGTAAATAGCTAACATATTCTGCACACTCAAAATATAAGTTTGATATTTGAATACGACCCCCCTTCCCCCAACTTGTAAGACATTCAATACGTATTTATTTAAAAAGCGGTCCACTATCCTAAAATGTTTTCAGCAAAACACATTAGTAAACAGTAACTAGAAAAACACATCTGCCATATGGACTGTTTATAAAACCTGTATTGAGATACAAATAGAGATACAAATACAAAATCCAAGCTTTCATCCAAAATCAGAAAGCCTTCTCATTAATTAGTATTTATTAGTATATAATTATAATCATATAGTTATAATTACATACTCATTATTATTAATTAGTATCTAAAGTTCTTAGTATTTATTTGTTAATAAAATATTTATTCAACAAAAGAAAAGG
>JAQMYL010000001.1:6692859-6711701 GCA_030014365.1 Clarias pachynema
ACACACACACACACACACCCACACACACACACACACACACACACACACACACACACACACACACACACACACACACATGCTAAAAGGAAAGTTGTGTAGAAGCCCAGGAGGGACTCTGACCTGAGGTTAGCTATAAACAGAGTGGTGATTCAATACTATGTCATCTTATAGATGATCACTACAGTGCAAGGAGCTTCCTCTCTCTCTCTCTCTCTCTCTGTCTTTCTGTCACACTCCCTTTACAGTATAAGGTTGCAAATGTATTAATTAATTTATTTACTATTTACTTATATATTTTAACTCTAACCCCCCATTAAGGTGATAATATGGTATGGTCATATCACGGTTTGACTTGTTGAAGCACATTCTCTTACATAAACCGATGACACCTCTCAAACTTCCACTTTCAATCTTCAGTTGTGACCTGAGCAGAGAGAGAAAGAGAGAGAAAATGTTTTTAACATGGGCTTATTCATCATATGGATCTGATTTGTGGCAGGCTAGCAAGGTAACCTCAGACTCACCTAATAGTGTGCTTTATCGAGGTAATCTGCACAACCTCAGTGGGAACGCTAACAAGAGAAATTGAGAAAACGAGGAAATTGGTGGTGGATGGATAAAGAGAATCTAATGCTTTGGCAGAGTGGAGGCATACGTTACTTTTATTAATGCGTATAGAGTGAGTGCAGCTTGAACCGGAGGGGTTACATTACGGATGAGATCCAACAATATAAAGCTTTATGCAGAATGGAGACTAGTGCCAACAAAGGCTCACAAAAAAAAAAACTCTTAACGGGACACATGATAGTCCCACAATGGCTTGTTCATATTGGGAATTCTTTTTCTTGCTTCTTTTAATTCAAATAGTGTGTTTACATACACAGACATCTATTCTCTGGTTGCTTTTTATGTACATTACATTGGGGGAAGATGTTTTGAACACAAACATGGTGGGTAGATCTTTAATGCTGATGCTGGCAATTGCTAATAATGGATAGTAAAAAATGTGTTTGACCTTTTAAACAGCTCCTGAACACCATTTTGTTGTATGTGTGTCACTGGATGAAGCAGTCCTATGAGTGGATATTTTTTCAAGTCTTTAATCATAGGACTGCTTCATCCAGTGACATACATACAAACTGACGTAATATGCAGGATGATGAGTTCATTCATCAAATATCATTGATATCAATACCAGATACAGTATCGTGATAAATTTAGGTATGTGTCAAGGAACCAGGCCGTATTAAACATGGAATATCCTATAATCACAAATATAAACACAGGTACACAGGTAAAAACCAGGAAGTGAACTTGAAACTCGACAAAACAATAAGCTAGGATACACAGGAACAAAGAAATATGGTTCAGGAAAAGTTGACAAGACAGCAAGACTTTCCAGTGAAGTATAGAAAAATTAAGCTTGAATTAGGAAGTTAATGTTTACAGAGGTGTTCTATATTTTTTTCCTACCAATTTGTTCCTATAATTGTTTATCATTAGCAAAATGTTATGGTTATATCAATCTTTGCTACTTTATCATTTTCTGACGTTACAAAAAATATAATACTGATTTATTAGAGGTAGCATTTTTTGACCAATTGGTAGCACTTTGTGACAAGTTTATAACGTTATAAAAATATACTTTGTATAGTTTTAACTTTTGTAGGTCTTTGGTCTTTCTGACATGTTGGTTTAAGATTATCTGTTAATCTGTTAACACACAAATTGCATGTAAATTAAATATGCAAATCAAATAAAATAAAACATAAAAAATAATAAAAAAGGAATAAATAAAAGGAATAAAAATCCTAATATATATATATTAATATATACATATCATTTTGGACAAATTGCAAATGGTGAAGTGAAGACTGACAGACTCTCAGAGAATACAGAGAATTGCAGAAGGTGAGATGTAATAAGAGCATGTATAGCTATCTCCAAATCTTAAAATGAGATTGGTTTCAGGTCAGCAATGTGTCTGAGTTGTTAAAAGCTACTCTTTATAACAGAGTTTATTTGTATATCAAGTCTAAGAGTAGAATCAAAGATAACCTCAAGATTTTTTGCACAGATACAGAGATTAGAAAAAAGAAGGCTCAAGTTGTAACCAATACTTTGAGTACTCTCAAGAGTGCTCTCATAAGTGGCTAAAAGGACCACCACCAACTTACATTTGTTTAGCTGAAAGTTATTTGCAAGAAAGTTCTTATCCTCACTTATGAATTCAAAAAAGGTATTTATGGAATGGATATCTTCAGGTTTCATAGGTAGGGGAATCACCTGCATAACAGTGATACAACACTTCATAGTTTTGAACTATAGTTTAGAACAAAAAACAAAACAAGAACAAGAACAACCAAAAAAAAAAATCAATGTATGCAAAAATAAAGAATACAACATTGGGCCCAAAATTGAACCTTGAGGTATTCCATAGGCTACAGGAGCTAAAGAAGATGCATGTGTACCCATTTGTACAGCAAATGTGTAATCTAGGAAACCAGTATAACCTAACCAGTCTAAAACCTTAACTTGTCTCCCCGCCTCAATGGTAAGATGATTTAAAAAACAATTGTGGTTAACAGGTAGAGGTAAGATCTAGCAAAACTAAGATCGCACAATAACCAGAGTCAAATGAGAGTAATAAATCATTATTTAATTTCAAAAGAGCAGACTTTACTAGGACAGGTCCTAAAGCCTGACTGGAACTTATCCAAGATGTCATTTTCACTTACGATGAGAAAACAGCTAGGAGTAGACAACTTTCTCTAAAAGTTTTGACAAAAGAACACATTTTCAAGATCGGTCAGAACTTTCAAAGCATAGTAAGGGAATTAATGTTTATGGCTGCTATGAAGTAGGTATTAGCATGAAATGTGACATTTTTTATGAAACTGAGAAATGTGGTTTTGAGTTTGAGCACAAGTGTACACCTGCAATGATGGAGAGGTGTGTTTGTAGCTCATCCTCAAGACAGGAGTTTGATAAATGACATGCTTGCATGAAAAAGAGTTTGCTGAAGGACTGGAAAGAAGGATGATGTATCATATAGAGAGCAGGAAATGAAGAAACAAAGATAGCAAGATGATTGGAGTCATGAATAATGTGTTATAGCCAAAGGTGACAGAAAGGTACAGATGTGTCTTAGATAGTGCACTTCTTGAGAATGCAGCACATGAGCACATGTCTGAGCTCGGACTGGTCACAATCTAATCAATAGTTATTTTCTGAAACTGCTATGACAAATTAGACATATCAGGACCTCACCTGTATAAACGCAATAACTGATAGTCACATGACTGAAAATAAAAATAAAAGTAGAGAAATAGGGAAATCCCGAAAGATTCTCTAAAATCTTGGCCTTCTTTTGCCTTTTTCCCCACCATGAGTGCTTGCTTCAGCTTTATCCTCCAAGACAGAGCCAAAATTCACACACACACATACACACACACACAAAAAAAAGCCTTTTGAAATTCTTCTCTCTCACATTTATCTGACATAACAAAGCAATGTTTTAGTCCACAATGAGGCCCATAACTCATGTACATGTTTTTGTTCTTATTTCTTTTTACACTTACACGAATGAGTGAAGAAAATGTTCTCCAGAAATTCATTCAAATCTCTGTTTTCTCAACATCAAGTATTTCTACAGTAATAATACAATAATAAACACAGTTTATTTAATAGTGCAATATAAAAGCATTCACCAGCCATGAATCGTTAAGGCATTATCAGAATTTGAGCCTGTGATCATTTGATGATATTACAGTTGAGCATGAGAGCAAACTTGTCCATGCCTTTGGGTGTAGAAGGAGCATACGGTCTTTCCTCTGTCAATCACAAAAACACTAGTCTGTTTGTTTGGAATGTTTGTGAGCTCATCTATGCAATAAGGGTAGATAGTGTGGTCCTCCTGTACGTTATGCTGCCTTGTGATGCAGCATGAGCAACAATTTGGTTGGCTTTGGACATGTTTAAAAGGAAGCATGTCTCAAAGGAAGCAGATTACCCTGTATTTCCTGATTAGGAGTTGATATGTGATAGAGCCCAGCTGGCTCATGGGTGGGAACTAGTCAAGACCAAACTGAACAAAAAAATTGCAAGTAATTTAAAGAATAAGCATTCTTCCTTATAGCTAGGAGTTTTCTGCTTCCTACAATGTAACCTTTTTCATAAGGAAACACTTTGCAACAAAGAACGAATATAAACTGTCAAAGCAACTGAAATGCTAAATTGATGACATAAATTACCTTTTACTTCTAAACAATTAATAAACAGTTTATGTCTATAAACAAGACAATTTCAAGAGATTAGTTTTTGCTTCATAGTGATGTGTGATTTTCAAACTTTTTCCCAAGCTATGGACTCTGAACAGATCACATTAAAAAGCACACTCTTTTCAAATCATCTTGAAATGTTGTCTATTTATCATCAATTATTTATTTATTTTTTCTTACATTATGGCGTTAAATTTGGAGACAACAAAGTGTAACTTAATCTACAAGCAGAAATCTACCAAAAGGGTAAAAACAGGTTTTTCTGGGAAAATTCTTCCATCTCTGAGCTAACATCACTAGCCAAGTAGCCAGTCTCTCATCAGACTATTTGATTGGCTTATGATTGGTTGAAACTGTGAGATCTAGAAGCTTTGATGTTTCATGCTTAGAAAACTGGAGCCACTGAACTACAGCCATTTTTGTTAATTTGTTTATCTGTTGTGATACTTGGATTGCTGAAACACTTTGTTGGATGATCCCTTGATTACTCTTGCTTTAAGGGTTCTCCAAGAGGGACAACATAAGAGCTTTTAAGTAATCATAATTGAACCTTGCATATATTGTCTTATCACTGACTCACCCCAACTGACCAAATGGTTCTTTAGCTTTTTCACTGTTGGTTCATTTCCAATAGTATTGCTTAAGGAACACTAGTTGTCTGGATTGGGCAGGAAGTTTATCCCTGATTTCTAGTCAAGCATCACTAGGACATTTTGGCTAAAAAGCTGTCCGTTTTAGTTGTCTGGGACTAAAATATCTATCTCTAACCTATCCATGAGCAACATAGTAGACATAACACAAAAACATTTCATTTCGGACATAAAAACTAGTAAAGCAGGTTTAGATATGCTCATGTTTTGACCAAAGATTTTTTTTTTTACATTTGAGCTCAAACAGAAAGACATTTTTGATAAACACATTTAACATTAGTTCCCAAACAGACAGAGGAAAATATAGCTTTGTAATGATTCAGAGCACACATACACACAGAGCGCCTCATGATTTCCCTACTATCAGATCAAAGGCAGCAGTGTGCGCGCGTGCACACACACACACACACACACACACACACACATACACACACAAACATTCGCGCACGTGTGTGCACACACCATGTCTGTTCTGAGATGGCAGCAGAAAGGGGAAAACCAGAGACTTCAAAGGCTCAACAGAGAAAGTCATTTCTCCTTATCTTAATTGGCGCCCAATTTCAATAATGACCTTACACTTAGGGACCACGTCCACGAGAGGAGAAGGACAGAGGCGGGATCTGGAGCTGATGCTGACACATGGATGCCACATTCAGACCTGTTAATCAATGCTTCCAGCCATAGGATTGGATGGATGATGGATGATGTCATGAGGCAGATTGCATAGAGCGTGCAATTTGGGGGAACATGAAAGCGGCTTTCTGATTCACTGAATCTGAGTGTAGGGTATACCACACACAAATGCACACACATACAGAAAGATGAAAAGGTTTTCATTGGAAACAAAATAGAATTTTATAGACAGAACACATGGATTTGCTGTTTACTTACAAAAACATTGTAATAATAATCATCATCATCATCATCATCATAACCATTATTATTGGTCATTGGTATCCAGCTACCCACCTTGGAGGTTATATACAGAAAACACTGTCCAAAAACGGTGAGAGGCATTATCAAGACTACCTCTCACCCAAGTCTTGAACTATTTACTCTTTTCCCATTCAGCAAGTGCTAAAGGGCAGCACCCACACAAACAGCCTGTAAAGTTATATATTGTTATATATTGACCTGTTTCATGCTCTTCACACCATCATCATGTTCATCATTGTACTACTGTATATTTCACCATATTTATTCTGTATGTACTGTATCATACAGAAACTCATACATGTACATTTGTATAGCATGTCATTGGTGCATTTTATCTTCTTGACATGTGTTGTCCACTGCACAGTGTTTACACATATATATATAAACCTCACTCCTGTACATATGGACCCATACCCTCAAGTACCCTCATTTTTATTTATTGTAAATAGGCCACGTATGCATTTCTGGTTAGATGCCAGGCTGCAATCATTAGCTTTGTACATGTTCTTGACAATAAAGTTGAATCTAATCTAATCTAATCTAATCTAATCTAATTATTATTATTAGTAAATATTTTAAACATTTAATAAAATGCAAATACAAATAGTAAACATAGAGTAAATCTACATGTATTTCCGTAAGCATATTTTGTAAAAAGTGTGCAGAAAAAATATTTATTTATTTATTTATTTATTGATTGATTGATTGATGCCCATCCAAGTCCACTGTACAGATACCACTCAGAACATAACAATACAACCATGTAATATTTTCAACAACAGAGAAATATTAACAAAAACAAAATAGAAAGTAATAAAAATGAATGAACA
The DNA here is from genome assembly GCA_030014365.1 of Clarias pachynema. Lineage (NCBI taxonomy): Eukaryota > Metazoa > Chordata > Actinopteri > Siluriformes > Clariidae > Clarias > Clarias pachynema. The sequence continues at coordinate 6,699,556 of JAQMYL010000001.1, forward strand.
AATAATTATCCATTCGTATATACTACTGATGGGGGACGGGGTTAGCACTGTCGCCCTGTATCTCCAGGGTTCAGGTTTAATTAAATTTAAATCTTGGGTCTGTGTGCATGGAGTTTGCATGTTCTCCCCGTGCTTGGTGACTTTCCTCCAGGTACTCTGATTTCCTTCCACAGTCCAAAGACATGCAGATAAGACTTTTTGGTGTTCCTAAATTGCCTACAGTGAGTGCCCTGCAATGGAATGGAACTCGCCTTGTGCCCTAAGTCTCCTAGTGTAAGCTCAATTTCCCTCCGGGACCCTGTATACAGGATAGACATTGAGACCACTGATTATATAAGTGTAGTGAGATCATTTCAGTGTATATGCTTATTAACATATTAGCCTAGCATAATTATATAAGTTAAAAACATACAGCATAGACTAGGTACCATGTATGAAAACAACTTAACAATGCACAATAAAAAAAATAAAATAAACAGATTACAACTGTAATATAAAGCCTATCATATCTACACATGTATGTTTCTAGCATGTCTACATTACTTTTCTACTACCTACAACCATAGATCTGGAGTGTCATGAGGCGGGACGTTCTTCATTTCGGTCACGCATAAAAATCACAGCACTTTAAGCACTCTGACCTTTTGACACAGCCCATTTGGATTGACTGGAGCAGTCCTTGAAACCATGCTAGCTAACAGCTACCACTGCCAAGAACAACAAACAGTCCCATCTCACTTAAAGAAGCGTTCTGTTTCTGCTCTGTCCTGTTACACACGCACTGTTTTGCTTTCAGGGTGGCTGTTTTCTTTTGAGGACCTCACTTTTCCGTCGAATTGTTCACGTATTAATACAAACCGCAGTATGGTATCACTTTATAATGTATGATAAAAAAGAAAAAAAAAAAGAAAAAAAAACACACACAAAGATGAAGTGATGAACAAACAGACATGGAATTGTTTTAAGACATCAAACAACCATGTTTTAATGCAGTGTTTAAATGTATATTTGTTACCATGTTCATCTTTTCACTTATACAGACCCTAGAAATGTGGAGGAAAAGGCAGTTCCACACATTCGGGCTGGGTGACCTGATAATGTCAATAGATGAGGTGGATGATATTACAGTTTTGTTTATGTTTATGTTAGAAAGAGTAAAATACTATGTTAACTATGTGAATTGTTACTTAAGATTTAGTTTCTATTTCTCTAATATTCTCTTAATTTCTAAGATTTAATATTTTATTACATTTTGTATATTTTATTTCATAATAAAGTTCTATTTCATTTTTATTTTTAAAAACAGAATAAAATAGGTGTTGTGTTATTGTTATTTTTTCATTTTAATAGGCATGTACTGGAGTTGTTTTAAATAATTACTGACTGACTGTTAGCAAGCGATGTTAAAATTCTGTTCAATCCTTTAAATCAAATTGAATTAATTTTATTTTATGATTTGATTTAACTTCATGAGATTTACATTCAATAATCTTTTATGTAAACAATGAAAATATTGGAATGCATGTGTATTTAAAAAAAAAAAATTTTTTTATGTGATTTGTGTATTTTATAAGCATTTGTGTAGTTTTTTTTGTTGCATACATATTTACTGCATTCTCAAATCTATAACAAAAATTTTGACTTTTTGAATTTTTAATGATTTTTATGAATGCATAACTTTAGTAAGTTAGTAAGTTATAGTTTATATAGTAACGATTTGTCCAGATGTATGCTGCTTATAGTCTACAGCTTATAATAATAATAATAATAATAATAATAATAATAAAAACATTACAAATTATTGTTTTGTAAGGAAAAGTTAATATATTGTTGATTTAATACGTCTCCAGTATTAGTGCTATGTAACAGTCAGATGGGTTTCCAGGTGCAGGAATTTACACTTTTACATTATTTATAGCTTTACAGAACAGGAACTTGCTTGTTTTGCAGATAGATAAAAATGTGTTACTACAAAGGGAGAAAAATATATTCTTTTTTTTATTGAAAAATCATTTTGACAAATTGTTGTAGTATAAGAGGAATAGAGAATTCAGGCCCATGCTGTTATATGAAGATATAGTAACTTGACAGGTGGTTACATATGCTCCTATACTGTGCGCCACCTTTACTATTACACTTCTAATCCTTACACAATAAAACAGAAATGAGATGCGGAGTGCGGTGTGTTGATAGGCCTTGAGCTCACTCAGTTTACAATGCTGTCAAACACATTTCCCGCCCTCTCAGCCGAGCAGACCTCTCTCTCTCTCTCAGTCTCTCCATTCAAAATGTGAAGTGCAAATGCCATCAGATAGGCATTTCCTCTTCTGCTGCAGCAATCTGTGTGAGCCACTGGCTGCAACATTCTTATCTTATCGGCACCGAGGATCTCAAGTCCTGTCGTGCCCAAACAGGGAAAGAAAGGCTAGTAAAGAAAGTGATTTCTGCCCTTCCACTACATCACACACACACTCATACACCCCAGACATAAATACACACACATGCTGTAAAACTAAAAAACAAGATTTGCATGCATGCTTGCAACATCTGATGTAATAACAGACTTGTTTGCTTCTTACATTACGTTATGCGGTTACAGGATATAGAACAGTACACAATAACTCTTTCTTTCTTATAAAAACCCTGACCACCCCACTTACCCCTCACACACGCATACTCATATCCACCTACTACTTCACTTCCTTATCTCCTTTGCATAACTGCAAGTATTTTAAAAAAAAAAAGTTGAATATGGATATAATGCTTAGAAATTGCTCATGTTACTTTCTGTGCAGCAACTTTTAAATGGTTCCATGGGTTGACATATTTTACTGTTTTGAAGGAAAACTTTTTAAATGTGTGTATTTTTTGGGAACAGTGTCCAGAGAATTAAAAAAAAGTATTGATATTATAATAATATATAATAGTAGCCTATATAATATTGATATTGGTATGCACCATACTGAATAGTGTGAGTTAACTTAGACACAAGAATCAGAGATCAAGATCAAGATTTCTTGTACTTTGTTAAATAATAACTGTACAGTTCCTGCTTCTAATCCCAAATGACTTTGTAGTGTATTCTTTTAATCCACTAAAACACTGTTTCAAACCTGCAAGTACTTTTTGAGCAGTAGTGAACAAAGCATGTCTTTAAACGCAATAAAACCAAACATATCAGAATGATTACTACTGCACATTATGGCGGGACGGTGGCTTAGTGTTTAGCATTGTAACCTTGCACCTCCATGTGTGCATGGAGCTTACATGTTCTCCTCATGATTGGTGGGTTTCGTCTAGGTGCTCCAGTTTCCTTCCACAGTCCAATGACAAGCAGATTAGGCTAATTAGCATTCCAAAATTGCCTGTAGTGTGTGAATAATGAGTGGATGTTGATTGGAGGTTGTAAAAATGGGAACAAATATAACCGGCACTATTGGCCTCCATGGTCCCTAGTTGGATTACAGAGGTTGCTGGCCTGGCTGGATGGATACAACATTAAGTTGTATACATCCATGTGACCAGCTGCATGCAATGGTTGTTAAATGGATTTGTGGTGCATTTTTGGTAATCATATAAGGCACTATATGGGACAATGCTACACAGTAGGAGCATCCCGCATTCAAACCAGGCACCAAGATCACTAAAAACAGGCTCCAGGTCCCAGGACAGGATAGGTTGACAAATACTGCAACTAATTTTCTTCAAAAATGCCTTACTATTTGACATAAATATGTATGGTACAACATTAACAGCACATGGTATAGTGTTTCCACAGTTATGAAGTCCTGATTTCTGACCTGGGTGTGAGTAATTTTTTGTGCAATGAGTTTCAAATGGGTTTCCTCTAGGTTCTCCTCTCACCTCCCAGAAAGATGTCAGGATGTGGACTGGAAGTAAATTGCTCCTAGGTGTGAATGAGCATGTGAATGATTATATGTCTGTGTGTGTGTGTGTGTGTGTGTGTGTGTGGTGCCCTGGAATGGGCCGGCATCCCATCCAGGGTGTATTCCTACCTCGCGCCCAGGTTTCTGACCCCGGCCAGGATAAAGCTTTTACGAAAACCGTGTGAGTTGTTGGCACTGTTTCAAACCATTATATAGAAAGGAGGAAACCATTTAAGATTTAGCTGTACCTTCGTGTTTGTGTCTGAGTGAGCGAGTGAGTGAGTAAGTGCAATCTTTCTGCATGGCACTGTTCACCGACATTTTTTTTTGAAAAGCGGAAATTACTTCAAACATAACGAAACCAAAAGTTTGAAAATATTAGAATGATTATGTCACATATGGAGGCGAGACAGAAGCCAAGTGCAGGTGGTAGTGGAATGCATGAACGTGAAAACTAGGACTACGGATTGGAACTACGGTTAGGAGCTAATGCTGAAGCCAATGGAAACTGTGACAAAACAATAAGATGACAAGAACAAAGAATCAAGCAGGGAATTGAACAGAAACATAAATAGAACAGCAAGCCAAACAGATGTAAGACAAAGGAACCAAGTCATACAAGCACTATTTATAGACAACCTAATCAACTTAACGAGGTTCAGGTGCATGTTGTTACAATCATGTGACTATTGTAGTGTGTGCTAGGAAATAGAGTCAGGAACATGCTTCAATATGAATGTCTCAAAAAAATACAACAAAAGACGGGACAAAGACAGGACGACCATGACAGATTACAATCCTGAGCGCTAAACAGTTCAACTTTTGGAAGAATTTCTAAGGAAGGATGTGTCAGGCTTCTTGGAATATCTGCACAAGTCTGACCCAGCCTTGATGATTACGGTTATCTGGAGTATGATAAAAACACATCAAGTCATAAAAATGTTAAGAATCACTTTTATGCTAAAACACCTTAAAGCTAACACTATACATTAAAGCTATGTATATATGTAGCACAAAAAGTATACAGTGTGTGCGGTGGCTGAGATTGCCAGGCCGCTGTGTTTCCCCTTCGCCTATTGTTCTGCAGAGTTGGCAGGGCGAAGGGGGTAAGTGGGCGGAGCCTAGCATGATGATGGACATGCTGCCTGATCGGCCTCAGTTTCCTGTGCAGACTCTGGGCAGCTCAAACTGTTTTACTTCTAATGCTCTTATTGTTCTTGACACCCAGACACACACACACACACACACACACACACACACACACACACACACACACACACACACACTTGGAATTATGGGTTTCTAAGGAAGTTTGGCACTGAATGATTGGAGGAAGCGGTGGGTGCACACACATAGTGAGAAAGGGATCCTACATACATTCCTGTAGACACACACTCTCTTCCTCATGTTATCTTGTTGCGTTTTTTCCCCTTTTGCTTGGTTGCTCATCAGGGATCAAAACCCTAGTTATTTTTTCATAATATATTTACAGTTTTTACTATTTTTATGCATATTTGTTATTTAGTATCTTCATAAACATAAACAAATAAAAATAAAAGTGAGAAAGAAGGTGAAGACATTTCTTCTTCGGGAGGATTAATTGCTCAATCAAGATAACTAGCTGGAGTACAAGGTGGAGGGGCATGAGGAGGAAAATCCATTTGCTGGGTCAAAGTATAATTAACCCTGCTAACCTTCCACTCCTCTGGTCCATACACAGTCTCTCTCTCTCTCTCTCTCACACACACACACACACACTCACACACAGGATAGTATATCACATGATCGTATACACACCTCCCACACATGCACCCAACAAAGCTAAATTCACTTACATTCTATTAAAATTAGGGCACGTTACTGAACATATATTACAATAAAAGTAAAAGAAAATCTGTGAACATGAGCCATACAATGAAGTTGTTTTATGGTTGCGTCTGAACATTACATGTAACTGTAAAGGGATAAAAAAAAATGTCCACAGCATTATTAAAATAGCAATTGTAGCATTGCTGAGGTATATTGCTTTTGTATAAGAGGAATAAAACACATCTGGAAAAGTCACTTAGCTTCACTTCAGGGTTGCATCACATCACCCCATTGTTGATTATCTTCATCTTACAGCACGCAAAGAGTTCTATTCCTACATACAGTGGGTCTTTTCAAGAGGAAAGTCTCAGTCTGGACCTTTACTGGTTTAACTGCACTCACACACTCTTGTCCCAGTCACGTCAGTTCGATTCCAACGTCGGCTTCCATTACACGACAGGAAATCTAAGTCCAATCATCCAATACAAAGTGAGGGTCAAGATACCGTGTGAAAACAAACAGGCCAGGTTTGTTGATTTAATGCATTTGCACATTCGATTGCTGAGAGAAGCAGCGCGTCTGCCAAGAAAAAAACAAATAGCACGTTTCATGCTTTACTCCCTCACCTATCTGTGTGTAATAACGATTAGATTGAAGTCGAGTTACAAAATAAACATGCACAACCTGAAACAGCAGGCTATTTTCGGTAGGTTGCTTCGGAGATATTTTTTGAAAGAATTTGAGAAGCACCGCTGGTCGCAGAGTCAGCTTCTTAAAGCCAGAGCCACAGAAAATCCTTCAACACAGTTTAAAAATGGCATTCAAGCAAACGTTAAAAAATAGAGCCTTTTTTAGTTTTTGGTGGCGTCTGGATGATCAGACCTGGGTAATGGATGGTTTGAGTGGTTCTCAAAGTGGGGTCTGATGAACTCCAGGGGTCCATGAAGGTTAGCTACAGGGGTCAGAACCTCCAGTATTATTACTGAAGTGATATTTGTTATTGAGATCTTTATTGAGAAACGAAGGCAAACTATAAATAATGTGAGGAATTACAATGATGAGTTCAATGTCAAAGTTGAACATTATTATTATTATTATTAGTAGTAGTAGTAGTAGTAGTAGTAGTTACAAGTCTAACTTACTGTATTATGAAACTTAGTGTACCATGAACCATGAGATATTTACCTGCATCATTCAAATAAAGACTTTTGTTCGTGGTAAACTCTAAATAAATGAATTCCTAGGTCTAGATGAACAAATCTGGTGGAATTTTCATACTGTCAAAGATTTGGCCATTTTTAACCAGATCAACTTTCTGTTTTTTCTTTTAAGAAAGAATAATATCCGTCGGTGGCAGCACAGGGTCTGTGATCTTAAGAAAGAATGATATCCGTCGGTGGCGGCACAGTGGCTTAGTGTTTAACACTGTTGCCTCGCACCTCCAGGGTCCAGGTTTGATTCCTGCCTTGGGTCTGTGATCTGTGCTCATAGAATTCGCATGTAATTGGCAGTCCCTAATTGTCTGTAGTGTGCCAATGACTGTGTGTATGTATGCTCTGCGATGGATTGGGACCCCGAATGGGGTGTACCCTGCCTTGTTTCCCAAGTTTCCAGGGATAGGCTCCAGGCCCCCCTCCACCCTGTATACAGGATACAGCGGTATAGATGATTCAGGTCATTCAGGTCACAGTCCTTCCTGGAGATGTGACATCAGCTCCACTTTTTCGGCAGGGGTACCTCAATGGCTAAGTTGTTGGACTACCCAGGTTCAAAGCCCACCACCAGGTTTCTGCTGTTGGGCCCTTCAGCAAGGCCCTTAACCCTCAACTGGTCACATGTATAATGAGATAAAATGTAATTTGTTTTGGATAAGGGTGATGAATAAAAAAAAAATTTCTTATAAATCTTGCATTTTTTTTTTTGCAACTCTTATAAAAGGTTCCCTCTCACTAAAACATGTTTGGGATTTAGACATAAGTTGGTTTCTCATAGGAGTAATGACTGATATATTATGATGATGATGATATCTCCCTCTCCACTCTGTGTGTGTTAGCTATTAGCTGGTACTGGATTTACTAACAATATGGGGAAGTCCAGTTCATTACTTATTTGGTGACATTAGTAAAGAGAGAGGGAGAGAGAGAGAGAGAGAGAGAGAGAGACTGACTGACTACCATTTCACACCAGCCACTGAACATGGAAAAAAATCATAACATCCTGACAGGAAGATCTTGTGGAAAATAATCAGATAGGCTTTGATGAGAGACTGCGCTCCCATTTCGGACCGACTCCAAGCCTCCATACGCCGTGTGCTCCCTGACCCCATTGTCCATCACCTCACTCATTTTTACATCATATTTTTCCTCTGACTCTGCACTTGTTCGGACGTAGCGTGCGGCCGTAGATAAGGACAGGAAGATGAGCTTAAATCAGAGATAAAAAGCAAGGGTTGTACATTAAAAAGAGATTTTCATTTGGTTAAAATAATGACCTGTCTACATTGACTAAAGAACTGGGATCTCATTTGAAACATTATTATTATTATTATTATTATTATTATTATGCAACATTGAAGTTACAGCAACCCTTCAATTATGCATTAAACACACAAAACTCAAGTATCACGAAGGATGTTGCAAACAACATACTGTAGCTAAGATTTATTGATTGATTGATTGATTTATTCCAATTAGATTTAAAAGGTTACTTTCTATTTATATTTTGTGTAACAAGATTGTTCTTTCAGAGAGCACACCAATATAGTTGATATCAAGAATTATTTTCTAGAAATTTGGAGGAACATTGAACATGGTCCTTGGAAAAAATTCGATATATTTCACAGTGATGAAATAATGTGGTCATGTAATAGGGGTAAGTGAATGTTGTGGGCTTAAAATTGAGATTTTCTCAGAAACCATAATAGACAACTTGTGGAAATACTTTTGAGTACGGTGATGAGACACTTTTTAGAAGAGTTTTAACATTTTAAAGAAGGCATGACAATCCTGGCCAAGGTGAATCACAATCCCAGCCGAGGTGGCTCAGAGCCCGCTGCAGTTATTTCCGTGAACATTCAATGTGTGGATTGTGAAAAACGATGAATAACGTCATATGGGAGAGACACATCTGTCTGTGGGAACTGTACAGACAATCATTCACCAACACTGATTGCACATTACAGGAACTTGGCTGAGAGTTATTGCCGCATCCTCTGTACAGTCCTGTCCTCGCTCCAAGCCATTACCACATGTTTGGGCCGAGAAAGGGGTTCCTGGGAGGCCGGCGTTTCAGACAGTCTGTTCAAATAACTTTCTAACTTGATGGTAACCAAGAAGTAGTGAAACTCTGGGATAAGTGCATTGTCAAGGAAACCAACAGTCATTTTCTTTACTTTATACACTTTTCATTTATTTGTATTTTATGTCTGTGTTAACATAAAATGGGACAAAATGGAGTTCAATCATCAAATATATTGTCATTGTCATTTATTTATACTCTGAGAGTGTTCTGGAGTTGCCAATTGTTTTGTCCTTCCTGCATATAAACACATTACATCCAAATCTCACCCTTAAAAATGTAATATTGTTGCTCCATCACTTCTTTCCTGCTTTGCTGCTTGTTCACTAGTTCACTCTGTGACATGTCAGGTCCTGATGAATGACCCATGGGGCTGCTTATCGTCTGAGCTGTCAAACTTGACTAATAAAACATGACAAAGGAGATGTTTTTCCTCATAAAAGCATTTGGTTTGGATTTTCCTGCTGCACCGAGGCTGCCCTGATTCCACAGCCTGAGCTCACTGCCCTTTCTCTCTGAGAGGCATTGTCTTATCTCAGGAGGGCACCGAGCTCGGGCAAGCTTCCTATTTTCACACCCTGAAAGCACTTAGTCTCTGCCGAGCGTGACGGAGAAGGCCGCACGGGGTGAAATCAAAGCGGAAATTCACTTTCTCAGCCTCGCTCACCTAAGAGAGAGAGAAAAGCAGCAGCCTGGGGCCTGTCAATCATTCTATTGTTCTTGTTTCTATTGTTTCCTTGTTGGAACATTTCATGAAATGGAACATTCATAAAAAATAAAGAATATTAAATAAAATGAAATTGAAATAACAATTTTGAAAAGATGAGACAAAATAATAGACACAAATGCCCAGCTGCATTTGTGATTTGAAATTTCTCTCATGAATTATTTTTAAAGATCTACCTAAACAAATGCAATTTTTTTTCCCCTCAGTGAAATACCAAACAACAGGAAACACTTTTCATTAAAACACAACGATTAAGCATGACATTTACGCTTCTGTCATCTGTTCTACCATTTGTCTTATTTGTACCTTGATTCAACCATGTCTTTTGATTATCTACTTTTAGCTTTTCCTCAAAAAATAATTGAGCAGATAATCTACAGTTTGGGCCAGAAATAAATCAGCCACATCATCATGTCTGCCTTCCTTATAAGATTTTTTTTTCTTTTCTTTTCAACAACCGATAGTGGTGCTGTTGTACTTACTTTCACCGTGATCCAAAACAATCCACCTTCAGTTATTTTTAAAGAGCAAATAGATGCCAAAAAATGAAAATTGATATGTCGATACATTTGAAATATCTGCAACGTTTGCCCGTCTGCCCCCGCTCATAACTCTGTATATACAGTATTAGAGGAGAAAATTTATCATGATGTTAACAATCAGAGATTGCAGATAAACCATTAATCATGACATGTACCTGCAGTCAGCATCATCAGTAAATGCTTCAGGTGTATAGGCAGGATCCGACAGGGGTAACTGAATCATGGGTTTTCCTCGAGCGATGCTGATTGTTTCCCAAAAGCCACAAATTGTCAGCATGTCAAACTGCGCTTGGCACGCTGTCCAGTGTTTACACTGACAAGATCCTACAAGCTCCTTCGAGGCGATTAGCCAAAAAAATGTTTTACTGGCGTATTATATTTCAGTCAATACAGCGGAATTTACGAGACTGACATTTACAGTCAAGGGCTAAATGAGGTAAGGGCTCATCAGCGTTCCCTGGGAGATGGTGCACTCTGCACTGGTTGACTTAACAAAGATAAAACCATTGACACAAATTAGCTCTGCAAGTGCTCTTCTTGCATCCATGCTGTGTAATTAATATGTCGACACATCCACTGCTAGACATTTAACCAAGCACAATTAGTGAAGAGATACACCATATAAAATGCATGCTGTATTCCCTATATCCAACTAGACATTGTCATTTTTTTTTATTTTAGTCATTAGACAAGACATGCAGCTTCACCTCATTTCTTATTTTTGTTTTAGTGTTGCAATCATACTACGAAGAGACATATGCAGGTGCCTAAACTTGCATAGTGCAACAACAAATTGATGTGATGTCTAAGAATGTTTGAGAGAAGAATGTTTTAATCAGCTAAGGGAGCATAATCAGTCATGCTGTCTGGGTGGAAGAAAATTTATTACTCTCTCCTGTCAATCACATAACTGACGCAATTTGCGAGCTGATGTATGTGGAAGAGGGCAGATAGTGCATTCTTGTAAAAGTATTATACTGGCATTCTGACAAAACAAAAGCATCTAATCATTGATATGGAAAAGGCTATGCTAATTTGTTTAGCATTTACAGTATAGAAGGTGTCAGTATTAGTGCTTTGTAGTAGCCAGAAGTAAAAAATTTTGGTAAGTTGTATTTTTTCTTGCTTTATTAAATTGAAGGAATGAGTGTTTAACGGAACATGTGTCATAGCAGGAACTAACTTGTGTCATAAATGTTCAGAAATGTTAATATCTGACTATGATCAGATAAAACGTACGCCTAACTCTTTATCATGTTTATCATGTTTTACTATACAGAGCATTTTATTGTACTTAAGCACCATATTTTCCAACATATCCAATTTCAGTTTTATTCATTAAACTTGTAGCCTTTTGCTTTCTTGCTGTTATTATAATAACTAATTTTTCTTTAAAAAACCCTTAGAGGCAACACAGCACTGGTCAATGATAGATGTAAAAAAATAAAAAATAAAAAAAATAAAACAAAAACAAAACGGAAGTTCTGCCAATGTGTATAAACGGTGGAAGCTTCAGACATCAAACTGTGCATTTGGGTTCCAGATATACCATATGTCAGGTTTATCCAAAGTTATCATTACGTTTAAAACGCGTAATTATACCACTAACAGAATATGGGAATGACATTGATGTAGAAAAATGTAGAAAATGTCTCAAAATGTGCATATTATTATTTTGATCATAAAAACAACAAAAAAACAACCAGAAAAACATGTGATCGTGTGTATCTGTGCTATTCCTTTGCCTAAGTGACCAAGTTTTTTATTTTCTTCTTGGTCATGTTTGTATAGTTGGTTAAAATGAAATAAGATTTAGTTCATGTTGCCACGGTACTGCTGGAAAAAATGATATGTCCCTCTATATTGCAGCGTTATAGAGTTTTA
>JAQMYL010000001.1:6711801-6722753 GCA_030014365.1 Clarias pachynema
GGTACAAATTCTCTAGATTGAAAGGGCTACACAAAAATATCCAATGTCTTAGTGGAGTGACAAACATAATAGATATAAATTTAAACTCGTTGTAACAATTTGCTTGCAGTTGGGAAAATACCATTTTGGCTGTCTGCGGTAAGAGCAACTGGGCGACGGGAGGAAACCACCCAAATTAGCAACACACCATTGATGTGCTCTCGTTCCTGGACCTAAATAGAAAGTGTGCTATAACGTCACACTATCATCAGGAACATCTAGTATGAAGTAACCAAAGTGTGTGGGAAAAAGACAGCGGATTAAGACCTCACACTGACTCTTTTCTCCTTTCTCTTTTCTGTCTCACTTTCTGTCCATCAGCCAGACTGTGGTGAAACCAGACACACTGATGACCTACGAAACAGATTTATGGCAACCTCTGAGTGTTAAATTAAAGTGATGTAAATCAACATGGTGTTTGAGTTGCACCAAAGACAAAAATACCCACTTTATTGACTGAAATGTGTTACTCATAGTAATTCACCATAAGGGAACAAGCAGGTATGGAAATTGTGAAGGATGAAATCATTTAGGATCTATGATAATAATCATATGAGATGCTATTCTTAGCCAATGCTGACCTGACATTGACTTCATCTCAATAAATGTCTCAACCCATAGTTGAACAGGAAGTAGAAGAACCTGAAGTCAAACTATGTTCTGTATATGGCAGCTACAGATTAATCTCTCATCATCTCTCTCTCTGTAATGTCACAGTCATTAGCCTGAACAGGTAAAACTGGTGTTAGAGAAGTCCCTACCCCCTCCACCCACCCTGACACCCGGAGGACTTGCTATGTACTGTATTATATGCAGTCATCCTGTTTTTAAAGAGTTCACAGGAACTGATGCTACATCTGGAACATGAACACTATAGCAGCTCTGCGATAAAGAAATGAATGGTGAGCTGTGTGTGGGTTTTTGCTAGATAAGTGGAAATAAAACACTTCTCCAGCCCCTATACTGTCTCCTGTCCACATTCATAACAGGTCTAGACACAAAGGGTTCAGATAGAGTTTGGGGTTGCATGATTCCCTTATACGTTTTTAGACGTGATAGACATATTTTGTTGCACAAGAGGCCAAACTACAATCAAAGAGTCTGGAGTACAGATGAGCTCGCGGGAATGTTTAAACCAAAGGCTAATTAATCATTCCGTGGGGCTAGTCAGAAAAAGATAACAAGACATTTACACTGTGATTAAGGCATGCCGAAATGGAGGCTCACGCCAACGCTCTATAGGAGGCTGGCCGTGCACTAGCCAGCGACCCAGTGCTAATGGCAGCAGCAGGGGATTGTGGTCCAGAATCCAGGTCAGGACAGACTTCATGCTAAGCAGCAGTGGCAGGGTCCCAAACCTCGCCCGCCGTTTTGGGCAGCACACCATACGAGCTTCCAGTAAAGCACACATGTCAGCCTGAGGTCAAATGCCTCGCTGCTTCAGACTTGCGTCAGCACTGCTGGCAAAGGCGAGGCTTCGCCACACATTCCTGGGCATGCGTGTGTTTTTCTGGCCCGGCACACCCGCTGACTTTTGCAGTCTGTCTAAAGTTGGACAATAGGAAAAAAGGAAGAAATGTTCTGCTCATAAATCTACAAGAACACAGTGGCATGGCTAGGGTGTCTTGAGAATTGTCAAATCAAGTAGTTGTAACTGATTAATGAAATGCTTAACCATGTGGGAAAAAGCATCAGCACTTTTGAATTTTAAAATCTGATTGGTCAGATGGGGATGATGTAATAAAAAATAAAAAAAACATTTGGCAATGTCCTGGTTTTGGAAAGAAAAAAAAAAAAGTAGCTTCCAGAAAGTAACTGTAGCTTTTTCTAACTGTTTATTATTTTCCTATATCAGCAGTTGTATTCCTTTCAAAGATAGTTTCCACAACTATTGGTATGAATACTAATAGGCATATATTTACATTTTATACAAAATTGACAAAAATGTAGCCCTGTCATCTGACTTTTTGTATTGCTGATGCCGACAGTTCAAAGGTTGAAAATCTGGTGAGGGATGTGTCCTGGTTCTTGTCATGTCTGCTCCACTCAATCAAAGTGATAGTGGAAAATCTTTGAGGCATGTACGTCTTTCGAAATAATAATAATAATAATAATAATAATAATAATGGTTTAAAAAATAATTTCCACAATGAGTCAAGGTCAAATCATTTCCACAATACTCGCTCATTCTCTATACTGTTTATTTTCTACCAGGTCATGGAAGGCCTGGAGCCTATCCCAGGAGACTTGAGGCATTAGTTGGGGTGCACCTTGGATGGGTTCCCAGTCCATCATAGGGCACAAGCATCCACACACACTCTCATACACTATAGGCAATTTGGAAATACCAATTAGCCAAATCTGCATGGCTTTGGACAGTGGAAGAAAACCAGAACATGCATTAACATGGAGGACATGTACATATTCCATGAGAGAGTCAGGCCTTAAACCCTGACCCTTGACATATGAGGCCACTGTGCAAACCCCTAGGCCACCGGGCCACCTTATTGCCACAATAGCTTTGTCCAAAGTTTGGAGTAGCTGTTCCAATGGTCATCCTCCAATTTTGTAAAAGGAATACGAATTCACACTGCCAAAAAACAAGGCAAAGGAAATCTGGATGTAGATTTAGATGTAGCTTTCCATTGAAGTCAGAGGTGATAGTTGTAAGGAGTAGGAGAACAAAGAAAGAGTAAACAAAGTGTCTTTACAAGATTCCTGGACAGTTTTTCCAGGACAGTTTTTCCTTCTGTACATATCTACGTTACTAAGTAAGATTATCCACTTAAACACACTTCCAGGATCTCCGAACAGGAAATTTCTCACACTTATGGTCTTTTTTTTCTTGCTGTGTTCATTTCCAAAATCCAATCTGGAAACCTTATTTTCTCAGACGTCTGACACAGAGCACAAAAAGTTCCCAGGAAATTTCTGTAAAGACCTGTTAAGCTTTACTCCATCAATAATTGCTAACTGCATTAGAGGCGACAACATGAAACCAGCATAACTATTGCACAAGTTAATTTATTTCCTCGAGGCAAACCTCCATGATAGCAATCTACAATTTTCTGATGCCAAGACCTGAAGGTGAACAGAGCACAATAAAGTGCTCTTACCAAGCTCCAGGCAACATTGCAGGATGATGTGATCTGGCATGGCGAAACGTATTACCACTGAACGCCAGGTTTTCATATGTGTGACAGTCAGAGATAAAGATGGAGAACTCCCTGATCAACCTCAAGCCACAAAGTTGTCCATTATCCAGCAGTTCATGCCCTCAGGCTCTTGGTGCTCCAGAAAGTATGCTAGCTGGATTATGTTAGGCAGCTATATATTACCTCATATTAACTTTACATCAGACAAAATATGGCTCCTTCTTGACAGCACTTGGAATGAACCTAAAAAGTAAGTGCATAAAATATGTTTCTGCTCTAATGCCCTAATAGTCATTTGAACTAAATAAAACCCCTAACTAATACTTGCAATAGTTTTTGGATAAATGGATGACACTGACACACCTTCCCTCCTCCACCATTCTCACTGTTGGCACGGACGCTCGTTCACAAAGCCACACATCAATCAAGACGCATTAAGGCAACTCCTTTTTCTGCTTTCAACTTGTTGAAATGCACTCGCACTTGTCAAGCTCGCTGCCCCAACATACCTTCTGAAATATTTCTGCATCCCAGTGATGATTGTTCAAAACTGGTTGCTTTGTTCAAGAAGGCTGCAAAGGAAAAAAAGAAAGAAAAAAAACACACGAAATGCTAGTAACAGTTCTTCAGAATGATTTTTTTCCCCTGATACTCCAGTAAAAACAAAATTTCTTTTGTCTTTAAACATTTCATGATGACATGTCAAATCGCTGGGAGGTTGTAATTCTGGCACACATTTGGTTGTTGTTAATAAATAATTACCCAATCCCACCCTCAGAGCGAATATTTAGAAATGCTGTACGACTTCCAGGGGGGCCATCATTACCATTTCACCTCGGTCAAATCCTATTGGGTTTGGCAAAACTAAGCAGAATGATTATTATTAATACAAGACAGCTACTATCACCGTACCATACGCCCAGTCACACATTTAAGGGAAAGAAAATAAACAGTGCTGGTTGCTTTAAAGTGGCTGCATTTGCCACTTTCATTTTAAGTATCTCAAGCTCCAAGAGATTAACATTCTTTAAAGTCAGAAATATGTCAAGTTGTTTGCAAACACTTGAAAATTATTTATCTAAAGCTAATAAACTCTGTGTTCGTCAGTTGCTCAGAGGTTGATGATGTAAAGCCTAGGATCAAGGTGCTGGAGGAGGACTGATCATAATCATAGGCCTTGGTGAAAACTAAGTGTCCCTAAATGGGTAGATCTTTCACTTGGCACACCTTATCATTGTCATAAAACAAGCCAAAGCCAACAACGTGCAGGTGTGGTGAACTATTATTGTTAACCAGTCTGCTGGAAAATTTAATTTAATCAAGTTTAGATTTTAGACCAAAATTTAAACTTTTTTAAAAAAATTTTATTATTTTTTTTAATATATGAAATACGCCTGAAATATAGTTTAGCCACTTCTCACTAGCATTTGCTGACCTCTGACAAGCGTTTACCCACCTGCCTAGTGTTTTGCCAGATCAAACCATAGTGTATTCTATATTTTAGTGTCCACGGCATTGACAAGCCTCCTCCTGTCAATGCTGGCAAAAGAACACAACGTGAAAAAATAAACATCATCATAAACTATGTTGTAAATGTGATTTTATGTGATTTTATGTTATAGGGCTAGCACGATAGTGATGTGATTTTTTTCTAATATTCAACTCATTTTAGTTCTTTGAATTGTGGCTGATGTAAAAAAAAAAATCTTCCATGCCATTTGTCATTGTGTTATATCTCTTAATGCTAATTAATAAACTTCACAGACAGTTAATTACTTTCATGCTGTTGTTTAACAATGAAATTCAGCTTAATTTTCCTTTTTTCAAGAAATATTACACTTTACCTTGTTCACATAATTCATTGTCACCAGTTTATTTATTCATTTATTTATTTATTCACTCGTTCATTGTCTATACTGCTTTATCATGTATCCAGGGATAGGTTCAAGAGAACTAAGGGCACGAGGCAAGGGGACGCCCTGGATAAAGAACCAAACCATTGCTGGGCACACACACACACATGCGCACACACACACACATCGGGCAATTTTTTGTGAATGCCACCTAATCTGCATGTATTTGGACGTGGGAGGAAACCGGATTACCCAGAAACCCACCAAGCACAGGGAGAACATGCACACAAACCCTGAAGGTGCTAACCAATATGCCACCGTGCCACTTTTATTTATTTATTTATTTTTATTTATACCAATACAGTCCCAAACTATCTATACATGTATTCAGATTTAAATCTGAAGTCGACATGATCTAAACAAGGCATTGGAACACCTGTACACCTGCAAATAATCTCTTTGATTTTGACTTTGTCATGGCTATTGGTGAAAAAATTGAAAGATTTCAGAAGTTTTCACACCCATCAGTTTCTTTAGTTTATAAGGAATGGGGTAATTTCATATTGTATAAATATGAACATATATATTTTTATATGTTTTTGCCTTGTTGACGACAAAGAGAATGGCCTGACAGGTTCAAGTTGAAGTGGAATTCTGTAACTGTTGTTAGTCTTTTGGCTGCTCCCGTCGAGGGGTCACCACTCCGGACCAGAATGTTGTAGTAAATCAGATAATTACTCTTTACAACCATGGTGGAGAGAAAATCATCTCAGTACTCTGAGGCAAATGGAGAACAACAGAAAAAAACAAACAAACAAACAAAAATTGTATTTCTAAATATTTTGTCTTTTTTTTTTAGTTTTAACTTCCAGTTCAAAGCATAACTATGAACGAAAGAAGCAAAGAAAAGGAGCTGAAAGAGTCTCACCCACTGCGCACAAAATCCAGCTGTCAGCTCCAGGGCTCCCAGCATCTCTCCTGTGGTCGGAGGTCATCCAGCTGTGGCACCTCCCCCCCAGTCTTCAGAGTGTAGCAGATGCAGATGTTAGAGAGGTCCGTGGTGTGGGGTCCCTGATCCCATCTGCTTCTGATTATGGCCACATCGTCCATATCTGCCCCATCAATTTAAAATAAGAAAAAGCAGGACAGGACAGCAGCATATTGCTCCATCAGTCAGTGACAGCTTTACGGTGACCCGTAGATGTTAGGTTTACAATTCAGCTTAGCATGGACACAAATGCTAACTGTTACCAAATGCTAAACGAGCTCATGTTCAACGGGTTGTGCTTGATAATAAAAAAAGACTAGCAAAAGCTGTCTGAAACTGGCTAAAATAAACAAAATGCAGACACACACACACACACACACACACACACACACATATTCACAAATATATGCAAGCTATGGGGCTAATATGTCTTGTCAATATTTTCTTTGTTTGGAACATGCTAGGATGTAGACTGGCTTTTAAAATTATCATTTTGAAATTAGAGTTAACATGCTTGAGAAAAATCTGAACCGTAAATACCAAGTCTAAAAAAGAAAGTCTACAAAAATACAGATTTTGTGTAAATTAGGCCAAAGATTCCAAGGGTGAAGTAGATGCAGAAGTAGTTTCAGATGAACAATGGGAAAAAAAAGTAGGTTTTAATGCAAATAGCTTATTTTTTACAATTATGTTAAACATTCAGTGCTGATATTTTAGACATTCTGTGATTAAATGCTAACCTATGTAATTCAAACATATTAAATTCATTTTTTTTTTTCAGCTTCCAAGCTCCATAACATAATTACCTTCCCCCATGTTTTGAATCCTTCACTTGCCCCCTTATGGAGGAGGGTCATAAATCCAGCCTTGTCAAACACACATAATGACAGGCTTAATGATATACTGCACCTACATTACTAAAGTCCCCCAGGAGCTTTGGCAAACCTCTGTTCAGGTGCACGTGGTGATGTATGCCTGTCTTAGTATGCATGGTAAGTCAGTGACTCTTTGGGGACTCTTGGTAACACCTTCACTGCCACATTAAGTTCACAATTAGTTTATATTTGTACTATGTCTGGAATTGCTGCCATTCTCAAATCTAATTTTTAAAACAGTTTTTATTTGTATTTTTTTTTTAAAGAGAAGCACTTAAATATGGTTAGAAGAAATATCTCACACCTGTAGATCAAACCTTCATATCCATAAACAGGGTATAGTTTTTTAGAAGGAAGGATTACACCAGTGCACACTGGAATCATTCATCCCTGTGGTGACTGATTATTTTCCCAGGGTGCTCGGTGCCTGAGCGGCCTCTGCAGTGCGTCGTTCCAGCGGTTACAGTGGGATATAAGAAATCTCTCCAAACAAGCAGAACCTAAGTCTTGAGATGGAGAACCTGTTAATCGATTCTTGGCTGTGCCAGAACATAGTGGTAGAAATTTGCTTTGATAGCAAAACCATCCAGGTCAAAGCAACTTTTGTTTCTCATTCACATAGGCAAGAGTTGTTTAGTTTGCTTTGTGTTTTTCAAGAGGTAATGAATGCTGGTTAAGATGTTTATTTGCCAAAGGATATACTTTTATGGTGTGTGAATTAAAACCAAAATTTATATGAAACACGCTTCTAACATCTGTACAGAAAAGGTCAGATCTTAGAAACAAAGTTATATCTAGAATGTTGAAAAGTAGGGCAATTAGTGGTACAAATCCCACCTGCTATGCCTGAGTTTGTGTCCCAGCCACTAGGGTTGTATGGTACTGCAAAAAAAGTATGAAAGCAGAAGATTTTTACACCGAGTGGTAACAGGAGCAAATAGCCAGATATGAGGCTAAAGAATAAATTTAAATTACATAGGATAGCACTGGACATTCAGCAGCACTGTTGCATTTACACTTATGGTCATTTATCATCAGTTTCTTTTGCTATGTTCTGGTTAGGACCAACGTGGTTTAAAGGACTTATTTATTCATATTTTCTTAAAAAGAAACAATCAGTGCAGGAGTGGGCTGGGTTGGGACAAGATTTCTGCAGGAGCAGTCATGGTTGGTCAAACTTTATAAATGAATGGACGGGATTGACCAAACTTCCTGAAAAAGTGGGAAGCATTGGCCAAGATTTTGAAATAGGTCAGATTGGACAACCTTTTTGTCAGCGTATATAGGGTATATCCAAATTTCTATGGGAAGAGGCAGGATTTGATAAACTTTCTGGGGAAGTGTTTTGAGTTGGTCAAGCATTCTCGGGGACTTGCAGGATTGGTCATGCTTTCTATTTAAGTGACTTGAACTGGTCAAACATTCTGGGAGAGCTTGCAGAATGAATCAAGTGTTGCTACATGAGCACATAGGATGGGTGGGAGTGGGCGTGTATACGTATATTTTCAAAGTCATTGTCACTGAGCTGTGGTGTTCTTCTCAATGCACACTTATACAATTTGATTCAATGCAAGACAAGTATCTGCCTTTTAACACCCACTTGCTTCAGAGACCCCCTATGACATCCATGCAATCTCTCTTCCATACCCTCTGCTGTGACATATCAGGGGGGTCTGACCTTAGCAGCCTTTCATCACCACCTGAGAACCACTACTAAACCTGTCACCACTTTCCCAATGTATTGAGTTCTGCTCGAAGCTCTCCACAAATAGTCTCTAATTTCTGCGCTGTCGTGTCCTGCACCAGCAATGACTTGATGGCTTGCAAGTTTACTAATGAACAGCACCAGTTGTCATTTGTCATCAAGGGGAAAGAAGTAATGGGACAAATTGGATTTTAGTCTTTTGGCAGGCCCAGGATCATGTGACTTTGCTCCTACAAAATGCAAATCTTCTTCTACCCTTAACACTCAAACAAATCCTCTAGCCATGCTCTAACCCCCCTACCAAGGCCACCTACATTGCAATAGGGGGAAGATGGTTAACAGATGCCATTTGCCTGGGATTTACTGGGTGACTTGTAAGGAAGGTGTCTACTCTTCACCTGGGGAGGAAGTAAGGAGGTGCACTGCCTGTTGCCACATCGCTAAAAGAGTTTTAAATTGCCTTCCATCTGCCACTATAAATGCCACCAGGAGCTAGCACTTCAGGCTATCATCAAGGATGTGATAAAAATTCCAAACTGGAATGCTACTGAGTGTCAAAGTCATTGGCCTAACAAGGTCAAGATGTCTAATGATTGGCTGGTGCACTAAACTATTGTTTTATGACTATTTATCAGGTCTGTGCATTTTTCTTTTCAAGAGTTGTTTCTTCCGAATGAGATGAGAATAACCCACACAACAGGAACATGGCTAAGAACGTTTATCTCTAGTTAAGGCCCCCTCTGAGGAGGTCTCCTCTCAAACTTATCACACATTAACTTCTCAGCTAGCTGCATTAGCATATTCTGATAAGGCAAATTGGTTAAGGATCTAGCAGGCAAGGAGTGATGATAGAAGTTGCACCCCCATTACCTCACCAAATTGATGGATCTGAAATGTAATGAACCCAGTATAATATAAGATTACCTAATTACATCTGAAATAAAATATGATGGTGGTTCACACAATTCAGATTAAATCCAAATAAAAACAAAACAACAGCAACAACAAAGCATGTTGCTAGTTATGTATGTTCTTTGAAGATGAAGACATGCATAGTTTCATTGTTTGACTTGATCGATAATTGACTAGATGCAATATATTAGAACTGAGGAAAAAGCACATGGAGAAATCAGAAATATTTTCACCCTTCATGCTAATGATCTTACTTATCAGGAAGAATAATGATTTTACTGCTTTATGTAATTTTTGTTTATATAGTTTCCATAGATGCTAGTTAACAACATCTTGCTAATTATATCTGTATATTTCCACTTTTACAACATTTACACATTTACAGCTGGTCAGCAAAATAACATTGTTAAACAATGAGATATTGCTGTGTAAAATTTAAGATTTAATTGTACTTTGTTCATTATTGGAAAATCCAATATTTGAAGAAAGGGTTCATTCTTAAGAGCGGCTAGTGTGAAATGACACTGCATGCATACACTCCCTTTCCAACAGTCAGTAAGAATTCTGGTAACATTATATATATATATATATATGTGTGTGTATAATATTTGCTCAGCTAGTACTTGTGGTCTGAGTTGTGGACCTTTTATTAACCTCAAGGACAAGATGTAAAAAATTAATCAAACTTGACACTTGTTGCCTTGTGCTTCTTGTTTGCGGTGGTTGCCATGACAACCCAGTTGGTAAGCTGTGCAACATGTGTGAGAGTGTTTTTTTAGGGGGAAGTTTAAGTTAGGCAAGCGGTGGCAACCAGTGTGTGTGTGTGTGTGTGTGTGTGTGTGTGTGGTAATTAGAAGTCATTCAGCAGCCCTGGGACCAAATGGAGCAATTATCTGCCCTAGTGAGTAGATAATTCTGCCCATTCATCCATCACCATCAGGGTTCTGACTTGCCACCTTCATCTAAACCCACCCCCATGTCTACACTATGAACCACACACACACACACACACATATACACACACACACACACACACATATACATACACACATACATACATACACACACACACACACATATACACACACACACACACATATACATACATACACACACACACACACACACATATACACACACACATACATACATACACACACACACACACATATATACATACATACACACACACACACATATACACACACACACACACATATACACACACACATACATACATACACACACACACACACACATACATACACACACACACACACACATATACACACATACAGCAGTGGCGGCTGCTCTAAGACTACAAGGGAAGCTCCGCCTCCTCTACTATGGCAAGGCAAGGCAAGTTTATTTGTATAGCACATTTCATACACAATGGTAATTCAAAGTGCTTTACATAGAAGAAAG
>JAQMYL010000001.1:6722853-6737560 GCA_030014365.1 Clarias pachynema
ACACACACACACACACACACACACACACACACACACACACACACACACACACACACACACACACACACACAATATCATTCATGTAGAATGACCATGTTAATTAATGAGTACTGTCTCAATCTAGTAGGAGATACTAAAACACAAGTGATTAATGTTGTGCCAAGATAAGCATGTAAATGATCACCATTCTAGAGAACATTAAAAGCCAGGAAGAATAAAACAAAAGTGTTCTACAGCCATGTAATGCTTTGACTAATTATTTAATTAATTATTGATGAGATCACATCAACCTGGATCTAAAAAGTCAAAGATCTGATGTACAAAATAAGAAAACAAAAATCACCTGTATATAAAAAATACTATAAATTAAATCTCCATGTGTCCAAAACCAAAAAAAAAAAGCCTCAGAAATTTCAAAATGAATAATATCCATTTATATATGCAATGACTAAAATGGGTCAATCTCAAGTCCAACAAATCTCTATTTCTAACAGAAAAATTATCTAAATCTCTAATATTTCTACATCTGGAACATGTCTCAGATGACAAAGTGATGGTTAATTATGCAATAAATTACAGAAACAGTGCATACTACATCTCAAAAGACAAAATGACAGTAGTGACAAAATCACTTAATGGAAATCAGAATGATTTTGTATGTGATAAATTACAAATGTCTATCTATATCTGAAATAAACAAAACTACATATGTTAGAAATGACATGAGCATCAATGTCAAAAATTATCAAGTCTAAAAATCATAAAAAATGTAAAACAAATGTTTATGTCTGGAATGACAAAGAACTCATGATGAATCTCATTTTTGTTTTAACTATTATGTGAAAAAGAAAAAAAATCAACTCCAAAATGTAACTCACATTTACTTATGTCTAAAATGACAGAATAACAATTTCTGTATCCAATTCAACAAAATTTTGTATCCAATTTGACAAAATGACATTTATTTAGAAAATTACAAAAGTACATCAATTTATGTTTTAAATGACATAATAACTCCCTCTTTATCCCAACCACATCTATAACCATATCAAAAATTACATAATTACAGGAGTCTAAAATGACAAAGTCACATCTATTTGTATACAAAGAAAATCCATGTGTCTGTATACAAAATCACATATACAGTATACGTATCCACAATGAAAAAATACTATCACCCATAAAAATAAAAATAAAATTATATATATTTGTTTTCAAAATAACAATATCATATCATAAAGTATGCAGAATGACAAATACACATCTTTCTGTATCCAAAATGACAAGAATATTAAATCTATTTCTATCCAGAATTTAAAAAAATAATGTTTGAAAGGTCTCGGTTGCAAGTCCCAGTTTTAGGAAAATACATCCTCAAATGAACAAGAAAACTTTTTTCACCATGTCAAAAAATAAAATACACAATACTAAGTACTAATGATTCAATAGCTTGACCCACTTCTTGCAGCAACAACTTGAAGGAATCATTTCCTGTACAACTTTATCAGTCTCTTACATTGCTATGGAGGATGTTTTGTCCATTCTTCTTTACAACATTGCTTCAGGTTGTTGAGGGTTTTGCTCGTGTTCTTTGCGTCATTGTCTTGTTATATGACATATCACCCAAACTCCGACTGTCAGACAGATGGATTCACATTTGTCCCTAGAATACTGTAGTATACAGAGGAGTTGATGGTTGAACCAAGGACTGCAAGGTGCCTATAACTGCAAGACAAGCCCAAATCATCACCCCTCCACCACCATGCTTGACAGTGGGGATGGAGTATTTTTGCTGAAATGCTGTTTAGTTTTCAGCAGCCATAGCACTTGACATTAAAGTAAAAAAATATATATATAATAATAAATAAATAACCATGGGATATTGTTCCAGAAGTCTTGTTCAGATGCAGTTTTGCAAACCTCAGTCATGCTTCTGTGTTTTAGACATAAGAGTTTTTTCCCTGGCAACCCTTCCAAACAAACTGTATTTGTTCAGTCTTTTTCTAATTGTGCTATCATCGACTTTAATATTTAACATGCTCA
The DNA here is from genome assembly GCA_030014365.1 of Clarias pachynema. Classification (NCBI taxonomy): domain Eukaryota; kingdom Metazoa; phylum Chordata; class Actinopteri; order Siluriformes; family Clariidae; genus Clarias; species Clarias pachynema. The sequence continues at coordinate 6,724,897 of JAQMYL010000001.1, forward strand.
AAGAGACTGAGACTGAGACTGTGATGCTTCTCTTAAAACATTGCCTATGTCTTTCTCTCTTGGCATTGTGTTAACACGCACCTGGATGCTCCAGACCATCAACCTGCCAAAACGTCTGCTTCTATAGGAGGTCTGCACACCCGCTGGTGATAAATTATTCAAAATGTTTCTTCAAAGCAACAAAATCACATCTATGTCTATGCAAAATTATACAATACCCATGTTTTACAAAAACATATATATATATTTTTTTCCAAATTGACAAAACATCTGTTACAAACAAAAAATCTGTCTGTGTTCCAAAATGAGATAATTATATCTATATCTTGAATTATACAAAAGCATATATCTGTGTACAAAACTTTACATTAATGTTTCTCAGAATAAACATTACCTGCACTTTTACCAACTCTCAAAAATTTTATTAATTGCTATACCTGCAATGCTCTAACATCATGTTCATGTATTATTTGCTTATAAATCTATTTGAGAAAGCTTCACACCTTAAAGCTTCTATGTGAAATGTTAAAACATGAAGAAGTTCCCAAATCAAAGCTCTTAAAGAAGCTTGATACCTGGCTGTTGTGTACAGCATTTGAAAATAACGAGTAAGACTTACAGATTCCTAAAAGCTTCATTCCACTAAATGAGCTGTACATGATGCCCATGACAGAAGCCGCCCTGCAGCAAAGAGTTCATCTTTCATTCACATACCCACACACATCATGCAATGTATTTGTCAGCATGATAGTAAGAGAAGAGTTGCAGGGAACCATGACAGAGCTCTGCACTAATATTTTCTGCACATACAGACACAGGAATCTTTCGTCCCACTGCATCGGAGTGCCTTCCATCAGCACCTGGCGGCAGCACACCAAGTTCAGCCCGCATAAGAGAAAACATTCATTACGAGAGAAGATTTCACCACGTGGACGCATCCTTTCAGCAGCTCCCTGATGGCCCCAAACAAAATTCCTGCAGAAGATGAGAAGCAGATAGAAAGGTTGACTCTGGGGTGAAACGAGTGCTGTTTCCAAATTTGGATTTGGTTCTATGTGGAACTCTTACTTTTAAGACTCTAAAGTGTGTTATTCTTTATAAAAACCAAAGTTTGGCAACAATTGTATTCTCTGATTACAGCTGCATTAAATAAACAAGTTAATACTTACGTTACAGCAGCTACAACCAAGTTGGTCCTTCACCTGCCATTGATTTTTCTCTCTAGGGGCAAAATATGAGGTGTGTCTTGTGGTCAAGAAACCAATTTCGAACATATTTTAGAAAACTATTACAAAGTGCTGACACTGGAGACTCCTTCCAAAGTGACCTTGCTATAAGTGTTCTCCTTCCTCACATTTAGTTTCACCATATTGACATATTCGGATTTGTTTAATATGGTGTTTAAATTACATCAATAATATTGATATGTTCAAATTGTGTCAGCCATTTGCTGTATGAGTCCCTGCAAACATTGTTACTATGGAAACTATAATTGATTATATCAGGGTTGCAAAATTTTGACAATTTACATTCATGTCATTTGGAAGATGCCATTATTGTACATTTATCTCCTTATATGTCTGAGCAGTTGAGGATTGAGAGCCTTGCTCAAGGGACCAACAGTTGTGGCTTGGTGGTGCAGGAGCTTGAACCCATGACATTCTGATCAGAAGGTAAACACCTTACCCAGTAAGCTACCCCTGCCCAACAATTTGCACAAATTGAATTGGTCTTTAAAAAGATATAAAGGTTAAAATGAAAGTTACGGGCATGGTAAACATCTCGACCTTTCCTTACAACTTCATTTGAAGTTGAACCTCATTGTTCAAAGTTGTATGATTTTCTCTGTATCGCTATCAGATAAAAATAAAGTCAAGTCAAGTAGTCAAGTAGGCTTTTATTGTCATTCCAACCATCACAGTACACAATGAAACAAAGCAATGTTCCTCCAGGACCAAAGTGCTACATACATGCAACAACATAAATTAACAACACAACATAAATTAACAACACACTTTACCGGAACCAGCTAGCTGAGTAAGAGCTCTAATTAGCTGACTAGCTCAGATAAAAAAGAAATACTGAAGCATTATGTGCTCTTTCTCCAGAACTGAGCTTGCCTGTGATGGGAGGAGACAGGAGGAATCCAGGATGTGCACTGACTCAGCTCTCTTGCAACAGGAAAGCGCAAGCTTATGCGAAACACTCCCGGTGGGCAAGAGAGCCAAACAAAGCAGAACGCAGTGGGACAAGGACCGTGGGCTGCACACATCATGGCCATGCAGTCACAAAGGGCCAGTTTTGTTATAACTCATCAGATTTTATCACCTTTATTATTTATCAAGACTGGATTGTATCTGACCACTACTTCAGGGAACAGTAAAGAGTGGGAGGAAAGTTTATGGGATGGACGGCATACTGTAATGACAGGATGATGTAATTAAGATGATCAGAGTGATGTGTGCCATGTGCTTTAACTTTAATGTGCTTGAAATCTCTGGGGTTAATAATGATAGTATCATGTGATTCGTAAATGAGCCTGTGTATTCATTATTTTCATGTTTACACTATGTCGATGCAGAAACGGCAATGTTTTAGTCCTCAGAGCCATGTTTTAAAAGTTAGCTTTGTTTCTATAAGAAGTACTGCATGAAACAGGTTTTTCTTACTCTCACGTACTCATCGTCTCTACTGCTTAATCTTGTATACAGGGTTATTAGGGCCCTGGAGCCTATCCCAGGAGAGTTAGGGCATGAGGCAGGGTGCACCCTGGACAGGGTGCCAATCCATTGAAGGGCACACACATATACACATTCACACTCTACAGGCAAATTGGAAACGCCAATTAGCCTAATCTGCATGTCTTTGGACTATGGGAAGAAACCGGAGTACCCGGTAGAAACCAACCAAGCACGTGGAGAACATGCAAACTCCATGCACATAGACCCAATGAGGGAATCGAACCTGGCCAGGAATCGAACCCGGGCCCTGGAGTTGCAAGGCGCCAGTGCTAACCACTAAGTCACTGTACCGCCAGGTGTTTTCCTCCTTACTTAAAAAATAAGCATGTACTAAGACTTCATAAAGTGCTGAGAAACAGAATTCAAAAACATACTCTAGTCCGAATGAATCTGAAAATTCAGCTGCATCTGATTTCTTCTTTTGTTCAAGATTCAAATGCATCACAATCACACGATAGCGGTTTCACCCCATGCTGTGTATTCTTATTGAATTGTGTAAACCTCAAACCACAAAATATATTAGATTGATGAAATACGTGCCCTCCTGCAGCTGTACCGGTTTCGAAGAAGAGACCGACACAGAGATAGAAGGAGGGGGGAAGGAGAGAGCACACTGACATGCCAGAATGCTTACATTTCTAGGATGAGGCACCTCGCTTTATGACTGCAATTCATCATCTCGAGCCAGGAGGTGGTAAGGTTCCCCCCTGTGCATGCTGATGAATGATACGGCAGGGCTGTGCACGTGTATGTTTGGGTGTGTGTGTCTGTTCACTGGCTAAATTCACCCATTACTCATAAGAAGGGGAAATCTTTACAGAGGTCACATGCGGGCTGATCGGACTGATCAGTGTAATAGAGAAGATGTGATGAGTAGCATTGCTCAGTGTGCACTAGGAATGCAATCAAATGCGAATGCTTTGCTCAGATGAAACAGTTAACATGTTCTAAACAGAAACAAATAGGAGGAGCACTGATTTTCTTTTTTTCAAAGCTTGCCAGGCAGGTTGAGACTAAAGGTGTGCATCAGGTCAAACAAAAAGTCCCAAAGTTTGAACTTTCAGTTCTTGTGAAGTTCAAATATGTTCAAATTGTGTCAGCCATTTGCTGTATGAGTCCCTGCAAACATTGTTCATTAGAAAACAAAAATATTAATTAAGATGAATGCACAGCGTCTCTTCATTTATTCCTAGTAACTGCCTGTGGTAAAGGAAATCAGGCTGCTAGATTTGCAAGCAAATCTTGGGAAGATAATGTGAGTTAAAGTCAGGGGTAGATCAGGCTAAGGGGTTAAGGCATTGGACTAATGATTGGAAGGTCCCACGTTCAAACCCTGGATAAGGCCCTTGTTGGGCCCTTCAGCAAGGCCCTCAACTGCTCAGATGTACAATATAATAAAGTAATTGATGGATAAGGGCATCTGACAAATGCCGTAAGTGTAATTCTTGAGTTGAGACCAGTTATGAACTGGAATTATGGAGCTGAAGCTGAGGATCTGAAGCTACATAGAATTCACACACTATAATGACACTGTTGATATTTCTGCATCTAGGATTTTATTTTTGCAAATGTTTGTAGCATTTCTGAAGAGCATAATGGTAACGTGTATCTAACGGGTACATTACTTAAAATGGAGTAAAAAGAAAAATACAAAAGAAAAGAAACCCTTACAGTTTAAGGAATGTCAGCTTCAAGTTTAATTCTTTATTTGACTTGTAACTTGTTGTTTCAAAACCTCTAACCAAAATATATAAAGAAAAACAATAATATAACAACAACAATAACAACAAAAATAACACCTCTATGTTTATCCTTTTTCAGCAGCGTGTTAGCCAGCTAACTGTGACCGTGTGTCCGTTCAACCATTGTCTATATCACTTATTCTGTGTAAGGTTTGCGGCAGGCCTAGAGCCCATACCAGGTGGAGTACACATTAGTTTGGACACCAACCAAAAAGATCAGTTAACCTACAGTGCATCTCTTTGGACTCTATAGGAGGAAACCAGATATTGCAGAGGAAACTCACCAAGCACAAGATGATCATGCATAAGCAGGATTCAAACCAGTAACACTGTAGATGCAAGGCAACAGTGCTAACCACTAAACCACCTAACTGTGATCAGTGAATTTTCTTCAGAATAAAAGTCAGTTTTGAGAAGTTCTGCTTGGTTTATTTTTCATGCTGAGATAAGTCCGGTTGATTTTACACCGGATAGGCACCCGTTTTTTCTGCTCAGTTTTTCAGGATTTATGAGGTATGGTGCCATGTAAACCTCACGTTCAAGTGACACCAAAAAATAGACAAAGAGAAGTAAACAAATTACCACTTCTTATCTGTAAGTGAGTTATACTGTAAATTGCAAAATGGAAAATTTCTTTTTTTTTTCACTTTGTGGCTTCCAAGTGCTTGAGCTGGATAAGTAAAAAAAAAAAAAAAAAAGAAATAGGTAGTTTATAATCTTTAAACCGAGTCACACCTCTGGGACATCCTACTTGGGTCAAAGATGAGATGTGTCTTGTTTGCCATTTACTGGGAAATTGTTAATGTGGATGTTTATTATATAAATTCATTCCAGTTTCACTGGATTATTGCCATGTAAAAGAAAAAAAAAACAACAAGATTTACATTTACAATAGTTGTACACCAACTAGTCATTACATTAAAATTACAATAGATTATTGTGTAGGTTCCCCCTTGTGTCACCAGAGCAGCCCCTTCTCCCCAGGGCATGGGAGATGTTGGCAATGGATCCTTTGGGTGCTATGGTATGCAGTGGGCCTTCTAGGATCAGACTTGTGTGTGTGGTGCATCCTATGGGTGCTCGATCAGATTGGCACTGGGAGATTTGGAGGTATAGCAACAGTCTTGGGTTCTTTGACTGAGGGTCTATGAGCATGTGTGCATGTGTATCATGGCCAGCATTTGTGATTTTTCTGGGAGATTGGATTGGACAGGCTGGCATTTGCTCTCTCACAGGCTTAAATGAGTCTTAATTACCCCCTGATCTTTTGACCAGTTTACTGGTATATAATTGATAATGAATGTTATCAAGTTGCTCTGGCAGTGGTGTTAGTGTTGTCGCTAATTGGTGTATATTTATTTATATATTGGTGTATGCATTATTTATATTTTTATACAATCTTAACTCAGCCATTAAGGTTGCACATGCCAGTGTGGTCTTAGGCCACATAAATGAGAAGGGTTGCATCAGGAAGGACATTCACTCTAAAACATCAGCCAAATCGATATGGGGATCATCAGAAAGATTTCTGTGCCAGATAGGTCGAGGTCTGATTTAACAACGACCATCTCAGGTACCATTGGAAAGTAGGATATCTGTGGCTACTGTTGACTGAAGAATGAAGAGAAGTGACAAGGGAAGATGTGGTAGACAGAGTTAGATGATTACAGTGGACCAGCCAGAAGAAGGAGATTTTTTTTAATACAATTTTATATTAATTTATATATAATAATAAATAAATCAATGTAGTACTAAAATATTTAGTCAACTAAATTTATCTGAAGGATTTTAATATAATTTGTCAAATTGGTTGTAACCTCTTCATTTTAATTTGTCTCTATATAGGTGCATTGTTAAAGTTTTTAAAAACTGAAATAGATACTAATCAATAGAAATAAAACTTTCAGCATGTTTAAACCAACATCAGTACCGAAGATCATTAGCATGTAAATACATACTTAGAACAGACCCGGGGCTTCATTAGAGCAGTGGTGTGAAAGACTGAACGACTAACATCTGTCTTAAAGGAACAGCATCAGAACTGTTATTTCACAAACACACGTTAATTACTTTGTTTAGGTGAATAGGTTTAAAGAACAAAATTTGGGTATTAAAACTAATTAACACATGCCCTCACACACACTCACAAAGTATGTATAATTCAGTATTGATATGTGATATTAGATAAATAACACACTTTAGGGTGTTCTGTTAATGGAAACCAATCATTGTTGGTGTTGTTACCATACATTTGATCATTTTCCTAAAACAAAATGACATGGATTGTTTAATTCCTCTCTTAGCAACAATGTACCAATGTACCAATGCTTAAAATACCTCCTTAGTAAAGACATGTCCTACTTTATAGTCACTTATACTTATAACAGTGTCTATAAACAGTGTAACTCCTTATGTACTGGTATAGTGTAGCTGTTATTAATTTATTTGAACCACATTGCATTATATTGACCTCTTTGATGATACATTAGGGGGAAAAAAATGGATTCTGTGACCTAACATCAAAGATTGACAGCCCTGATGGAGAACATGCTAAATGCTAATGTGCAGACACCAAACTCTCACTGCAATTAACAATCTCCAAAAGGGCAATAAACAGAGTGTATTTAAAAGCCTAAGGTCATTAGCATGTCCACCACAGCTGCTGACTCAATGGAAGGTAAGTGATTTCAAATTGCCCAAATGGTTTCTGTTAAGGAAAGGGAGCAACACGCGTTGTGGAGGAGGAGTATGTGTGTGTGTGTGTGTGTGCATGTGTGTTTGTGTGAGAGAGCACTGGTAATTAGCATAGCACAATGACTGCACTATGCTTTTAAGGACTTTACAGTGACTCAGTTTCCATCGCTAAACACTCCATAAGTTTATTTGGGGAATCCAGAGAAGTAACTTTTAGACGCAATGATGAAGATGCACTGTATGAGAAAGAAAACAAAAATTCTTCCTTTATGAGTACTGAAGTTCTTCACTGTTCTGCACAGTTGGCGGTCTGAAAATATGAGCAAACAGGAACAGCCATTGAATCGTCTTCCATTCGGTGATGCTTGGCTCTGACGGGTCAACAAGCACCTATTGTTTCTGATGGACTGAATTATAACACGCTGTAAAACCATGCACCGAGTGGTTTGGCTGTAATCACTACGTCCTGCCAGTTAGCTGCCAGCAAACATTCGTTTTTACTCTCTCCCAAGTTGTCTCCTGGTGCATATTTTTGGTCTAATAATTCAGAATGAGCGAGTCATTATTGCAAAACAATATCATTAGTAACCAGTCAGTGTCAAGGTTGCATCAGTCCATCATGAGTTGTTGTGCAATAACGACTTTCTTTCTCTGAACCTTATTTGTTCCAGATGAGACACGGGCACTCCTTTTGCTCGCAAAGTCACGTCTGGGCTAATCTAGTCCAAATCTTTGGCCTCCCCTAAGGTGGTTTGAGGTGAGCTGCTTCTTTGACAATTCTTCTTGTTCTTTTGTTGTTTTTTCTCTCTTCCGCAGCTTTCTCTAATGCCTGAGCTATTGTATGGTGTTTATACAAATCTTACTGTTAATGAAAATGAATTGTAATGATGCAATCTCAAGTCTCAACTATGATCCTGCCTGTCAGAACCTGGGATCTTCTAAAACTTCTCATAAAGAAACTTGACATATAGTTACTTAAAATGTTGTGAGACCTCTATGAAATAAGCTTGTTTCTATTCCTGTATTATACAAGGTATAGGTATGATCACCTACTGTAGTGTGTCCAGGGTTAGGGGCTTGAAAGCGAAACTCCAGCACATTTTTATAAACTCAGTCTCTTGCTGTTTTCACATAAACCTGGATCAGGGGAATTTTTAAGATGGGAAATCACCAAATTGTCCTGAGCCTCCAGGATTGGAATGGGATAACTCTGGTTTGGGGAAAAGAGAGTAAGAGAAAAAAGAAAGAGACAGAAAGAAAGGAATCCACATAACCTTGGAATTAGTTACATTTTACGGGATGCACTGTGTTCTGGGTGGGACAACACTGGCAACTGCCAGAGCTTCCTCTCTCTCTCTCTCTCTCTCTCTCTCTCTCTCTCTCTCTCTCTCTAGTTGTTTCGGAATACATGTTAGTCAAAGAGTCTGTAAGAATGTATGACTCTACTCCACATTACTGGGGAAATTATGATTGGAATTCCAGACATTTTATGTAAGCGAGGACTCTCTTACTTTGTCACGTAAGATCATATCAATAACTTTTGCTAGAAAATAGACAACATTCTTATTACTTTGCATACAACTAGTACAACAGTCCACACTCTTCTGCATGCATAAGCTTGCAGATAACCATGACAGTAATGCCATCCCTTCCATCATGATAGCATGGCCATGGCGTTGCTGGAATTCCAAACTCATATTCTCTTGACAATAGGCGAACACTTTGACACTTTGTACAACTTGCTTATAAACCGTAAAGCCAACATAAACATTCCTGTATTAATAACACAATGGTAGACAAAATTGTTAAAACAACATATGCCATGTATTGTAGTTCTCCTTGTGCATAAACGAGATGATTTCACTAATTAGTTCAAACCTATCTGACTGAAGAGTCATCCTATGGTAGGATTTTTGCTGCACAAAAGTTGGCTAAAATTAAAGAATTCTCACATGTATTGTGAACTTCTGTAGAAAACTTCTCTATGTGATCTTCAGGAAGCAATCATGCAGGTATGGAATTCCATAAAATGTATTGCAGATGCCTATTAGAGTCTATGGCCAGCCAGATCCAGAATAAAGGACAGAACAAATATACTAAATATTGAGTGAAAATTCATACATTTCATTTTTCTCTGAATACTCTTGGCAACTAATGTACACCATTATAACCAGAACATAGGTTGCCAGATCCTCTCTTTTCATCTATTCTGTGGATTCTTTCTTGTTCATGGGTTATGGATTGCACCTAGATGAATTATACTCTCATAAAATCAATGTTTGTTAACTTGAAGTCCAAATATTATGTAAAGCAATTTGGATAATATATATTTAGCAATGGGAGTCATGGTTGACTGGTGCAATCCATAGTTTTTGAAGGTCAGATTTGCAGTTTTGGGACTGGTTTTTGAGGTAGTATTGAATGACTACTGGGAATTTTTTTCATGTTAGTTTTTTCATGTTATTAAAATTTATTTTTATATTTATTTTTATCTCTGGTTAAAACAGCTTCAGCACACAACCACATCTGATTGATTTCACTTCAGAGGTTTGAAATTGCCATTTTAGTAACTAAATAAAACATTTGAACGTTTTTAAATCATTTCCACTATAGCTCTGTTGTTGAATTTGACCTTAGGACAGAGGACCTTGTGTATTGACTCAAACAGAGAGACACAAGAGAGGCCAATGAGGGAACAGCTGCTATAACATAGGTGATACCTTGTTCCTTAGACATTTTACAACTTCTTCTTTGTCTTTTGGTGGATCACTGGGTCAGCATATTTAATCTGGCATCGTTTTTATGCTGGATGGCGTTCCTGACACAACCCTATTTAATTTATCTGGGCTTGAGACCAGCACTAAGAGTGCACTAACTTGCGCAACCCCCAGTGACTGGTGTTGGTTCTCTGACCAGCGATTGAACCTTGTCCAAGGAGGAGAAGGTGCCAATTTTTTTCACCGGTCCATTACAACCCAAAGCCTGTCCACAACATTTAACCTAAACTACAGTACAAATAAATAAATGAGGATTACTTGAGAACATTCTGCAATTAAAATAGGTATAATTTAGAGTGATACCCATGACTCCACTTTACAAAGGGCTATATCTCATCTCCTTGTTCTTGATTGTTTTCCTTTAACAGCCTATAATTTATCATTGTGTAGTGATGAATGATAACACCTCTTTTGCTTTGCTTTATAGACCACATCACGACAATCCGTTGAAATTATATGATTTATTATTGACTTTTTTGCACTTCTTTCATCAGCTTGCACACTTTTTTATGTTGTAATGCAAAGTGTAGTGTTATTGTGGTGTTAGCACAGCGTCCGAGCAGTGCTCGATGGTGTTAGCAGACCCGGTGCTGATGGGATGCTCATTAACACGTAAAACTCCCACTGTGTTGCACGAGACGTAAAGAGAGCGAGGGAGCACGGCACCGACCCACAGCCGCAACACGAGTTACCTGACACCAGGAGTAACGATTCTTCTGTGGCCTATTCCACATACACCCTGGTGACCTACCCAATGATGATTCCAGACCACTCAGCTGTTGGTGCCATTAGGGTCCTTTCACACCCGGAGGGCCAACCCTCCCAAACCTTCCCATCACTCCCTGAAACCCCCCCTCCCCCTGGCCCCTTGCTGTGCCGAAAGCATTTTCCACTCCCTTCCACGTCACCATGTCTCCCAAAGGTGTGTGTGTGTGTGTATGTATAAGTGTGTTGTGTCTTGACCTTTCCAGACAGTCCAGTAAACCATGCTCTTGTCTGAACAGTGCAGTGTCTATTCGATTCAAATGTACTTTAGCCTGTCTTTCTACACAAAGAACCCTCAAAGAACTCTTTCTCCAAAGAACACAGCACCAACTAATGACAAATTTATTGAAGAAGTCTCCGGTGTCGGCACTTTGAGAAAAAAGCAACGCTGATAAATGGATTTAAAAACACAATTTAAGGATTATATTAAAGGGCAATTTGTATGATGGCAGGGATTGAAGGACAACTCCAAACACATGCACATACACAGATATGGGATCATCTGGAATTGATTTGTCCATCACATAAAAACCTGCATGTGACAATCTGAAATCATGGCCTTCACCTCCAGCACATCAGCAAGAATCAGTAGCAGCAGCCATTTTGAGCCCAACTGTCCAGCTCTCAAGCATTTTCTCATCATGTGTGATGATCTCATCAGTGGAAGGGAAAGACGGCATTAATCCTGCTTCGTTTACTTGCTTTTCAGTAATTGGTTGTCCAACTAGGTGCCCTATCAGGCTGAAATCCTGGTTTTATATTGAGATATGAACTCATTTCCTTGTGCTCTGTTCTAGTGTAACACGAGCACATCGAGCACTGATGCACTCTGGGGATGAAAGAAGCCCCAAAGCCCCTGAATTAACCCCAAGGGTCAATAGTATTAGCTACCACTATTTTTAGTCCAACTTTAATTTTGCATAGAAAAAAAAAGTGAAACAGGGTCACTTGGAAAGATTCTGAGATAGCTAAATATGAGAATCAGGTTTATTTAGCAGGAATTCAGTTTGCAAAATAAAAGAGAAATGCTGAAGCAATCACAAAACACACATCATATGAAAAGACAAATGAAGATGATTTCATAAACCAATAAACCAATCATTCATTCAGGTTCTATACTACTTATCCTGTATACAGGCTGCTGGGAGGACTTTGGCCTATACCAGGAGACTCGGGGTACTAGGCGGGTACGCCCTGGACAGTGTGCCAATCCATCACAGGGCACTCGTGCACACACTCACACACTACAGGCAATTTAGGAATGCCAGTTAACCTAAACTGCATGTCTTTGGACTGTGGGAAGAAATGTGAGTACCTCGAGGAAACCTACCAGCAAGCACAGGGAGAACATGCAAATTCCCGACCCAAGGCCACTTTGCTAACAGTTATGCCACCTACAAACATTACTCTTCTTCTTTTTTTAAATAATAATAATAATAATAATAATAAACTTTTGAATGTACTCTAGAAAATATTATCTGAGTTTAATAAAAAAATAAATCTTGTCTTTAAATGAATAAATTAATAAACAAACAATCTAATAAGTAAATAAACAAACAAATAAATGTAACAATAGATAGATAGATAGATAGATAGATAGATAGATAGATAGATAGATAGTCTTTTTGTTATTGAGATAAAGATTAACGTTGAATTTAGGTCCAGCGCATCAGTAATTAGTTTTATTAATGATTAATTGTTTATAGAAGGTCCTCAGAATAAGTACAAAGTATAACACAAAACATAAATGCTTTATTTCCAGAATTATTTCCAAAAATCTATAATTTTAACACAAATCCGCAACAACATTCATACAAGCACTTGGACGTTTTACTGATTGACAAATAAGTGTTTAGATCAGAAATTCTATAATTTGTGTGTGTGTGTGTGTGTGTGTGTGTGTGTGTGTGTGTGTGTGTGTGTGTGTGTGTGTGTGTGTGTGTGT
>JAQMYL010000001.1:6737660-6748648 GCA_030014365.1 Clarias pachynema
GTGTGTGTGTGTGTGTGTGTGTGTGTGTGTGTGTGTGTGTGTGTGTGTGTGTGTGTGTGTGTGTGTGTGTGGTTTGCTTTGCCCCCAAGATCGCCCCTGTGATTCCCAGTTTCAGGGTCTGCATATTGGGATGGGGAGTTGGGGTCAAGAACCAGATTACACATTTAGCCCCGTGTACATATACAGTGGGGTCCAAAATACTGAGGCCGTACTGGAAATCTGAAAATTTTAAGCAAATCCTAAGAAACCCAGAATTTACGTAAAAATTTAATGAGTTTAATTACAGAAACATTTCTCAGTGTTGGAGTCCAATGTAGTTATATCAGTGATTTCATAACTGTGGTAATGAAATGTTTAGTTCTTGAAAAACAAACTATTTTTTTAACCAAAGAAAACTTTGATTTAACCTCAAAAGCAAGATGTTTACATAGTTTTTTTTTAGTTAACAGGCTCTTAAATGAGTATCAGAAGTAGTGTAGAATTAAGATAAGATAAGATGAGATAAGATAAGATAATGTGATTAGCATCCATATTAACAGGCAAAAGATATAAAAAAAAATGAAGATGAACAGATAAGCTATCGAGTTGTTTAACATAGCTGCAATTTCACAATGACAAAAACTCAAACAACAACAACAACAATTTCAGGAAATTCAAATGCACAATTCAAACTTCCTGTGCATGTGGAGCAATTATATTTCATAGGAATTTATAAGTTCACGTAACAAATAAAAATGGTTGTTTTTTAATACACAGTACTTTAGTGAATATCATAATATCTACTGGGTACCACAGAGGTTACCAAAGTTCAAAGCGATCTATTACAGTACTGCCTATATAATACTGTACTATACCATATCAGTAGTATGGACTATTATATCTAATATGGTACAGTATGTACAAATATGTTAAATACTTTCTGAACTTTGGTAGCCAATGTGGGACACAACAAGTAGCATGATATTGATACCAAGGGTACACACCGTAGTACTAACATGGTACCCAGTGATATGCCACAGTACCTCACGTAGGCATTGTGGTAGATAGCATAGTACTACCACAGTGCCCAAAATAGTTGATGTGGCAAAGTACCTACCCTGGTCATGTCAGAAGCACCATGATAACGCAGTATATTACAATATGTACTATACTATACTATACTATACTATACTATACTATACTATACTATACTATACTATACTATACCTTAGTAACCTGTAGTACAAATTGTAATAACATTTCTTATGAGTAGTTTTAAATAATAATAGAAACAGAGCACAAAAATGTCGCTCCAATCACATCATCCCTTACACATTCATAGTCGAGTGAAATGAAAACCACCACAAGTGAAAATCAGTACAAAAAATGACAGTCAGCGCTGAGAAAAAAAGGAAGTGATGGCGGTCCTCTAATAATAAACAGCGGCTGTAATATCTTAGTGCGTTTGAACTCCTACACAAACCACTATCAGCGGAAACAGAGTAGCATTCAATATATCACACACACACACACACACACACACACACACACATACAGTATGCACATGCATGCTTCCAAACGGATATGGCACTTCAAAGGCGTACAGTATATTACTGACCTGTGTCCAAACATGATACTCATAGACGTTTGGCTGCTGTTAATGTTTTTATGTCCTATGAGCTTCAGGATCAACGACCTTCAGTGCTGACCTTCACACTTTTGGAGGTGATACATTGACTGAAGGTTCATCAGATCGGAATCGCTGTTACTTTTAATCCTATAACTTCCATCAACAATTTGAGGTAACAGACTTTGTTAGGTGGCTATTGGTGGAGTACTTTTAGCCACATGTGAACATGCTAAGCAAGGTACTAACTTAACTAGTTTAAGGTTGGAGAGTCAAGTTTAATCACTCGCTCACTCATCGTCTATGTCGCTTTATCCTGTATTCAGGGTCACCGGGGTCCTGGAGCCTATCCCAGGACACTTAGTGCACCATTGGTGGGGTGCCAACTTATCACAGTGAACACACATTTACACACTCACACACTCATTGACACAGTACAGGCAGTTGGGAACACCAGTTATCCTAATCTGCGTGTCTTTGGACCGGGGTATGCGGAGGAAACCCATCAAGCACGGAGAGAACATGCGAACTCCATGCACACAGATCCTGAGGCGGGAATCGAACCCATAACCCGGGAGGGGTAATTCGTCGCTGCTAACCATTACATCACACACATGATGTTTTGTTAAAATAATACTTTAATTCACAGAATTAAAATTACTTTTATCTTGAGTCCACCTCTGTGTCACCCATGATTATTTAGTGTTAAATAATTCTTTGAAAATATAAAAAAAATTCATTCTCTGAGTTGTCCTGAATCCCTGTTGAGTTAATATAAGGTAAACAAAAGCTTTTGTTTACTGCCTGTTAATAAACAAGCTAGTCATAAGCAGAATCGATTAGTTAGCCTTTCACTGGTTTGTTAGTTGATTGTTTTCAAATTATCATTATTGACAAATGAATTAATACTTATAACAAAAGAATTATAATAAAATGATTAGTTCTGTTTGCATTGCTAGCATGATAAATGCTCAGTGTGTTAGCGCACAGTTTAGCCTCAGGCAGGGTGTTTCTGAGACTGGAGAATGTGGAGGTCTGGAAAGAGCAGAAGATTCTCGAGCTTACAGGATGTCGGCCTCGGCTTTCCGGAACAGTCCGGTTCTCCCACACTGGCGTCCCCCCAAGGAGAGCTGAGGAAGTGCTCCCTGAATGTGTGTGTGTGTGTGTGTGTGTGTGTGAGGGATGTATGGCAGTGCTTGGCCTGGCCTCCCTAAGCTCCTGACCCACCAACTCAGAGGCATTTCCTCCCCATGCACAGAACAGCCATTTAACATGGACACACACACACACACACACACACACACACACACACACACACTTACACAACATTTGTGCCAAACTGAACACATAGTAAAATATTTCTAGTTGAAATGGGTTTAAAAAAAATAAAAATAGGAATGATGCTTTTTTAAAATTATACTTTAATTCACAGAATTAAAATTACTTTTATCTTGAGTCCAGAATAATGTGAATTATTTTCAATTTTAAATAATATCACACTAGCAACAAATTTGACAAAAAAAGAGAAACAAAAATATATGTTGTTGTTTATTTTGGGTGGGGAGGGGGTGGGTTAACAAACTCCGTAGTGACGGGACAGAAAATGATTTATACTTATAATTAATTTTTGCATGTTTGTACTTCAAATTTTCAACTTCAAAATTTCAAATAAAGATTTGTCTCTGAGACTTTTTTTTTTTTTACATAATAAACTTTTTACTCAAAATCAAGGCTGAGTTTGAGGCAAGCAGTAATTTTGATTTATTAATTCGGTGGGGGTTGAAACATATTCAGCTGACTTAAAGATATTATTTGAAACCAAATAATAAGAAAGTTATCTGTTCGCAGACTATAGAGTGAAACAGCACCTTGTGAAAGGGAAAGGGAAAGTGATGGTGAGTTGCCAGGAAACTGTATAAAGGCGTATTGCAGATGTGGCAAATTAGAAATGTGTGCACACCACAGTGACCTTCTTTTAATGTCTTTAGTATGTTTTGTTCAGGATTTTTCAGCCACCTGGCAACCATAGGTGCGTCCACGAAAAACATAGACATCAGACATGTTGCTTGAAATGTAATTAAATTAGATTAATTTAAGTTTTATTGCATGCAACAGCTGTATAAAATGCTGCCATGTGTTCAAAAACATCCATATTTTAGTGCCCCTCTCTCATCACACACACACACACACACACACACACACACACACACTACTCTGCATTAAGAAAGGGCCTCTCAGAGCACTCGAGGTCCATTGAACTGAGGGCTGTTGTGCCTGTCAGACTCCTGAGTGTAATGAATGGTTATTGGCTGCTAAATGATGAACAGGTGACAGGGCCAATGAGAAGACAGATGATGGTGTGCCAGGGGTGTGATAATGGCTGGTGGCCGTAATTTCTCTCGCAACCCTCTGCTCCAACGCTGCTAGGCCCTCATCAGGCACACAAAGAGGTTCTCTGTGTGTAACCGTGCACAAGTGTGCACACAGTGTGCGTGTCTCTGAACGTGTGTAGGTGTGTGTGTGTTTGTGTGTGTGTGTGTGTGTGTGTGTTCACTTGTGCCCAGCTGCAGAGCTGCTGCTCTGCTTCATTTGCTGGTTGATGGGCTGAGTGGGAGACAAGGCAAAAGTTCACACACGTACTTATGCGCACACACACACACACACCTACACACAAACACACGCACACACACACCTTTCCTGTTCTCTCCACAGGAGAGGGGGGGGTAAAGAATGACCTTTTTGACCCACACCTTCTCCTCCTCCTTTTTCTCACCCGAGCTGTTCCTTTTTTTGCATGATGGGATACTGTAGGTTGCTCCCTCCCCCATTAAAAAAAAAAAGTTCTAAATGGTTATTAAAAAATAGATAAATAACTTGCTTTTTTGTATAATTTCATTTTCAATTCTTTTGTACACAATATATCATATACCATAATATACCTTTATATACTTCAATGCAATCGTCCTGACAATGACACACACGCGTGTCCACCCCCTGCGCACACAAACAACCAGGAATTCATCTGTAATTTTCCTTGACTGAGCAAACAATACAGCCGCCTTAACACTGTTGACATCTCTAAAGCCCATAAGTACAGTGTAATGGAGCTCTAAAGGCCGAGACCGCACAGCGCGAGCGTGCTGAAGGGAAAAAGGGAAGAAAAAAAAAGTGAGCCCCAGATCCTCTCAGACTTAGCGTAATGCTTCACACCTGCACCCAAACCTGCAGATTCATAAGAGCGCCGTGTACACTAACAAAGCACAGGTTCGGTGGAAATCCCTCAGATTACTTCTGTTTCACAGCAGTTCTTTAAGCACAGAACGCGCTGTGTGCACTTTATATTGAGTGTGTTTACACCAACAGTAATAATAGGATCGTAATCTGAGCGAGGCTGTTAATGTGCTGTAAGTATTATTACATCAATAGCTGTTACAATACTCAACACTAGAAAGCACCTTTTTTTTTTTTTTCCCACAAATATATGCACATTTGATGCAATATGTATAATGATAGTCATAATTTATTTTTAGAACAATCCAAAAGTTAAACGTAAAAATCATGAACAGACAAATATGAACTTAAAGCAACTAAATATACACATTGTTTGTAATTCAATTTAACAATAACATTATTATAAAAGTAAAATGATATTATTCTTGTTAATTATGGTATTGTTTATAGTTATTGATTATGATCAATATTCAATCTTGATATTGATCATAATCTAGATAGATAGATAGATAGATAGATAGATAGATAGAATTTTGTTTTGTTTTAGATGGTTTATAGATGAATGGCCAAAAAAAAAAAAGATCTCCATTTCAAAGGGCCAAATTATTGGGCTGTATAAAGCAAAGGAACCTAATAAGGAGATTTGAAATGATCAAAACTGGGTTAAGAAAACTTCAACGCATTATTAAAACCTATTTTTGAGTGACATTCCAAGAAACTGCATTGTGATTGGTCAGAGATGTTCCAATGGCATGTAAAAAGTTGATTAAAAAAAAAAAAAAAAAAAAGGTAAAAAAAAAAAAAGTGGACAATGATGTGAAATGTATTGGGAGATTACTGATTTGAAAAAAATGAAGTGACTCCTCTTGCGTGTAAATCCCTTAAAGATACCACTACAGAGCAGCCGGTGAGAGAACGCAAGAGTTTACAGCTGCTCTGATGTTACGATGTGCTAGTGCGGGAAATTGTTGTTGTATAAGTGGAATAAAACACTTTAGGTTGTGCCGTTATAGGGAAATAATGAACCATTTGTGGTGTGATGAAGCAGCATTAAGCTATCATCATTAAGCTATTTATTTTTCCAGCATACTCATTCTACTATACTCTATCTTTTTGTTACAACAGTTATTTAAAAAATACTTGTTTGATGTCCTCTCCTTTGTGGACAACCACTGCTCTGATATCACCCTCTGTGACATTGCTCCCCCTGCCCTTCTCACATTAACCCGACTGCCTTCCTTCCCATGTCCGAGCGCTAATCTTGCACACTCATTAACCTAAAGTATCTCTTCCTGAACTCAGTGGCACATTTGCGAGGCTAATTGTTAGCCAGCTCATTGCTCCGGGTTTCCACTATTTTCACACCTCCAACCCCAGATGGCCTGCCTCTCAAACTTCGCCTGTCTCTCTCTCTCTCTCTCTCTCTCTCTCTCTCTCTCTCTTTTACATACACACACACACACTCTCTCTCACACACACACATATACACACCTGTCACCTTTTAGGGTCACAGGAAACCGAAGTCGTAACACTTTATAGTGACTATATCTGTGCTGTCGCTCTGAATTAGTCTGGTTACGGGGACAACAAGTCAGCTGAGATGTTTGGGATATATAAACCCACATTTAAAGGGGGGGAGGGGGGTAACGGAAATGAATGATGTCATGCCATAGAAGCGTGGTTTCTTTTAATTTCTGATGAATTCACCAACATTCACACATACTGCATGAGAGCTTGCTAATTGGCGGCTTACATATGTACTGTACCATGGCCTTCACATGTGAGCTGATTGAATTCCAGTGGAAGATTTTGATGGAAAAGTGGAGTGACATCATAGTGTGATGCTAGGTTTTCAGCATCCGGGCCTTTTTGGAGGTCTTAACATAAAATTCCCCCTATTCTAAGATTATGTCAAAATGGTATTGGTATTTTCACTGTAAATGCATGTGCCCACTGCGTCCACTGTCTTTCTGGTGCATCCGGGCCGTGATGGCACAGGGGCTTGGGCCTGATCATCGTTGCTTGCAACTATATTTGTTTTTATTCTCCTTACTCAGGAACACTTGCGTATTTTCATGCTCCGATACAGCAGGTGGCAGTATGCACATAGTTGGCTTGCAAGCCACCATTTAACACAAAGAGACAAAACTAAGAAGAAAATCAATCGTTACAGTACACTATGCATTATATTTTATCAGCTATGTAACTGGCTATGTAGGCCATAGGATGAAATTAGAGCTGCTATGAGCACACAGAGATTTCAGAGGAGACATGCAGCATAGATCACATCATGTTTAAAGAGTGGTCCATTTCCATAATCAGGCACAATTGGCTTCCATATCTGATTCAAGTTGTGCCCGAGTATCCCGTACCATGCTCAAGACCACCTTTTAAAGCATGGTTCCCAAGCCTGTAACACTTGTATTCAATCTGATCAAAATTAACCAAACTTTAGGGTCAAGTCTACTTGAAAACATGCTTGGGGCCCTAATGTGAATAAGCCCTATGTTCACCCATGTCCTAACCATGAGTATTTGGAATCATCTGCGACTAAGATTTTCCACAAATGGACAAAAAATACTGTTTCGGTTTTATCTCATTTCTCTGTATTCTCAATTCTGAGGAACAACCCCGCTTCTGTTGTAAAAGAATGTATGAGAACTGAAAAAGTAGGACTTTGGACGGCACCCCGAACAGACAGAGACTCACAGACAGTTTACAACCTTCTCCCAGATAGCGAGGCGTCCAGACCTGGGCCTCAGCCATCAGGCTATGCTTGATAACTTCAACTCTTCCCAAAAGCACCATAACCTTAATCGCCAAGTAGATCGTGGGATACAGCACTGTATGCTATCTACAGTATTGCAGTCTGCAACGCCTCGCCGCTAAGTCATACTAGAAACTGCCCTCAACTATGACACATGTGCTGGTCATTAATAAGAATTTGCTTCATTATATCAACTTTTTTTTTTTTTTTCATTTTTGGAAACGCCATAGCTTAAAGCGTAGCTTGTCAACTATTTGTTCTTATCTTGAGCTTCGTCTCCTGGACACCATCCAAAAAGGCGTCCAGCATTACTGCTTGAGCGCGTATGTTTGTGTTTGTGTATGTGCGCATGCCTAGGAGGCATTAAACATTAGGGGCTTTCGTTTCAGGATATAAATAGCGAGTCAGGCCTGGTCTGGTCCCCATGCCAGCATCAGTGAGTCCTGCTAAAAATCACAACTCCGGCATGTCTACTAAGCTTTCTGCCCCTAGAGAGGTGCATTAGGAGGAGTCTGGGAAACAGCACACACACACACACAAGCACAAGTCTGGCTGGCCAGAAATATGTACCATGGGAATAATGGAGGAGGCGTCTTTTTATTTTTATTTTTTCCTTTGTCATTCTTTCTTCTTATTTTAGTCCTGATGACTGAAATGCTCAAGATATGAAAAAAACAGACATGATTCTCTCAGTGGGCGAAACACACACTCACACACATACACAGACTAACGCAAGAGAGAATTGGAGTATAAACACCTCATTGACTTTCTCGAAAAGGACATTAACTTTTGCCACACTGACACTTCCACTTTTTTGTCCCCTGTCCTTAAAGAATCAGCCACCCATGCATAAAGTTACTGACTCACCACAACTGACTTCATATTCCAGAGTCGAGATCTGTCTAGAAACACAGGCTGGGGAAAGGTTGATCATTCATATGAACTGTTTGACGTTCTTTGACATTTTGGCTCAGATTCCAAAACAAAGTCTTTCCACATGGAGCATAAAAAAATAAAAGGTTTACTGATTACCGCTTGGCTGAATGATGCAGTTTATCAAAGTGAGAGAAATCCAGTAGCTGAATAATGTCCTCCATGACAAACATGTGAGACAAGAGCTAATGAGCAAATTAAGGGAAATGCTAGAGAGCCAACTTCTTTTTCTCCTGTTCTTTAGCAATGACATAGCTCCAAGTGTGTAAGACTGAAGCTACAACTAGTCCAGTGAATATACTGTTTTTATTTTTTCTACTTTTTATATACCTCAGTGCTTAAATTCTCAGTAATAAAGTAACCAAAAGTTTTTCAAAATTCAACAGAGCAGTTTTGCACTTTGAGGTTCATCTGTATATACATGGTGCTCTTCAAGTCAAACTGGGACTTTTAACTGTGTGATTTAAAGAAAAAAACTCACTTTATTTCTCTATATAATCCCTTGCTACACTAATGCATTTATCCCAGTGTTTCACTAGTGCTTGGATACCATCAAGGTAGAACGTTTTGAGCCATGATCAGAACTGTACAGGGGATGGGTCAGTTCCCTCGGAGATATGCAAGTGGTGACAAGGTATACTGTATGTCAATCTTTAAGCAACAGGCTTTCCACTAATTTCTCCCACAATCCAAAGATATGCAGATTAGACTAATTGGTGTGGTATTAATGTATGAATGAGCATTTGTGTGTACATGTGTGTGAGACCTATAAATGGATTGGCACCCCATCAAGGGTGTACCCAGCCTCGTGCCCTAAGTCTCCTGGGATAGGCTCCAGGCCCCATGTGACCAGCTTAAAGCAGTATAGATGATGAATGAATGAGTTCATGAGAACGACAAGCCACCTCGGATCATCATACAACTATGTTATAAAAGTAACCCAAACCCTTTAGCATAACAGTATTAAACAATATTTCCGTTATCATTGCTCTCTGGTTATTTTATTTATAACAACAAGTGGTTCATTGTTTACGTACAGAATAAAGTGGCAGTATCATCACCACACTGGTCTATTTCTGACTTGTTTTTTATAGACCTGCGTCAACAGCTTATTAACTATCTGTTAAATCTGCTCTTTGTTTGCATGTGAGAGAACACCAACGTGCAAGCCCTTCTGACACAAAGAACAAAAGGATTGGGCATTTTCCTATCAGCTGTTTAGAATGAAGCATTAACGCCTGTGAGCAACCTGACCACACCTGGGGGGTTGACGCACATTCAACATCATCTGATAACAAACAAATATGCTCAGATTAATCTATTATAAGCTCATAATAATGGCATTAATGTGGAATGATGGGTGCATGAAGGGAAGGATAGACTGTAGAGATGTCTATAAAATATATAAACCTTCACTAAAATGTTGATTTATATGAAACATTCATTAAACTGTTATAAGGAAGGTTACACCGGGTTTGGTGTTGATTTGCAATTTGGATGAGATGCCAATCCATCTCAGCGCATCAGACACACACACACACACACACACACACTTCCACACCCAGGGCCAGCTCCATTTGCCTTTCTGGTGGACATCCCTAGATCTTCTACACAGTGGAAGTGGGTTTCCTGTCCAAGCAAGTCTCCCAAAAGCATTTCGACAAACCTCTCGTCATAATGTGAAGTTGTTGTTGGTTTTCGAGGCTCTGGGCTGCTGATCGGTGTGTCAGATTATTTAGCTCCACCACTGCTGGGTCCCCATTGTTGGGTTTAATGAACCCTACGCCCCAATGAAACCCAGCCAATGCATGCCGTGCCATTCCCAAGCCTGGTTAGATAATGGGAGTGTTCTGACAGGAAGGGCATTCATTGTAAAACCTGATCCAATGTGGCAGCCTCTGGGATAAAATGGAAAAAGCCTAAAAGAGAGAGAGAGAGAGAAAAGAAAAGCACGAATACCTGCTTCCCTACATGACCTTTAGCAACATCATTCTTTGGTGCCAAAGATTCTAGAAGGCTTTTATGTGGTGAATTTTCTCAATTGAAAGTCACTGATGGTAGGAAATAGTCCACGTATTAATAAAGAATGACAGTAAAAAGGGAAAATGTCTCTTTTGGGGCAGCTGGGATGATTGAAGAGGGTCTGGAGAGGAGGAAATCTGAGGGAGAATTTCAGCTTGAAAAAAGACCTGCTTGTCCTGAACCGACAGGAATATCCATCCGGCGTGTTTGCACCCATTCAGAGTGCTAGCAATGAGCATGGAAGGAGTAAAAAAAAGCAACAAGGAATGGACCAGAGAGGGGAAAAGTCTGCTTTCCTACTCATGGGTGCATGTGTTCATGTGTTGGTCGTGACCGTATAAAGACAAATGATGCCACTGAGACGAAGAAGGGAGGGAGTCTGAGGTTCAAGGGAAAACAGGAGACTTTTTTTGGGGGGGGGGGGGGGGG
>JAQMYL010000001.1:6805734-6821936 GCA_030014365.1 Clarias pachynema
GTGTGTGTGTGTGTGTGTGTGTGTGTGTGTGTGTGTGTGTGTGTGTGTGTGTGTGTGTGTGTGTGTGTAGGTGAGAGAGAGAGCGAGAGAGAGAGAGAGAGAGAAAGAGCAAGGAGACAGAGTGAAGTATGAAGAAATAAAGACTCAAGGCAGACGTGCTCCCTCTACAGTTCGTCCTTCATGCGTTTGTTGTCTCAATTAGCTGGCAGTTGATCACGGCTCATGCTCTGTCTGAAAGCCAAACCTCAGCGCGCACTAGATGGGCTGCCGCTAACCATGCGAGGAACGCGCTGAGAGCACAAAACCAGATGGAGCGGAGCTTTAAAAAATGCCTGCCACGCAGAACGGGCCACCTGATCTCCACCATCCCCTCAGCAGAGCAGCACAGTGCAGGCATTGTCCTCCAGCTGCAAATCCTGAGCTTCCTCAAGCTCCAGACCTCAACCCCGCGCCACTCACACCACTCACTGGGGCAAAGCACACACATTTACCGTCTTCTCTTAACCAGCAATGTTCATCACTCGGTCACTGTCATGTAGACCAAAGCCAAAGTCTGGTAAATTACACCACATAACACAGACATCCATGTGGCCTGCTTCCCACACACATGCACACACACATACTGTACACACACACACACACAGCCAGGATGTGATGAACAAAGTGTGTACTCTAAAGCTGAAACTTAACCACAAAAGTGGACAGTACTCTTTTGTATCTTCAATGGTTCATGATGATACAAAGTTCCTTTCATTTCATTTAAACAGAAAAGTTAAACATTTTCAATTTTATTTTAACAGGCAAATATGTTTAGTTGTATGATAAATAGAATAAACAATTTTACAGTATATAAATAACTAATTAATAAGATAACCCACCCCTAAACCTACATTTTGGTCCTTTAATCTGCTGCAAATTTGTAAAGGAGATGTCGGTAAAAATGCTTTTTTTGTTTTTCATTAAATAAATAAATAAATAAATAAATAAATGTGCCATGTTGCTGGATTCTTATTATTTCCACAATTTAAACAAATGAAGCAGTGAAGTTTTATGAAAATACACTTCTAATTTTTTGTAATGTTTTGTTCATTCTAATTGTTGAAAAATTCAAGTGAGAAAAGTTAATTTCTATTAAAAACTTCCAAATGTAAGCAATGAAGAGCCATGGTGTTACTGTAGATTTATGTCAATTTCATGGAATTTAAGTTAATTGTGGCTCCAAGACATTTCAGTCATTCAATTAGTTTAACTGTGGTAATTTTTATTCCACTTGTTGCAAATTTGCAAGTGCCATGTTGAGAAAAATTACACGTATTATTATAATGCTTTCTCTAATTTGTTTTCACAAATGTAAACAATTAAAAACAATGTGGCTGGACTTCTTATTTGTGTCCCATCACATCAAAACAAAGCACACTTTTTTTTAACCCAAAAGATACACATAAAAAAGAAAATTGCAGTGGTTTTAAAACAGAACCTTGTAGAACATGAAGAACTTAACTTTAGTAGGTGTAGGGAAGTCACCATTTACATCCACAAACCGATAGGCATCTGCCAAATAAGACCTGTAACAGACAAGGGCCCTTTAACTCCTACAATATAGAGCTGTAGAGCTGTAAATCCTCATTGATTAAACGTCTATAAAAAATAAAATTGAATTGACTTCATTTCAGTTTTACTCTACTTTCATATTTCTAGTTTATAAAGCACCATTTTAATGCCACGTTTATTAGTGAATCATGTCCGGTTCCTGATATAAGGCCAGTGCAAGCTTGCTAATGAGGAAATAAAAAAATATTTAAAATAAAAAAAAACAATGAAATCTTGCTTTTATTAAGTAATTAAGTGCCGTAGTAAGTAGTTTTATATTAATATTAAAATGGGGATTTCTTGACATAATGAGAAAGAGAGAACCCTCAACATTTATTTGACAGCAGGATTTCCCTGCTACCCTTTTTTTTATTCTTAAGTAAAAAATAGAAAATGCATGCTATTTTACCACAACTGGAGTAGATAGCTTGGATTGTGCTTATTAAAGGGCTTGTTTAGGATTATCTTAAACGTTCTCCATTCTAGTATCAAGAAGATAAGGTATTTATCAATGATTTTGCCAAAATTGAAAATTGAAAAACTAATCTGTATGACTTAATATCTGACTTGATAAGACCCTTAAATGGGAGAAGTTTTTGAAATCGGAGTCAACTTTGTTTTTACTTCTTCCATCAGTTATTGCATCTGAATTATTGCATGTATTGTAAAATGAAGTTAAGAGTGCAAGAAAATGTTAACTTCACCCATAAATTGAATATTTTCAGCAAGGTGTATTTCTATATATTTGGAAAACTTGATTTCTGTTATTGTTTATGAAGTGTTGTTGTGCTATCTTGTGTAACAAATATCTTATGTCAAGGGGAAAAAAATACTAAGGTGGCAGTGTAGTGTATTATTTTATTGTTTAGCATACCCATCTATTTATATTAGCCTTTTCAGAACATTTAATGTTCACTATAGTAGTTCCAAACAAGGTAGTCAAGCTGTAAATGCAAGAACTGTCCCTTTTTTACTTGAATTCATTCCACATCCACACCTTTCCACACGTCTCTGAGTGATTCCAGTGTTGAAACAGGATGCTTGATGTGGCTCGTTTCATTTCCACCCAAAACAACAAAAAAGAGCTCTCTTTCTGAGCAGCCACCATCCAGACCCTGGGCGTCTCCACAACTTCAAAGCCTGGCAGGACGACCGTTTCCCCGCTGGCCTGGTGGAGCAAACAGACACGGCCTTCTTCTGAGGTGGCATGTGCCACGGTGGGCTGTCCACACCTGTGTTTGCTCCAAGCTGAGCTAATTAAGCCGAGGATGCTATTTTGGACTTTACGGGACACAAGGCGGCTTTTAGAGAGAGGACGGAGACTGTGAAAGGGGAAAAAAAAGGAGTGGGAACTGAAGCGAAAAACTTAAAATGTCTGTGTTATCATCAAAGCTGAGTTAAGAAATCAGGTTCTGGTTCTCATAAAAAGCACCACTTTATATCTTACACCAACCCTCAATAAAGCCAAAAAGATTCTTGCTCTGTGGTTTAGCCGAATGCTGACTAAGGAGAGAAAAAGGGCAAAAATATAAAAAAAGAGAAGGAGGAAGATATTAAGGGAGAGAGATGCAGAGGGAGAGAGAGCTGGGATGGGCTGGTATTGAATTACAGAGTTGAAGAGGAGTACCAGGAGGTAAGAAGAGGTCATACTGGGCGCAAAATGAATTTCATGTCAAAACAAATGGCCGCTCTCCCACTTGATGACAAAGCACCCTACGCCCTTCGAGACACTTCTACTAAACGAGACTCCTCATGCACGGAAAAAAATGCAACTCAACACAAGGTAGAAAAAGCGCACATTCCTACATAGTTGTTCTTAATTTATTTTTAACTGGAAGAAACGACACCACTGAGATTTTACCATGGGGACAAAATAAAATTCAGCATCGCTTAATATTATCAACACTATGATTCATCATCATCATCATCACCCAAGTGCCTGTGCATTCACCTTTCTGATTGGTCTAGAGGTGTCAGTTCATTTCCCCCATTACTCTTATTGTAACACATTCTTGGTAACATGAAAAGTTTATTTCTGGGTGACAATAAAAATGACCTAGTCTAGGATTCCATGTAACTACACTATAAATCAGTGCCAAATATGGTATGACATTATTTATTATTACCTTAAAAATTCCAATCACTGGCAAACTATTCATTCAATTCATATTTGATACTTTCCCTATAACAACAGTGATTTTCAGTCTTACTTTTTTTCATGCTAATTGCTGTCCAATTAATCAGGTAAAACAGATCCAGGGGCAGTTCTAGACATTCCAACAGGGTTTGTAATACAGACATAACCCACAAAGGAAGTCTTAAAATTAGAAATGTTATATACAAGATGCATTCAATTCAAACCAATACGCCAGAGCCATGATCGGACCTGTTACGTTTCTCATATAAATGGCCTGAACATATGGAAATGGTTTGGCGTGTGGTCAGGACTTTATAGGGGACGTGGAAATACCTCTCAGCTCAGACTCTGTAATGTGCAAGTGGTGTTGATGAATGATCGTCTGTACAGTTTCCAAAGACAGATGCTTCTCTTCTCCAAGTTGGTGACAAGTTATCAATTGATTTTAAAGGATCATGCATTCATCTTGTTGAATGTTCATGGGAACAACTGCAGTGGTTTCAGAGGATAGTTACAGTATTCATGGATGTACAGCCTTCTTTAAAATGTTTGTACCATTCATACAGTATGTTTTATTGAATTACTTCATGCCTTCAATCTATAAGTCCCAGTTTTACTTGAACACCCCAAATAGCAAATATTTTTTCCCCTTGGTTGATGTAATGTAAAATTCAAAATGCTGAATTACTAACCAACAAACAACACCATCCAAGTGGGATTCATCACGCGCCACCAGCGTGGATGTTATTTATCGCAAGTGGGCTGAATGTTTTGACAAATGGCCAGGTTCTGCGAATTCTGTCATGGCAAAGTTCAGCAATTAGCCTCCCATGTACAGGGACGTGGGCCCTCCGCAGTGAGCATGCTCGATTTATGGGTTCAGTCCAGCAGCCTGACTGCTTCAAAGTACCGGCAGGAGAGAGCAAGGAGTTCACAAATATGAACACACACACCCACACACACACACAAACGCACACATACAGGCAGCCGTAAATTTGAGAAGAACACGGGGGAGCTCATGGATCCTATGGGAGAGACGGACTCCTACAGACCTTCACACAGGAGGCCCATAGCTCATATAAGGGCTGACTATGACGTTGATGTTTCTTTTTTATCTATGCATCTTTGATTTTAACTTTGGGATTTAAAAGAAAAAAAAAAAAGAGAAACTAAAAAAATGTAGAACATGTTTCATTTCTGTAAAATACCTAAAATTGTAAGAACCACACTGGAGATAAGCATGGCTTTGAGTTAGTAGGTGGTTCATTTTCCACTTTAAGCTAGAGGTCCTCTGTAAATATTTAATGATGAGAATGTGACTATGGAGAGCTTCTGTGTGGCTTGTACATCTGTTGCATCCCTGGCTGCCTTGCAACAGATCTATTAGCAAAATTAAATGAATAAATAAATGAACACTAAACTCCATCAATCCATCTATCTAGGAACCTCTGTAGTTTACCAAGGGACCTTGGAAGCCAATCGTGACCATTATTACTGTATTCCCACCTTTTTATGACCATGATAGGATCTCCAGTCAACACTCAAAAGTCCATTCACACACTACGGGCAATTTTGACAACGTCAATTAGTCTAATCTGCATGTCTTTGGAGTGTGGGAGGAAACTGTAGTACTTGAAGAAACCCACAAACCATGGACAGAACATGCAAACTCTATGCACACAGCCCCGGAGGCGACAGTACTAACCACTTAGCCACTGTGCTGATAATAATAAACGAATCATGGATATAATAAATATTAAAAAATCTTCTATTTTCTCCTGTTTAATTGGATACACCTACTGTCATCATATCACCCCAAAGAGACAGATAGCTTACTGTTATCAATTAATTATGTTAGGTAAGCAAACACTCCAAGCCATGTTTGATACATTTGCATATTATGTGGAATGTATTGCATTAGCTAGCGTTCGAGGACAATATCGGCATAATAACAGCTTCCTTGCTAATCTCTGAAATGTTAGGTAGCATAATAATGGCACCAGCTTAATGCTAAAAGCTAACCTTTTAGCTAAGAGAGAGAGCTGTGATAGGTTTTTAGCTCTAATTGTCACTTTTACATTTGTTAAAGTCTAGATGTTATTCATTTAAAGATGTCAGTTTATGACTTTACAAGTATTATATTACATGCTAAGGATATTTAGAAAGGTTTAAAAAATTAGTCGACAGAAAGTTTGGAAAAACTTGAGTTGTTATAAAATAGACATTGTATATTTGGTCATTACTTTACATGAAAAAAAACAACAACAACAACAACAAAAAAAAAAAAAATATATATATATATATATATATATATATATTCTGCCTGTCTTTATGTCTTGCTCATATTCTCTTTATTCAATTTACTCTGTAATCCATCAGTGGAAAATCCCGATAGTGTGGGTTCTCTCTCTCTCTGAGATACACATTCCTCAACACTCTCCAGGGAGCCTCCACTAAACCTTCCCATCCATCCAAACCTGCTGAGAGACCGAGCTTATCAGCAAAGAACCTGGTGACAAGCATGCTCTCTCTCTCTCTCTCTCTCTCTCTCTCTCTCTCTATCTCTGACACACGCACAGCACACACACACACACCTCATCAGGAGCATAAAGGACAGCAGGCTTAACATGTGGGGACCACCAGACCAGAGCTTAGTAGTGATCTAGTCAACACCATCACACCAGCTGGAGCTCAGAGATGACAAGAAAGGACAGGGATAATAGATACAGACAGACAGAAAGAGAGAGGGAGAGGGAGAGAGAGAGGAGGAGGAGGAGGACCATTCTGTGATAATAGCTGACATTGATTTAATAGTTCTTGAGAGAGGTATGGAGAAAGTACTTTCCAGGCCAAAATCACTGAGCAGTAACCAATCCTTTACATAACAGTCAAGCTCAAAAAATTATTCATTCACGCTTACAAAAAAAAATGTATTTTATCTAGAACCATTAAACAGTCTTTATCTTGTCTTTCTGAAGAAACACTTAAGGTTATATGTAGGTTATTTATTTATTTATTTGGAACAATTTGTGAACTACTCTGGTCTATATATAGTGTAAACCCTGCACAATGCTTTCTTTAAGAGTTCCTTAGACTTCTTAGCTTTAACTTTTCATAGATGGTTCATACATCACTCATCATCTACAGTATACTGCTTTATCCTGTATGCAGTGTCACAGGGGGGCCAGTACCCAGAGGAAATAAAGTAAAGGAATAACTTCATACACACAGGTGCCACCTGGCTCATAGATATTAGATTCAAATGATTTTCTCTCCAAAAGATTTGTACTTGGAAGTCTTGCTCTACATATAACCCTTAGGTCTTAGTAAAGAGTACACCTTTGAGGGTTTTAAAGTCTTACATTTTTTCATAAAGGTTTATTGGTTGAAAAATTATTCT
Source organism: Clarias pachynema (assembly GCA_030014365.1). Taxonomy (NCBI): domain Eukaryota; kingdom Metazoa; phylum Chordata; class Actinopteri; order Siluriformes; family Clariidae; genus Clarias; species Clarias pachynema. The sequence goes on from JAQMYL010000001.1 coordinate 6,812,862, forward strand.
TAGCTCCCTAATAGGGAAACACATTTGGGGGGTTTTCACACCAATTAGCCAGACCATTACAACACAAAACATTATGCCCAGTATTGTGTAGGTTTCTCTTGTGCCAACAGGGCAGCTATGGCCTCTTGTGAATGACTTGAAGACCTCTGAGGATGTACTGTGGTGTCTGGCACCAGGATATTGGCAGCAGATTCTTTATTAGACAAGATTTGTTTGTCTGGTGCATCCCATAGTTCCTTGATTAGACTGGGATCTGGGGAGTTTGGAAATTGGACAGGCTAGCCTTTGCTTCCCACAGGCATAAATACTCCTTATTTGCCCATGATTCCTTCACCAGTTTACTGGGATGCATTTAATAATAATTGTTAATGTGTTCATGTTATGTGGTGTCCTTAAAAGTTACTTCCAACTTTAAAAGTAAGATCCTTGACGAGTTCTTTAGTTATCTCTTTGGGGAGGTCTTAAATATTTGGTATCAACTCAACGCCAATAACAACATTTTTCCCCATAGAAGGGATCCAAGAAAAGACGAGCTCTTGATGAACCAGTGAAGAAGAGTATATGAGGAAAAAAATATATAAAAATAAAAGGAACGTTTGCAAATCAATCTTTCCTGGTTGTTAGGGCCACCATGAATCAGAATTACACCATGGCTGGGAGACAAATCAAATCAAATTCAATTTTTATTTGTCACATACACAGTCATACACAGTACGATATACAGTGAAATGCTTATATGACCACCAGTGACCTTATAGATAAGAAATAAATATGAATAAAAAGAAATACGATAGAAAATACATTTAACTAGGATAAAAATAGAAATATACTGTACAAATGTGAATTAAAATCGGAGAACACAGAGGGTACTCAGGTGGATATGGGTTAAGCAACTTCATACAGTATAGACACAGTAACCCAAGCTGAGGGCCAAACCTCTGTTTGTGGAGCTGTAAGGCAGCAACTGTAAATTCACTGATTATCATTCTCAGGCATACTTTGTACAAAACTCTGCAGATAAAAACTTCATATCCTTCACTCCATAATCGCTAAATCCACAAAGTTAAAGAAAGGGCTCAAATGTAGGTTATTTCACAGAACTCCCTGCCTGTCCTCATGTAGACATGAGAGAATCTTCTAGCAAAGTCAATATAAAACTTTGACACTTGAGTTGCACAACAGAGCTGAGAGCTCTGCTTTTATCTTCCCTCGGTCAGGGGCCTTCTTCACAGGATGAAAATAATACAGACACAAAGACCCCTCCCAGTTTGGCCGGTCCTGATGTGCCAGAGCTGGCTTTAAAGCTGCGCCATGAGAAGAGCTGCTGCTATGAGTGCATTAGTGCTGACTGTCAATCAGAACAGTGATCCAAAGCTGGGGTTGTTTGATGATGGCCCTCGCAGCAGTTAAGGCATCATGGGAATCAATCACACTGTTGTACAGATGGTTTCACTGACAGATAATTTTATATATTGCAAGGATTTGAGCAATCAGTGTTGACCAGTTTAAATTTTATTAGGGTCATTTTTTAAAGATTAGAATATTTACTAATACACTATATCTAATCACTTCATTGGAAAAATGGTACAAAAGCATGAACATGCCATTTATTTCATTCCCAGTCTGAAAAACATTGAGTATTGAATCATGATGTCTTGCCTGCCATATTGTGCCCCAAACCATTCTCAGGGTCGATTTACAGGGTCTGGGGCCATGAGACTGGGATTCCAACGCCTAGCGTTCCTTACTAACAAGCCAAATGATGGGAAATGACATTGGGCATCATTTAGCTGTCACAAGCCTAATCACCCAGCATGATGCAAAAAGAGTGAGACCTTGATTGCTGAGACTTAAATTGCTCCCAAAGAAATTGGCCATTTTACACCTTGGCAGCCTCCCAATGGCACAAATTGTCCTCCTGCCTAGACGAGACAAATAGTTAAGAGCAATGAGCGCTATGAAACGACCATTTCCCTGGGAACTTAGTCCCTTTAGTTGTTTCTAAAATAGCCTGAAACTTGGAAATGGAGGAAAGTTTGTGAGACACACTTATTGTTAATCACTAATAGGGCCACTTTTTTTTCGATATACTGAGGAATTTGGTACAAGTTAATGGTTATTACTGAATATATCTCAATTACCGTGAACTGAGCTGCTGATGCAATCCAACATAACTGCACATTAAGTAACAATTATTACATGACTGACAAGAAAAAAGTGCTTAGAAATTACACTTTTAAATCGTTAAAGCTGTGTAAAGACTTCTAGCAATATTGTGTCCAATTTGGTGAAATATCACTGGGTTATTGCTCTTCAGGCCTTATAAACTTCCATCTTTATTATATCCATATTATCACCACACGTATTACCTGGGATCAGTAGACAGTGTGTCAGGGTGGAGGTGTCAAAATGAAGTAGTGCTTTTAGTTGGGATAAAACTAAAATCAGGGTCCATGACAAATTTAAGAACATTGGTCTAATGCAGAGAAATCTATAATCCAAAATCAGGAATGGGAACTATGGTCAAAACCAGGAAGTACATAGGAAGAAGGAAACAATACTTTGGCATAAACAATAAAAGACAGGGGCTATAAAAGGGAAACTAATCAAGAATTAACACAGAACAAGTGAAAATGTTTAGGCAACAAATTAATGATAGAACAGACTCCTAGAATTAGGGGAAAAAAATGCCAAGGGAATGATTGTTGCGTCCACTTAACTTTATGTAGTTATTTTACGATTTAGAGTATACATGATGTCAAATAATGCTGGGTTTGATGTTCTTCTGGCTTTGGATATGGGTCCTAATTGCCTGAAAGTCTCTAGCTTGTCCTCCACCTTCTGTAGTTATAACATACTTATATTAAATCAAGTAACAATGCTGGAACAGCATTTTTCATGATTGTGCTTGTGTCATGATGGTTTATGGTTGTTGTGCTTCTATAATCCTCATGTTTGTTCTTCCACTTTATTTGGAATTAGAATGTCCAGGCAATTGACTACTGCTGGGTCAGTGTTCTTCTGGCTCTGCATGTAAGTCTCAAGGTCTCTAAAAAATTCTAGTCTAATAAAGTATTTATATGTAATTGAACAATTCAGGTAAAGCAATATTTCTGGCATCCAACTAAATCTAATTACATGTCAAAACTTACTGTATTTATCACAGATCAACATTGTTTCTAGCTTTTTTTTAGTTTGCCAGAACTGAAGAATATGTAGTCCTGAGTTTTATGTTTGTCAGGGTTTGCATCCATTGCCCTGTATTTGATAGTTTAGACATAACACTGCCTATAATGTGAATTACAGTTGGGTTCTTCTAGCTTTAGCTATGGGTACTTTAGTTGTATGAGATTGATGGGAGGTCCCGAGAATGCTCTTCTCCATTCACACTGATTTATTAGTAGAATATTCTCATTTAACAATGCCATTTGTTTTTCAGAATCATATGTGATAACTGGAAAACCTTTAGAATGTGCTCCAGTATTCAGTCATATACTGTATATGTGCTTTGTCAGAAGCCTTATTGAACCGATAACTTCTGCTAACATAATGCCCGTGACCTTGGAAGAACATTTGGTCAGTGTTCATGTTAAAACGTTTGTAATGTTGCACTGGATATTCTTGAGTAACAGTTCCAGGGGCCTTTAGAAGGCAAAGCCAAGTTTTCAGGCTGTAGGCCACTGGGTTTGAGGCTACCGCATGAAGCTCTGGCCTTCTGAAGAAGGTTCTGTGTTAATGAAATGGAATCCTCTGGCTGTCCATTACTCTCAGCTGGAACGAATCAATCTGAGTGGAGCGTCTATGAGCATGATGTCTGCAGGGCTGGTTTTACCTTCACTGGAGCCTCTGGGAAGACTGTCTGTCTGGATCTGTGAACTTCATCCTTCATATTCCAAGATTAACTTTAGCGTGCTAGTCATTCCAGGTATCTCCATTACGCTGAGTCTAAAACTCTTGGACGAGAGCATTTTTAGTTTATCATTCAATATCTGAATAAGGTTTGTCTATATGACCATATATTTACACTAGCAAACCTCAAAGTACCAATTTTCTGTAATTTTCTAATCCCATTCAGTGCAATTATCTTTCTTGTTTGTATGCAACATGGATTTCATTTACAGCAAGCCAGTGACAGCACAACAAGTGCTACATTGCCATGCCCACAGGTGACAACCGTAGTAGTCGCATCATGTCGACAAGAGACAAACTACAATTTGTCTTTTGCCAACGTAAATGTAGTATTGTGGAAAATGACTTTCTAAATGACTTTCAGGAACCGCAGAACCACTAGTAGATTTAAAACCACTTTTCCTGTTTAAAGGTACAATTTCTTGTATCTTTGAACTTTTGATGGTATCATGACACTAGCAAACAAGAGAAAGGTTCTAAGAGTGTACCCTTGGGAAGACGTTAGAACATAAAATCAAAATAATTTATATTTACAACCCGGCTACTGAAAGACTCATTTTCAAACAGTGCTGCTAGTTTATTTTCCTGTCCTGTATTCCAACCTCTTTTGTATCTACATGTTTAATTTTTTGCTATTTGATATCAACATTACAGAGCTCTCCTGTAGAGGTCACGCTGGTTTTTTCTCTCTCAAAGTCTTCGTCTCCCTGCGTGTCTCCATTTCCTTTATTTTCCTTTAATTTAAACCAAAGTTTGGCACCCGTCCTCACGCTGTCTATCTCAATCCCCTTTTCCACCCTGCTCTGGCATGATTTGTTTGATATTAGCATACCGCCGCATTCCTCTCAGCTCCTTTCCCTCTATCTGTCGTTCATATTTTCTGATATCGGGGTCAGGGTTAAGTCCTGTCTCTCTGAACTCAATCCCCCAGTCTGGCCCTGTGCTTACAGCCCAGCTGCCTCTGCACTCTCACACTAACCCCCTTGTTTATATCGGGACGCAATTAAGTCCAGGCCAAGTAAGGGAGTCCCAGAGAGAGCGCTAAGAGTGCAAAGCCGAGACTCAGGTTTCAGTCAGCTCCGGCCCTTCCTCGCCCTCCCTGCCTGCACTGCCGGTCATCTTTTTTTTCTTCTTCTTCTTCTCATTTAAAATACTTCTGGGTTAGCATATATTTTTGAGGTCAGGAGTGGCCTTCTAAAGATACTACAGTTGAAACAGTTATAGGCAAGGCTTACAAAAAATTATAGAGATAGGTTTCATAATTTAAAAAGTAGACACAATTCAAGTCACATGCCATTGGAATATACCCGATATTCCAACTATAACAATTAACATAAGAAAGCGGTATTTTAGTGAACCTTTAAATTTAATTATATGGTGCTGTGAAGGAGTTTGATAAAGTGTAAATTGGGCTTAAATTGGAAAGGTATTCAAAAGTTCAAAAGTTTAAGATGAACCATCAGTCTATTGGCTTAGAAATTAGAGGGAAGATGCAACTGGTGAATCTACACCAGTGTTTACTTCATTCGACTCGAATAAAGCACCTCAGAAAGTAGCTTCAAGAAGTGCACTCTGTTTCACACGGGTAACCACTTTTTAATATAATCTAAACCCAAAGAGAAGGAATAATATGAGACGTAATGAACTCGAGGGAAATAATAACAACACGAGGAACAGTAACCCCCTCGATCGGATCAGATTAAACCTTCTCGAATGTGAAAGCACTCGTTTCAGAACCACAAACATCCATTAAGCCCCAAAGAACCGCAACAAGCAAATGCAAATATACAAAAACGTTGGCTGGGAGTTTTTGCTAAGATCCGCTTCTCTCACCGGACTGAAAGATCAGCAGCTTCTCTGGAGGCTGACATTTAGGTAACTGAACCTCTGGCCACCGCTGGACCTCTGCTTTCCTCTCTTTCCCTCTCTTTTTCACTCTGTCCCTCTCTCTCACTCCTCGAGTCAGCTAAAAGTTCACGCTCTCCACATGTGTGGTCCTTCTGCCTGAGGGAGCTGTCCCACAATCCCAGCCACACGTGTTCAGAACCGAGGCAGAGCAGATAAACAGTGAGAGAAAGCTGGCTTGATTCTGAGCATGCTCAGAAGAGTAACTTGCCTTTTACATAAAAAAAAAAGATGAATTCATTAAACATTCTACATTGGAGAGTCCATAAACCTTTACTTGCTCTTCACTTTTTTTTCTTTCTCCAAAGTTTTAAAATGTTATTAGTATAAATGTACTTTTAATGTTTTGAAGAAAAAAAATCATCTATCACTCAGAAGGGCTCTTTAGGTAATCTCTCTGAGGAAACTTTAAAATTATTTACAGCTCAAGAACATTATAACTCTAATATTCAGAAACGTTTGTAGGCTGACCAATAAGGTCTGACCAAATAAGAGTGCATTAGGAACATTTTTCTGAGTGTAGAATTTATAGTGGATGATTTCTATTATTATTTTTTTTTTAATAAAATAGTAAATAGTACCATAAATAGTAAAGTAATAATGTAAAAGTAACATGGAAGCTTCTTAACAGATTGTCATATATGATGTTTGTTTGTCTGTTTTTATTGTGCCACCAACAAAAATGTTTTGAGCTTGGCTCTCTTGTAGCTGTAATTATCATAATGTTTGTAGTATATTAACAGGAATTTAGGACAAATAAAAATGTGCCTTTTCCTTCTTGTTCATTCATTCATTCGTTCATTTATTCATTAATTAATTTTTTGATGTATTTATTGGATAATATTTCAAACTACTACTACTACTACTACTACTACTAATAATAAGCAGCAGCAGCATGTGCTTTATATACATTTATTACACAATATAATATATATAATGTGTAATAAATGTACATTATATAATATAATCCATACATTATATAATATAATTATATAATATGTATCTGACAAAAAGAAAAGTGAATAAAAATTTTTTTTACCTATGGGAATAAAAATGTGTAAATGTGTTTAGCTATATCTTACTAACTACTACTACTACTATTACTATTATTATTATTATTATTATTATTATTATTATAATCATAATCATTATTATTAATATTAATATTATTAATATTTTATTTAACAGTTTATCACAATGCCTTTAATGACATTAAATAGTACTGATATTTTTCTCCTGCACTCATCCAGCTTCACCAGTAACAGATAGAAATGAAATGGGGAGAGAACAGAGAGAGTTATAGGAGAAAGAGACAGAAGGTTCACCAGAAGATGCCTGCAGTGATGATGGACAGTGCAGTAAACAGGCTGAGAAAAGCCACGACCTCCTCAAACACATGTGTGTGTGTGTGTGTGTGTGTGTGTGTGTGTGTGTGTGTGTGTGTGTGTGTGTGTCTCTGAGAGAGAGAGAGAGAGAGAGAGAGAGAGAGGAAAGACGAACTGGCCTCCTGACACTCCCCCCCACCCCCCCTCCCCACTAGCCACCTCCTAGCAGATAATATACACCCAATCCCTTTCAGCACCAGGTGTGACAGGCATCAGGGGTGGCCTATCCACAGGGGGCCAGGGGCCAGGGGGAGGGGTGAAGGGGCAAATTAGGAACATGTCAGTAATAATTTAGGCAGTGTTTACTTTTCTTCACACCAATATCTCAATTCCTATTTACGAACATGTCAGCGATAACATGACCGGCATCTTTGGAGGTCCTGAGCGTGAACGCTTTACCCCAGTTTGTTTTCAGGAGAGTTAAATTGAATTACGCTGTGACAGAACGAATGTGAAAGAATCTGACGCATGCACGACTGTGTTACTGTTAGAACGTAATGCTGCCGTAAAGTTTATACGAAAAGGAAATGAAATCCACAATCGAGCTGGTGTGAACAAAACAGCAACACAAGCATGTCGGATTTTCATTTCATTACAGTCCATCAAGTGGGTTTATCTTTTAGCACTATTCATAATTCATTTATTTGCCTAACACTGAGGACTAAATAAGGAATGAAATGCTTAGGTGCATGCTGGTATAGAAAAATAATCTATGATTGGGTTGTGTGCAAAGTGGAGATCCTTTTCCAGCACTTTCTGAGAATTTTGCTTTCTTAAAGGTTGAATTTGGTCATTTGATTCATGACTCTTTGAAATCGACTCTTATGATTCCAAGGCAAACCAGTTTCCCACAGACCTTCCTTTCGAAACAAGGAAACAAGTTTCCCTTACTGACATCCTTCTGCCTGTAATAGCTAATGTGCTCCTCTGTGGATATCTGAGCTTGTGTGTGTGTGTGTGTGTGTGTGTGTGTGTGTGTCCTGAGTAAAAGGAAAGGTCCTGTTGAAAAATTAATTAAGTGAAGAAGCAAATGTGAACCATTAAAAGCTAATGAGAAGCCAGTAGCCTATCAGCAGACGTAATGAAGAGGGTGTTTGGGCTTATTTTGACATGTGGACATTAACAGCCAGGACAGTAAGTGTGTAAGGAGCTCCATGTGTCAACATGATAGAACTAAATCTTTTAATGGCCAGGGATTCTTTCCTCAGTTCTTTACTTGTGGTTTATGTTGAATGAAAATCCTTGTAACGTTTAATAAAACAGAATTTCATGAAGAATATAGGGAGTAAGTGCCCACTAGGGTGGCATTCCAGTAGAGACTATGTGGCACAGTGTCCTTTTGTAGTTAAAATATAAAAGTGCCTTTTAATATGCGTTTACAATGGGTAAAATGTGAAAATATGTCTTATAGATATATAAAATAGAGCTAGAAAAAAAAGCATTGTCACTACAATGCCATTCTGAAAATATGTGACCCAATGGCATAAACAGCCCTCTGAGATGCCCTAGTTAATAAAATGTAACAAAATTATACATAAAAAAAAAAAAAAATGCGTTCAAGTGGAAGGGTGACACAGTGCCTATTGGTAGATGAAATATCATAAAGTGCCCTCTATGATGCTCTATTGTGGGCTGCCGTTATGTGCAAAAAACATGATGAAGTGTCCACTTTTGTGGCAGTCAAAGGAAACGAGATGTGCCAGTGGTCTATGGTAAATGTCATAAAGTGCCCTCTAGAAAGCTCTTTTAGTTGGTAAAATGTAATAAATTGCCATTTAAATAGAAAAATAAATTGCCTGAGAAGGGTGATACTTTGTGCATGAAAACACGATGAGGTGCTCCAGGGGAGTATATGGGGGGGGGGGGGGGGGTATAT
>JAQMYL010000001.1:6915813-6929128 GCA_030014365.1 Clarias pachynema
CAGTGACCAATGAATCATTCAAGCATAGAAACATCTAACTTTAGGCATGACCCAGTGAGAAACAGGTGCAGATGATGACAGATGCTCAGGCCGGTGATTAGTATACAGGTGATGCTGAACAGAGTGGTTGGAACAGACGAGAGGGGAAATGAGGTTGCTGTTGAGGTTATTACATAAACAATACTTGTTTAGGCACTTTTTAGCCTGTCACAGTAAAAGATTTGTTCCCATTTCTTTAATTCAATCTACATCATTTAATTGTATTTAATTTGCACTTTTGCGCAGTGTAAAGTATAATTAAAAGTCATGTATAAGTCATGTCTTTAAATGCTCCAGCAGAATTACCCCCCAGAAAATGCTTTTTTTTTTTCATCTGTCAGACTCCATTTATATCACTCCTCCTCTGAATGTGCTGTTTCAGTGTCTATGTAAATGAGCTATTGCTAAGCCCCACCCCCTGGAGAACTGCAAGGCTGATCAACAAGCCAGTGGAGTGGCTCTTCTTATATGAGGTCACAATAGAAGAAAAATCTATTATTTTCATATGATTAACTTTTCTTCTTTTTGGGGGGGGATAGACCCATCTGAATGTCTAAAAAGTGAACTTTATATAATACATAATCTTTAAACAAGAAAAGCCAGTGTAATTTCCCCTCATGATATAAAATACATATAAATGTTTAGGGAGCTGCATATTGTAAAATATGTCAAAGAAAGAATGTTGAAGATGTCATTAAAGAGTATGGATTAATATGAAGCAATGGCAGTAAGACTTAATTCATGATGATAACTTTGAGAAACCTGAGTGGTTGATTTAGGTTGGTTTACTTGATGGCTAAGCTAAATGTGACACGAGAACTATTTTGGCATCTGTAGACAAATTGTGGTTACCAGAATGTAAGTACACACACGCGCACACACACCTGCACAATCGTAATCCCAACCTCATCCCCAGGCCCAAAATGTACCTACAAAATAAACATGTTCTTTCACTCTTTCTCTCTCTGTCTTTTATACACTCCAGAGCCCGTTTTCCTCATGTCTGATTATTCATGCATTCAGTGCAGACCCATGCTGAGTAAACAGAAAAAGCAGTCCACGGCTCTGCTCATATAGAGAGCGTACGGTTTCACTCTTGGGAACAGCCGCCAGCCCGCACAGCTGTTTCCTACTAAAATTACACCAAAATTCAATTCAACAACCTAATGTTTCAGACAACCAAATTGCTCTGAGGCTCACCCTCCCTTAGCGAAGAATGAAACTTTCCACAAGAACTGGTGGATATGCCCAGAGCAGATGAGGTGTGTGTGTGTGTGTGTGTGTGTGTGTGTGTGTGTGTGTGTGTGTGTGTGTGTGTGTGTGTGTGTGTGTGTGTTTGCTATTCTTGCTTTGTTTTCACATTTCCTATTATGCTCATTGAAGCACTCACTGAAGGGATGTTAAACTCCAGCAATAAATTTTACTGGCTGCAAACTAAACAACAAACACTTTTAAGTCTGAGCTGCTAAAACATTTTTATATGTAGTCAGTCACATTTACCTAACCCAGTACACAACACAGAATGTTCATGGTGTCCTGCAATGGACTGGCAACCTATCAGGGGTCTATTCCAGCATCATGCCAATATTCCATATTCCTGGGACAGGATCCAGAACCACAGCAACTCTGACCAGGATAAAGCATTTACTGTAAGTGAGAATGTGTGTAATTACAACAGCACAAGACACCTCCTGAAGCCTTTTTTATCACAAAGCCTTAAATTATTGCAAATTTACACATCTCCAGTGTTGCTGCCACCTGCTGAGCTGGAGCTTAAGTACAATTCTATTTACAGTACTGCCCACCCTCCATTTATTAGTGCCAGTCTTACTCAAATATGCTGTGAAATATGTGCAATTTCCACCTCTGATTTTCAAGACTCTCCAAAAAACATACCAAAGGAAGCCGCTAAAACATCTGGAGATAAATGTTAATTACTGGACTATGTGAATGTGCTGACTCAAACTGTGGCTACTTAATGACCCAGACGATCATGTTTATATATAAGATTTTATACCCTGTTACATTCCTCTGAAGCGAACACATTCTGCCAATGCAGGATTGGGTGTGAGTCAGAATTGCCATGAGAAACGTCCTTCCTCAAAATTAGGTTTTGTGGTTTTGAGGATTTCTGTCTGCTTGTTGAGGGTTGGACAGGTTGTATATATTAATTCTACAAAGCCAGATCATATGTATATGTGGTAAGGTTTTCTGTTTAGGAGATGTTTATTTAATATTATAACAATAAAGTAATTCTAGTAATCATAATGATAAGTATCCTGTTTCATTCTCTTGGATGATCTGCAAATTCAAGCTTTGTCTTATCGAAGTCAAGGAGGCATTCATGAACACCACTTGCACATCACAGGAACTCAGGTGAGAGTTATTAACACATCCCCTGTATAGTTCTGACCTCACGACAAGCCATTTGCACATCTTTGGGACATTTAAGGAGTTCCTGGAAGGCCAGCGTTTCAGACATCATGCGCTACTCTAGTGTACTGAGAATTTTCTACCTTTGTGGTATCCAACCACTGGTGAAATGCTGAGGAAAATCCATTAAATAAATGGAGTTTTTACTCTCATAACTTCATAAGTTATTCTGCACAAACAAAACTCTCAGTTTGACTTGAAAACCTGATTTGTGGCCATTGTGTAATAAATAAAAGAAAATCTGTGATTGCTAGACAATTGGTGTGTTATGGTACAAAAGGAAAAAACACAGACAATTTTGTTGTTATTTGAACACAATAATAATATAAACCCTTAAAATGCTGTTGTATAAAAGGAATAAGATTCTTTGAGACATGAAGATGATGATGAAATATTGCTTTTTTTCCCCTATAACAACACAAAAAACAAGACTGAGTGCTTTATTCCTTACATATTTTACATTTTATGCGTTCACTAACTACAACATAATGTATTAGGCTGTTGCAGTGCAGGTAGTGAGGTTAAATAAGGGTCAGAAACTGAAAGGATTACTGTCTCTTCCACCAGAAGGTCTCAGTCATTTTGCAGCCGGGAGCCTCTTTAAGTGTAAAAAAAAAACGAATTCCACAGACCCCCTGAGCACAAATTCATTTCATGAGCATAATCCAACTATTCATATAGTAGGCTCATTAATTATATGTGTACAATAATATTCTGGCTATTTACTGGAGCCATGAAGTGTTTTATTCCTAAACTTTCCACAGGCAGAACATGTTAGGTCCAGGTTGACGTTATTTATAGCCTTACTTGTTTTTTGAGTTGTTGAGGTTTGGATTAAACTCACTCAATTCCAGTCAAACAGGATGAACTTAATAATAAATACAACTTAATATAGCTGCTAAGGGGTGAATTCTGGGGTTGAAGGACTTTTTTTTTTTCAAGTAAATTAGTGCCCCCAGCGGCCAGTCCCTGCCAAGTTACATAGCACACTAAAGAGACCGTAGATAAGCTTAATGGCCCAAACTGGAAATTGGTTTGGAACTATCCAAGGAATCATTCTAAACAAATGTCTCTATATTTCACGATATGGGCTAAAAGGTAGAACATTATGCGACAACACCCTCAGCAGTGCAGCTGCTTGTCATAGTAGTTGGAGGTAATACAATAAACTAACCAAATTTCACATCTTTACAATTTATTGTGTAGTCTGTATGACTTACTTAAGCACCAGGTGCTTGGATTCCAATTAATAGTGGGCATCCAGTGAAATTAAATTAAGAGCTACATCTGATTAACCCAACAGCCCTAGACAACACCTTCTTGTCTGTGAATAACTGAAATGCTGTTAATTATTTATACTGCAATGGACTGCTGAGAAAGTCTGTCATCACCAGCAGAACTAATGAACATCCAGGATTACTCACTACCTGCATACAGGAGAGACAGACAGACATGCAAAGAGAGAAAGACAGTGAAACAGTCTGGAAAAACTCGGAAAACAACCAATTCTTTTCAGCTGTGTCCTAAATGAAGTTGGTATATTTAGCTACCAGACAGGAGAGTCTGGCAGACAGATGATACTGAGCGTCTGCTGTCAGTTATTTGATGGATTTGCTCCTCATTCATAAGCAGGCAAATATTTCCAGCCCTAGTGATGGGAAAATTATTCTTTTGTGAAACCACAGTGCGTGTCTGAGTACGCTTTTATATGGGCGTGATTTTTGCAATTATAAGGCTTGCAGTTTTAAGACACATGGCTAGACAGACAGAAAAACAAACCCTTACTTTGATAGTTTATTTATTTACTTTGATAGCATATTTTTTAAAAAAAACTTATGGCTCTTTGCAATAATGAGGAAGTCATGTAATTTCAGGTCAAGGGATCATTCTTGAATTATTCAAACATGGGTGGTGATCCTGGTCATAACGCTTTCTCCTGGTTACACACCTTTGCTACATTACATAGGGATGAATAAATGGCTTTTGATAGATAACTTCTATTTTGAAAGCTTGAATCTGGGATCAGTTATCCATGACTGTCTTCTATGTGTTTTGTAGCTTTTGATGTGGTATGTATAATGTTTCATAGCTAAATTACCCTGACTGCAAACGCCATTGTTTTTTTTTTTGTTTTTTCAAACATCAATTTGCATGATATTTTAGATATACTAGGGTCACATATACATGATGACACAACTTGTTTACCAAGCGTTCTATATTCACTTTAGGGCACAAATAAATTTGCTTGCATTAAACTAAGTTACCCATAATCAAAGAAAGAAAAAATCAGACATGACTCAAATCATGATAATTTAAAGATTCATAAGAATGATAAAACAGAACACCTGGTGAGGGATATTTTCTTTATCTGCTATAAGTTAACAGTTTTTTATGTACTGCACACAACAGTCTAACTGTTCTTAGTGTTATAATTTTAATTCACTCCAGGAGTAAGTAAGCTCATATATGCAGATGAGAGATGTCAGCTCTCTCACTTTGAGTGAGATCAGCTGCTCCATGGTTCATGAGCAGCAGTGTGACAAGATGTGTGACTTCATACTTTTCAAGGGAAGCACCTGTTAGCCATTGCCTTCCCAGGTTAGTAGTGGACTTGCAATACATTTTTTTCCCAAGTATATCCTGCATAATTGTTATGTCTACTGTATAATGTCTGTTTACATAAACACCATTTTCCAGCAGCATCCTCTACTACAAATATTAGCACATGGTCCATCACATGACCTGATTGGCATGACAAAATGACAAAATGATTGGCCTCTACAGATTCACATTCAAAACATTGTTGTAAATTATCACCTCTAGCTCATCAAGCACCCATGCTTCACCTTTGAAATTCTTTTTTTTTTTTTGCATTGATACTTTTAACTAATTATGCTTTGCCCAAGTAAATTCATTTTAATTAATTTGCTTACACTGCCTCCATTCGCATTCCTTTTATTCATTCAGATTCAGTATATGATTCTATCCAAGTAATACAGCACAAATGGACTGATTCCTGACTCGGTTCCTACTTAAAGCACAAGCAACCTCTCGAAGAGCTGCTTTAGTTCAGACGTAGGCTCTGTGTAAGTAAAAGTGAAGTTATATTACTGTAACACACATCCTGTGCGGCTGCTGCTCTGGCCCGCTAGAACAAGAGTGATTTCACCAGGATGAGGCGTGGCTCCATAGGAAGTGCTGTGTGTTGAAGATAACAGTGTGTGTGAGAGAGAAACAGATTTCCAAAAGAAAAAAAAAAGATATGTGTGTCTAAAGTATGTGACAGGTCTATGCCTCTCTTTCCTCTACACACTGTTGCATCCTGCCTGTGTGGTGTGCTTTAATAGCCTTTAATGAGGTACCATCCGACCCTATGCTTCCTGCCCTCTCACTCAGTAACCGAAAGTCACACCACCCCTAGAGATTAACTCCAGCAGTTGCTATGTTTCAGGGGTTTAACTGAATGTGAATACATTATACGAAACAGTTTACTAACAAATGTAAAAGCAAATAAAAACAGGAGAAACTTTTTCATTTTTATTTATGGTTTAAATAAAAAAATCAAGAAAATGTCGTTGTGTTACACACCTATGATGTGAGGTCCTGTATATTTAGTGAAATGCGTAGAAAATGTGTCGCTATTGTAGCTAAGACATGACCATTTTTTAGGTCTACCACTTGCTGTTTATGTTTAGTCTTCTCTCTTTTGTTTTGGCACTTGCTAATCCACCAAAGAATGATAGATAAATAGCTTTGAAATTGTCCCAAGAATACAGACTTGAGGCATGCCGTGAAACTGTCAGCTATGTAAATCCAGGGTGTTTCCTGATTCCTTCAATGAGGAGCTGAGTGAAGGGGTTAGACAAAGTGTGAACAGTGAGACATTTCTTCAGTAACGTGTCATAGGAGTCCATATAGGAGTGCACAGAGCATGACTAATCCCAGGGGTGTATATAAAGGCTTACCACTAAGCTTTAACTGTCTGAAAGTGTCATTTATCTCTCACCGTTGTTCAGAGTCATGATGGACTGACATGTCACTATATCCATTGCTGATGCTTATAGATGTTTACACCTATATCATGCTTCCTAAAAGAGGAAAAGATGAGGGTTATGGGCTGTCGGCTCTTGTAAATAGTCCTCATTGCAGAACAAATCCCTTTTGCTGGGATCAAATCACAACAATCTGTCTTTCTCTCTCCCTCAGTGATCTGGATTTACTTATCTGAAAAGCAGGTGTTGATCCCAGAGTTTTCCCTAAATGTGAGTTATCCCAAAAGTTTCTCATAGAAACAACAACAGCAGTAGCTAAACATCCTAACATCCAATAACCTATTACATATAACTTAAACAACTTACTAGCAAATATCTAACTTTGTGGTCTGTACTTTATAAAGACAAATAAGTAGCAAAAAGCTCATTATTTAAACAAAACCATTTTTTATCTGATTTCAAATTCCATTTTTTTTTCATAAATCATCCACACTGTAGCTCCATAAAGTCATTCAGTACCGACCTTGGTTATATGCAGCACTAATCAAATGCCACACCTACAGGTGCAGATGTTGCTATTAAAGAAACAACTTCCACTGGATGCTACACCCGAGGGAGGATGGAGATCCCTGAGGAAAAGAAGGAACTGATAGACTTCCTTCACATTCAATTGCTTACTTCTTCCTCTAAATGGTGGTCTGAAATAGACCAATGTGTGGGAAGAGAAGGAAGGAAGAGGGAGAAGTGAACCACACAAGTGGCTAAACTGCACATCTTCAGGACATGGTGTTTACACAAAGTCAAATTTTTATAGTCATGCTACAATCAGAAGGATAACCACAAATCACGGAATGAAGAGGATGATGCTAATGAGCACAGAGGATTCTTCAGTATACAGGATACTGTATTGTATACATTGTATTATACAAGGTTACTTTAATTAACTGTAATTTATGACTTTTTTGCATGGTGGCCTATTTATTTCTATGCATGGGTTTTAAAATGAACAATTCATCCACCTCCACCCTTATATAAAGTACAACCACTACTTTAGCAGTGGTTAAAACTACTGTACTTCCTGCCCACAGTCTGGACTGGCTCACTGGAACACTGGACTGTGGCTTGTATACGGGAACTCAGAGATCATGCACTTCACTGGTTTCATTATGTGTGGATGGTGTGTGTGTGTGTGTGTGTGTGGTTGGTTTCTAATTTTTAAAGAATTGTCCACTTTTTTACGCCTTCATTCAAGAGACTCTTTATTTATTTATTTATTTATTTAACCAGGAGTGTCACATTGTGATGGTTTTGGAAGTGAGCCTTAGTTAAAAGAAAATTGAAAATTATTTTCAGAGCCTTAACACATTGAGATACAAACAATGTTTAAAAACTAGACACAACAACATTTTTTTTTAGAAATAGCAATAATTGTCTGAGGTGCTGTTATTAAAGAAAAATAATCATCTTTACACCAATCAAAATTGAGATTTCATAAACATTGTGCTACAAGTGATGAGACATTCAGTATAGTGGCATCTCAATTGTTAATAGACGAGTGTGTGAAAGGTCCATCACCATTCTGTCATTTCTCAAGTAGGGGTGTGGGTGATTTATTGTGCCTCATGATAAATCTGCAGATGAATGTGCTGGAGCTCATCTGTAACACCAGCTGATAAAGGAACAATGAGACACGGGTCAGCAACAGCCGCTAACTTGTCTCCAGAGACCAAAGATTAGCCCTCCTGCTCTTCCCTTTGAAAACACACATGGGCCCTGGAGGAAACTCTCATCAGTCTGCAATCTTTCACCTCTTTGCTTTCTAGTTCTCCCTCTACCTTTCTCTGTTTCTCTTATTTCCTACATCAATGCAACAAACACAAATGACAGACCAGAGTGAGTGACTTACCACTTAACTAACATCAGGCTACCGTCGTACCCTTTTCCAGCCCCTTTGCTCAATGTTCTCTGCACTTTCTCTCTCTTTCCCTTTGTTTATTTGGGCCTGGGGAGTGAACTGTAGGTCTGGTATGTTCAGCTTTTACTGTGTGCCATGGCCGCGAGAAGAAACACAGCATTTATTCCCTTCTGGAAAGTGTTTTCATCTGTAGCATATTTGTTTGTACAGTAGATGGTGTTAAATGATCAGCACAGTAAATGACTATTTAAAAACAAAGGGTTTTGAAAGTATTTAAAATTGACTTAAAATGTTCAGTTTTGTAAAAATAATATTTAGTGGATGGAGATAGATTCTGATCATGGCGATAGCGATAATCAAATATCCCCTGAGACTTTTAAATAGTTATCTTACAAAATGTTGAACAGCAGAATAAATAATTTTGGTTGTAAATTACCATTCAGTATGGTGGATGAGAAAATAGCTGGAGCTTGAATGGAAGTTATGTTCAAGGTAAGATCAGCTCCACTGTTTGTTGAGGAGTTCAGACCCAGAAGGCAATCAGTTCAAACTGAAGATTTTACACTACTGTTCATGTGGGGCAGTGGTAGAATAAAAAATATCACATAGGTGCTTTTTAAAATAAGATCCTACTTCCATGTGTAAAATTAAATAAGGCATACATTAGGACTGTATAAAGCATTATTCTTGATGAACCAGTTAGTCTTACTGTATCATGATATACTGTAAGGGACGCGTTCAAGTGAATCCAGGGATTGTGACAAAATTTCTGGTGAATGAATGCGTAAAACTTATTTAGACTTTAATCAGAGTACGGTGATGATACTCTAAGTTGCAGTAAAACATTGGAATGGTGCAAACATTTTAAACAACTCGTACAGTATGTCAATGATTGATAATCCCAACCATGGTGTCTCTAAGGCCACTGTAATCGTTTTCATGAACATTCACCAAGTGGAATGCCTGATCCTTGAAAATCGACAGATAACTTGTCACTAACTTGTTGAAGAGACGCATCTGTCTATGGGAGCACACAATCATTCACCAACACCACTTCCACATTACCGGAACTTGGCTGGGAGATACATCCCCATTGGCTGGGATTGCAACATCCCCATACAGTCCAGACCTCTTTCCAGGCCATTAGTGAAATGCTGGAATAAGTGCATTTGCGTAGAAGGGGATTATATCGAGAAATAATACTCTCATACTATCTGGCATTCCTTTTTTTTCTACTTTTGTGTTTGTATATAATTATTGCTATAAATATAAGTTGCATTCATTAGAAATGTTGCATTTTGTTATCCTTAATGAAGTAATTGATCATGTATGCCTCATGATGGACTTAAAAATAAGCTTTCATCTTCCTTCTTTAGATATTTTCTTACTGTCTGAAATAAAGCAACAAATAAATAGATTCCGTATGCTTGCAGTTTTTTTAATGAAAATACAACACAGATTAAATCTAGCAGGCATAACCGTAAGTTTATTTTCTAGTTAGCAGATGTTAGCTACACCTTTATAACACCAGGAAGCTGATTTTATTCTTCTATTAATTATAGAACTGTTTTACAAATTCAGCAGGGTCACACTTCTCAATCAACCTATAATCCAGCTCTACATTTGTATTGCACTCCATGCAGCTTTGACCCAAAGTCAAAATGAGCTATAAGGTTGATCCAATTCTTAGAGCCAGAAGACCCCTTAGCATGCCTCTTATCCTGGACAGTATGATCTCTAACACGATAATTTCATGTTGGCTTAGACATTGGGCAACTGGTTAGGAGCTAAAAGCAGGATGCAGGTCTGGCATTAGGACTGAGCCCTGTCACACGGACCCTGTTCTCTATGGCTTCCTTTTGTCTGTCATGGTTTCTAAATTTCTCTGCTGTAATGTTACTTTTCTCTGATTTTTTGACAAAGCGGCTAGTGTTGGATTATTTTCTCATCTGGCAGAGTGACCTAACATTTAAAACTAATCAACGCTTAGGATTGTGTTAAGAAAATGCTGAAAAACAGTCCAAAGGTCAAAAAAAATTTTTAAATGGGGCTATTGACTATCATAATTATGTAATTTACAAGCATAAACCACAAGAGAGTTGATAATTTTTTCTCAGTAATGACATATACTGTTGTATTTCATTCACCTTACACGAGACAGATTTATCAACACTATTAAATGTAATCACATCACATACTGTACCATAAAAACAGCTTAAGAATACTGTAGAAACCCAAAGTGATTTATCCATTTAATATTTAGAGTTATTGTAATGAAATTCACTATTATTAATTATGTTTGAAGTTAATAACAAGCAAAAACTATTTTTTTTTATTTACTTTTTTACTTCTGCCAAGTGCTGATACAGGAAAGTAATTTTTATTACTTAATCAGAAAAAATGATGGGAAGTATGAACTACACATGTCCCTATATATGCTTTTGCTTAAAAATGTTTTAGAGCACACGGATTAATATAGACCTGTGACTTGCCTTATAGCCAAAACAGTCAGGGTTGCTGTTATGTAAAATTATTCAGACAATCAGATATGCAGTAAAAATGCTCTAATTTCATGTGTCTCAAAAAAAAAAAATGGATCGAGTTTTGGTTCAGTAAAAAATCTGTAGTGGTAAATTACATTTAAAAAAAATTCTATTCATGTCATTGTGTTAAAAATAGGCATCTCTTTAGAACAGAAAGCCAAACAGTGTCTGCTAAAGCTATTAGAGCATTCTCCACACCCAAACAGCATCCTGGCCCTCATGACTGATGAGTCTGATCTCACCTTCGGGACTGAGTAGCCCTTGACCTCAGGAGATGATTGTTTACTACCAATTAAATCAACTCCCAGCTCTTCCGAATCCAGGCTAATCTGATAACGGCCCCAGCAATGTTGTTTTTCACTTTGGCTCGTGTGGACGCAATGACGTACTGGACAGGAAAGTCACATGAAGTTCAAATGTGAGTAATCACAATCATTTATTATAACATGATTTTTTTTTCACACATTGGTTTTCCTCTGATTTTTGTTTAAGTAATTCAGTAATTATTCATTTTGGACTCTATTTTTTTGTTTTTTTGTTTGATTTAGTTTTTCACTTGATTTACTTATTTTTTTTCAATGTTTTGTTTATGTCCATGATTCATTTATCTTAATTATAAATTATTACACATGAACCACTGATATAACCATTTCACTCTATGTATAGCTGTGCATGTGACAAATAAAATTGGAATTTTATTTCAAATTTTTATTGTGTTTTAATTTCATAGGATTTATTTTTCTTCAGGTGATTTTTAAATATTTTATTTAACAAATATGTGATTTCTTTTTCATTAGACTTTTATTTAAGTTTATTTTTACACAAATATGTTGACACAATTTTGCTCAGAAGATTAAAATTTCATGCGATTTTAGTCATTATTTAAGAAATTTATTTTGTTTATGGTCTGTGCATGGTGTGTTGAAGTCAAACCGGGACTTGTGATTAACTTTCTCCTGAATGAAGGTGTAAAAACTGATAGACGGAGATACTGACATCATTCCAAGCCGTCTTCACATGTTTGGGTTATTAAAGGAGTTCCTGGGGGGCCAGTGTTTCAGATGTGAAGTAGGCGGTCCGATCACGGCTCTAGCACACTTTCTACTTTGATTGTATCCATGTACTAGTGAAATGATGAGATAAGTGCATTAGTGTAGTGGGGGATTATATAGAGAAATAATAAGTTTTTACTCTCATATTCTCACAATCAAAAGTCTCAGTTTGACCTGAACACCATAGCATATTTTCACTTTGGATTTCTATGTATATTTGTCTTTATTTTACCATGATTCTCTTCACATGGTTTGTTCATTTTTATCAATTACTTTCCCTAAGACTGTTTCAGATATAGAGTCAACACCTCCACACTGGTCCTCTTATAAATATCTAACAGTACTTTTTAGCTAGTGGGCTAATGTATGGGAAAAGTTAGTATAGTAGTGTGCATATTAAGACAAAAGGAAAAGAGATGTGTACTGGCCCTCAATTTCCCCAAACTGGTGGTCCTGACATACAAGAAGAAATAAATCTATTCTACTAAAGATCTACCAGGAGAAAAAGAAAATGCAGTTGGATTACAATTACGATTATTGATTCTCCATCAGGTCCCTGAGCTGGACTAATGTTTTCACTCACTGTCATCCTGCTAACAGTTCACTTACTGTAATTCAGCTTAAAACTAAAGCCGAAGGCAGAGAGAGTGCCAAGACATTACTCTTTCTCTCTGAATAGTCCAAAGCCGTGGAGCATTGAGGCTGACATGTAAAATGCCGTCTTATTGGGTAATAGTCACATCTGAAAATGATCATGTATTACAAGCTGACAGCTGCATCAGCCTCTGAAGAAGCTCGGGATAAACTAACAGCAAAGAAACCAAAAAGTTAAGGCCTGACGAAACTTCCAAATAGCTTTGCCCACCAAGAGGGCCTGGCTAACCCTGGCTCACCCCAGAAACCTTGAATTGCAGGTAATGTTTTCCTGAAACCGTTCCAGAAGTTTGAAAGTTTCCATGGATGGGGGTTAGCCTGGAGAGTCAAAAGGCTCTGCTTGCTTGCGTAGAGTACCAACGGTTTAATAAAAGAACTCTTTTGAGACTGCCAGGAATCCTAAATCAAACCAGGGCAGCATGCTAACCATGCGTACACCTCTATGTGTGTGATGTCAGATCAGACCTCTCAGCCCTCAGCTCTCTTTGGACATGGGGATTAGGCCAGGCCACAGTACTTGCCCTGTGAGACACTTGTTGGGTTCAATCAAGGATGGCAAAAAGCAGACCTGTACCAGAGGCCTAGAGGGAACCTCCTGTTTTCTCCATCTACATGTTTGTGTGTGTGTGTGTGTGTGTGTGTGTGTGTGTGTGTGTGTGTGTGTGTGTGTGTGTGTGTGTGTGTGTG
>JAQMYL010000001.1:6968369-6983588 GCA_030014365.1 Clarias pachynema
GGGTGGGTGGATGGATAGATGGATGGATGGATGGATGGATGGATGGATGGATGGATGGATGGATGGGTGGGTGGATGGATGGGTGGATGGATGGGTGGATGGATGGATGGATGGATGGATGGATGGATGGATAGATGGATGGAGCATACCTTTTATTGTAGACAAGTAGTTTGGAGATGAAGTCCTTGGCCTGCTCTGAAATACCTAAGAACTCACTTTCCTCAAAGTTCCACCGGCAGACCAGGATGTTATTCAATGTCTCACTATCATCATCACCCAGAAATGGAGACAAACCACTCAGACTGTTAAGAACAAGTGGCACAAATAAAAAAAGTGAACTCCCCATTTCAGTGATGCAAACAACATGAAACACATTCCCATTGTTTCTGTACACAGGATGTTTGTCTGGATTGTATATTTGGTGTTTTTAAGTGCAGGTTTTAAAGAAAGCAAATAAACTCCCTTCAGTTATGATTAATCACTAAAACTAGAGTGCATTAGCACACAGGACTAGTTTAGAGATCTCTGATCAAATTGGGCAGTAAGCTCTTACAGCATGTAAGTGATGACACCAAGGCTCCACATGTCTGTGTTGAAAGATGCAAAGTCATAGTTGACCACCTCAGGGGCGAGAAACTCTGGTGTGCCAAAATTCACTCGTAACTTCTCCCGGGGTACGTATCTATTGATGATGAAAAGTGAATATTTACTTATTTATTTATTTATTTATTCATTCATTTATTTATTTTTACGGAATGCCATATAGAACATACTTTCTTGCAAGTCCAAAGTCGATGATCTTGATTTTGTTTGTCAACCTGCTAACACACAGGATATTCTCAGGCTAGAGAGAAAGACATAGACATTGTCACAATGCAGTTTGACAGATGACAATAAATCCAATTGTTAGTCATATTGGAAGAAAAAAATATGATTGTTGAGTTTGCCTTATTAAAGTCAGCTCTTGGTGAATTGTGTTACCTTCAGGTCCAGATGGATAATGTACATTTTGTGCATATAGCGCAGCCCCTCACAGATCTGTCTGACAAACATGATTGTGTCCAGCTCAGTCAGTTTGTAGTTCTCATCAATAATTCTGTCGAACAGCTCACCACCATCCACACTGGAATTAATGAGCATAGAAAAGGTAAAGAGGATTTTAAAAATGTACACACAAACAACCAACACATGCACAAATATGACGTGTTTATTTTATTGGGAGTAAAACAGGTTAACTGATCTTTAAAAAATAGTTGTATTTATTTTTTCACTTATCTTTATTTAGTTATTTATTATTAGTATTATTTATTATTATTAGTAGTAGTAGTAGTAGTAGTAGTCGTAGTAGTAGTAGAAGTAGTAGTATTAGTAGTAAATATTTCTGGCATTTATGCAATGTAGTCATGTGCTAATTAAAAAAAAACAGTAAGAGAATACAGATATACACAACACCAAATGCAGAAATTTGTTATAGGGCTTAATGCATACTACAGGTTTTAAAGGTACGGTTCGTCATTTAGACCCCTCTGCTGTCTATGAGGTGAATAGCAAAAATAAATCATTTTCTTCTACGTACAGTAAGTGCATCTTTAAACTTACATGTGTATTAAGTTGCCATTTAAGAAAATTATTTAAATTATGCAGCTTAGGTTTGACTGGGAGGTGGAGCTAATTTCTGGGTCAGAAAAATATAAAGCATAAGCCTGAATCAACAAATCTAGTCAGATCTGATACAAGCCAATAATTCAAATCCAAAATTTTTCTAATGTATTTTCAAAACAGATTAAACCTTTAAAAAGTTTCTCTATTAACATTTAACTATTAATTCCAGTCAATAATGGTCTTTCATGGAAAAAAGACATAGCTATGTTTCTTCTTTTTACCCTGTCCTCACTTTTAAATATAGCCTTACTGTAGAACTGTAATAAATCACTATGTGGTGCATACTATTCAAGGACGAGGATGATGTCGCTCCTGGATTCATAGGCGGCATACAGCTGGATCAGGTTGGCATGGTCCAACTGGTTCATGACTTGAATCTCATTCTTCACCACCTCCTGCCAAAATAAACAGAAGCATGCAGCGGTTCTATCAAAACCCAAATCTTAAATACAGGCATATGTGCATCTATAATTAGAATTATTAAAATGCACAACAATTAAGTGCAAGATTAGGCTTCATTTAAGCTATAAAAAGTTATTAAAATAAGCCTTGATTCAAGGATAGCAGGTTATCATTGTATGCTTTTGAATTCTGTAGTGTTTGGAGTTGTTTATTTAATGCTGTCATTAATTTTACCTTTTCCTTTTGACTCCGTGCTTTAATGATCTTGGCTGCTAGAGTGAGTCCAGATGAATTTTCGATACATTTGTGCACTTGACCAAAACGGCCTCTGTGAGACCAAATTCAAAAAAGAAAAGAAAATGAGTGAAGCTGAACACAGTTTTTAAACTTTCAAATAACAAATTATAAAAAAAAAAATGCAAAGCTTTGCAAATGAAGCAAAAATACATTAATGTTTTCACTAGCGTGTTCACTACATTAATGCAAAAGCTTTGAATTGAAACACTTTGCACTGATACTTATGATGTTTTTCTAAGTCAATCTGTTAAAAGCAAAGTCTCTTTGAAGTGCTAGATTAACTCTTACTGATTGGCTTCCAGCTGGCAAAAAGGTCTAGTTTCACATATGCAGAAAGCCCAGGATAAAAATAATTGCCCCTGACTCTGGAGCTATGAATAGAGCGAGAGGAGAGCAGCAGTCAGCAGTGGAAGGTTATGTAAAACCCGCCCTGTGAGGATTAAAAGGACTCTGCTGTCCACTTTCCGCACTCTTCACACCATTTCTCACATTCTGTTCTCTGCTTTTAGGTCTCTTAGCAGTTGCAGTGCCAAAGGTGGAGTGGGAATGGAAATGGAAAGGGAAAAGGTTACCCTCCAATGATCTCCTGGTGGTTGATAGTGTAGAAATTTCTGATCTGGTTGGGTTTGGCTGAAACCAAACGGTGGCTAAAAGGAGCTGCTGGTGGAGGGGTGCAGTCTGCACCAAGAATAAGGAGGAAAGAACATCAACATAAGATAACATCTCAACATTCTCTTCCTTCTCTGCTGTTTCCATACAAAAATCTATTATACAGTTTATTTAAAACAAATAAATGATTCATTTTAAAAGAATAAAGAATTTATGTTTTGTTTTGGAGCATTATTTCTTTTTTGTAAAATTTTTAAAAGTATAATTTACAGAATTATAGAAATGCTATCAGCAATTACACACCATATAAATGCAAAATTAACCCATTAACTATTTATTTTAATGTGCCTCAAAGTATAAAACAATCCAGGCCTCACCAATGAAGAACTGCTCACACTCGTCATCGTCGTCAAATTCCTCTTCTGTTTTCTTAATTTTGCTGAAATCTAAATTAATTTCGACTCCATCCGCTTTGAAAATGCCATACAGACTTTCTGGAACCTCCATTTCGTTTTCATTGGCTTCTTCATTGTTTTTTTCACAGTCCTGCAGCTCAAGACCATTTGACTCGCTGCTCGTGGTGACTTTGTGCAGCGGTTCTGGATCACAACTGAAAGAATCATAAACGAATATAACATTTTCAAATGAGAAAGATGAGGTTTCTACTGAAAAGAATTGAGCAAAGGCAAGTTGAAAAAACTAAAGTGTTAGGAATATTTTAATAAAGGTGTACTTTGACAGTTTAAAGATTTTAAATAAAGTTCAAGAAATCGGTTCAGTGGAATTTGAAATTTGTTTGTGACTGATTTATTTGTAAAAAAAAAAAAAAAAAAAACAACAAAAAAACAAAGCTGTTCCTAGAAAATGACAACCTGGTTCACATACGTTGAACTCATACAGTATTAATCTTTTAATATTTGACTTGCACTTTTGCACTTAAAACACTTGACTGATTAAAATTGGTACCTCTGTGATATCACAGCATCCTCGGTTTTCAAAACTTCAACCATTATTAAATGTTCCTCTTTGCTGTCTTCCTCAAGCACTTCTTTGATCTCCTCTTCAGATTTGTTAATCGTCTCATGCACTTCATCCTGAATCTCTTTATCCTGAATATCTTCTTCCTCCACTTTCTCATCATCTACATTTAACTCGGTGCCACACTCCTGGCTGTCTGGCTCAGGCTCCTCATGCTCAATCACAGGAACTTTGGCTTGATCCAGGATGAGATCCTGATGGTTTTGGCTGAGAGGCTCCTCAGTCTCTGACTCGGTGGATGATAGCGAGTACTTAGCATTCTCTCTATTAAGCTTCTGAACTTCTTCCAACAACAGGGCCTTCTTCTTCATGGAGACAGAGTCTATGGAATACAGAAAAGATGGTGACATTTTATCACATACCGCAAAAGATATTATTGTTTTCAGTGATGACCTTCAGTGGTAGCTGACCATCCCATATTATTACTATTAGTAGTAGTATTAGTAGTATTGTAGTTTTTTTTTCCCTCTGAACATTAACTGTGTATGTGTGCAGGAGTTTAAACTAAAACAATGTGTGAATCCATTTAACATCTAATTTCATAAAAATTTGTAGGTTTAAAGTTAAAGACAACACATCCTAAACACCCTAATTCACCTTCTATGAAATATCTGGAATATTTGATAAACCACATATTTAACAGGTACCATCTAAATCAGAATGATTAGAAATTTAAGAATTAGAAAAGTTTTCATCAATCCCTTTTTTATCATACTATTGTGATAAGTGATTGATCCTGTCACTTTGAAAGTACTGCCTTGTTATACAATTATATCAATTACAATATAATAATAATAATAATAATAATAATAATAATAATAATAATAATAATAATAATAATAGTATATACATTGCTAGAATGTGCCTATGTCACTTTTTTACACTTTTTTGGTGCAAAGAAACCAAAAGAGATTGTTGTTTAATATTAATTCCAACATTTTGTCCATTGCAATGAGTTAAAAAGTCACTCATGTTTAATCCACCATTCCTACCTGTAGTGTCTGGGGGCTTCTTTTTCTTCTGTGCTTTCAGCCCCTTTAGGCTAAGGCACCCCTTCTCCTTGCCATCTCTAAACTTGTGGTCCTTCAACTTTAGCATTACAGGATGAATATGGAAGAGAAACACACACAAAAAAAAAACAAGGTAAGTGATGAAGGAATAAATTGTGCTAAAGCATAACACACTCTTCCTCATTCTATGCATCTTCAACCAGCATAGAACAGTATTTTATATTGCAGGCTTCTGGTCACTATTATCACTATTCAAGATTCACATAATCTTAATTTTACAATGAAAGAATAAACATGGAAGAGAAAAATTAAAAACAAGGTAAGTGATGAAGTAATCCGTGCTAAAGCATACCACACTCTTACTCATTCTATGCATCTTCAACCAGCATAGAACAATATTTTATATTGCAGGCTTCTGGTCACTACTATCACCAGTCAGGATTTGAATAATAACAATGATGATAGTACACACTTTTGAGGGCAATGATAGAGATGAGTGAAGAAATTTGAAGGATTTCTTTGAGGACAGGAAATGCTTTGGTCCAGGAAGCTTTAGCTTATGAGCAGACTCCAGGCTGCTGGGTTCACATGCCACATTTAACACTTCTGTCCTTTTATTGAGTTTAGTAGAGATAGTTTTCTGTTGCAGACAAAACATGGATGGTAGGGAAGATCATGTGAAATAATAAACTTTAGCACAAGATAATTGGACAGAGACGCAGATGAATAAATAAAGATGCAACTATTCAAATGGAAAATGTCAGGGTGAATAAAACAATACATTTTATTGGGTTAATGTTCAGGAGAGTGAATAAAACAATATGATGAGTGCTTTAGATTAAGATTGTGTTGACTGGAAATGCTAAAAGCTTAGCTTTTATTCATGAGTGTAGGCCTGAGAAACAACTCTGATATCATCTTCTGGTCTACTACATTTAAGCCATGCATGTAAAATCCAGTCCAGTTCTATTCACACCAAGGACAAGGTCATTATCCATAAAATAGACTAGTTTCCCTTTCAACAAAACATTCTAAGCAGATCTTTTTCAGAATGTTTAAACTGGTAAGTTCAAATAATTATGTAAAAATTATTTACAAGAGACAAAAATGAGAGCCCAGTAGAGAACCTTGTGGGACTCCATGTTTAACAGGTATTGAGTAAGATCATTATTAAATAACTTAGTAAGCTGGTATGATGTGACCATTTTACATTGTTCTTTACAAATATACTTAGGTTCTAAACAGGATCACATTTAAAGTAAAAAAATAAAATAAAATAAAAAGGTTTATATTCTGCTGAGTAAAATGAGTTTTCCTGTATAATTACTGGTACTGAGCCAGTATGAATATGAAAACCATTTTGATAGAATCCAGAATATGGTCCTGCAACCAAGATCATCATCTAACTGAATGTTAATGGGAGTCATCAATTAAATTAAGAGTGCATATGCTATTTTAGTCTTCTTTTAATGGAAAAGGGATCCTTAAAAACACTGAAAACTATTTAAAAATCCTACATTAAAAATAAAAAATGAAAATTTTAAGATCTGCAAAAAAAAATCATAATTTCTATTCAGGATTGAGGGTTTCCCAAAGGTTTAGGCACCTGAGATTTATGATTCTGGTATCTGATCCTAGATCAGTCCTCTTATCCATAGTGTTAACTAGAGGTGGATAAGGCACTGAAACATTTGGAAATATACTGTTGCACTGTGGCCCAAATTTGAGCACACACACCTAAGGGTTTCCTGTGGCAATTTACGATTGCCATAAGTGACTTTTCTGCAGGATCGGATCTCCCAAGGGGCTGAGCTGTGGCTCAGTTCTGGCAGTCACATTCAAATGTGTCCATGACTGCCATTCCATGACCCAACACTTGTCTGCTATGTGGGAGAGAGAGACTCTGACGCAAGCACTAAAGACAACACGCATTCCCAATCATTCTCATCATTCTCCTCTTACTAAGGTGCTGGGAATCAATTTTTGTGCTTATTATCTAACAGTTCTATGAATCATACTAGCTATCATAAACCATCTAGTTAAAATGGAATGCATTATGTTAGAATTAAAGCAACCTAAGCATAGTGGTAAAGAGTGACAGATGGAAGGAATTATGTATGCCCTCTCAACTCTTATATGGTCAGCATCTAAAGTTAGTATTCATGAAGAATAGCCTATATAGAGCTAGAACAAGAAGGATGTTGTTCAAAGAGCATCCAACAACCTGTTCCTAATCTTGGCTATATACCTATATTGCATTACAGTTGGAGAAATGTGTTTAGCTGACTCTGCAATTCTGACTCACCTTGCCAGATACAGGCTCACTTAAGACCTGTCTCTTAGCACTATGTTTGCTATCCTGATTCTTGCACCCTGAAGTTAATGTCGCTTTGCATTTGCGTGGCCCCTTGAACATGAGTTCTGTGATTTTGGAAGTCTTGACTGTTTCTCCAATGAAGCTGACCACTTGCTGGATGCCCATCACCAGCCTCTCCATGCCTTCCAGCTTCTGGGTCTGCTGTTCCGAACGCCTGTTTACAGCCGTCATGATGCTACTCATTTCTTGGCACATTTCTTTCATCTCACCGCCAATGCCTCGGGTTGGTCCCTTAGTGCGGCTTGCTGGAGGAATCTCCTCCTTATCTACTTTAAGGGTTTCCATGTCTCTTTCTATGCCGACAAGTTCCTCTGACATGCTGTCCAGACGGCTGAGGACTTTCTCCTGGATGCTAATGAGCGTGTCCATTTTGCTGCTTAGTGACTCAATCCTGACCTGGATTAAATCAAATCCAGGACTAGTTTCCACAGAAGTCATGACGGCAGCACAAATGAGTTCCAACCAATGCAAAGCCGGTGTAATGCAAAGAGTCACAGCTGATAATGTCCACAAAGCGGATGTAAGTACTTCAATAAAAAATATATAGAAATATATAATAATTTCAGAAAAAAACTGAAACCAATACCTCCAAAACAAATCTTACGTCTTTGTTTAGAAATCAAACAGGTAAAGAACTACAAAGTCTCAAGTCCTACAATGACAAATGTGCTCTTCTTTCTGTACACCTCCATTTGGCACTACAGCAACTCTTTCAGATAGCTTTAAGAATAGAATGAACCTGCCTCCCTAAATGCAACTGCATAGGAGGTGGGGGGTCCTGTGTCAACAGGGGCCTAAGGGGAGGGCGGCAGATCAGGAAGAGTTATCTGAGATGTTTCAAATGCTGAACTCGAGCAGATGCTCAAGTTGGATACTGAATGCCAGGTGTCGAAAGGTTTCTGTGTATACACATCACATATACGCACATACAAGTATATGGAAAGACTTTTTCCCCCTCAGCATTTAGGATCAACTTACAGGTTGGAAAAAATGTTTAAGATGACGATTAAGGTTTTATTTGGAAGGGTTTAT
This sequence comes from Clarias pachynema, assembly GCA_030014365.1. Lineage (NCBI taxonomy): Eukaryota > Metazoa > Chordata > Actinopteri > Siluriformes > Clariidae > Clarias > Clarias pachynema. Next base: position 6,976,797 of record JAQMYL010000001.1, read on the forward strand.
GCCTAAGAATATATAAATAAAATTTACAAAAACACAAGAAGGTAAAAGAAGTTCAGTCTGGGGATACTTAAAAAAAAAAAAAAAAAATCTTAATTTATTTGTTTAATTCTGTTTCAATTACATCATCCCTCAAACAATCACAATGAAATAGGAATTGCATACTATAAAAATATTAGAAGAAGAAGAAGAAGAATTGCATACTATAAAAATATTATTTAACGGCACAATGTGGTTTGTTTCAACCGTAGTGTACCAAAGGCTAACAAGACCCCCTAACTGTAACCTTAACACTAGCTTTCACCATTGAAACTTTTCAGAAAAACCGAGTCATAAAAGTTGTTATTAGCTGGCACGATTATCATTAAAGCACTTAAATAGGTTCAAATTCCTAGACAGTTTGTTTTTGTTTGCAGACTAACTGTCCATTTTGTATTGTCACCCAACAGCAAAAACACCCTGACTCACTCATCAACAGACTGCAGGTGGCACACTACATTTCTGCATGTCATAGTGGCACAGGCCCCTCAACTGTAATGGGAGTAGAATGACAGCCATGATTTATTTGGTGTTGGTTTCCTGGCAAACACATCCACTCAAATCCTCAGAAGAAGCTTACTCATTCACAGTTAGGACAGTTACAGGTCAATTTTAACTTAGAGTATGAAATATGAATCTGTGCCCTGTACCCGTCCTATAAACATGGCATAACATAGCAGTGCGTTCCGACATGGGTACTGCAAATCAGCAAATTAAGAAAAGTGCAAAATAAATCCTCTCTGACATGAAGTTTCTTTGAAATCTTTCAATTTTTCTTTTTACTTTGCCAAAACCTAAAAAAGAAAACATGCACAGTCCAAAAGAAATCAAGCTCTCATTTGACAAAATTAATATGAGTTGGTGCCTGAGTCAACTCTCAGCCTCCATACACTTAGCTGCCTACTTTTTTTTTGCAACCTCTTAAAGTGTACCATGAATTTTACTTGACAAGCAGTGGCACAGTCAGTAAGCTGAGCCAGTTTTACCAAAAATAGCATGGCAGTTGGCTCGTTCCATAACACGTGCTCAGATCTGTACTTATAACCTCAAGAGGTTTGCACAACACTCATTTTGCATCACCTAACATTAAAACAAACTCTGAAGGCCATTTTTTATTTTATTTATTTTATAGGTTTTTGCTGCAATTATCTTATTTCAATGCCAAACCTTAACTCTCTACCTGAAACCGTTTAATCACAACGCTAGTATTTCAAGGAGCAAAACATTTTATTCTCTTCTGGATATTGACAAGTGACCCCAAGAGTGCTGTGATAAATGAGATGAAATAGGCCTAACTGACAGGTCAGGACTGTTGCACCTGTCCTTGGGCACCAACAGAGTTCAAGAGCCCAGTGTGAAGGTTGTTCTGTGTTGCATAGCTTCATTTATGAACATCAATGGCAACAAGTATACTGTTATGCATTAAAATAGTAATAGTATTTTATGGAACTAGAGGAATAAGCGAAATCAACTGCGTGACGTTGTTAAATCAGACTTCACTTCGTACAAGATCTTTGCCATACACTTACAAAAATTATATTTAAAAAAATATATCACAGAAGAACACAAAACAATTTATATATCATTAGCTAAATAATTACAAAATGATACAAAACATTTCAAACAAATTAATTATAGTATCACACCAAGTATTTATTTATTATTTTTGTTTGCTGATATTGACAAAAGATGCAACCCTAACCCAATAACTTTTGAATCATGATGTTTGATTTATTTTCTGCTTGACTTCCTCAGTCGAGTCAATTGTGTGTAAAATCAATACAACTGAGATGTACTTCAATTTGTCGAACTGCTTGTTTGACACAAGTATGTACAGTATTCACACCTGCCTGAGGAACCACAGTGAATAGTTTGATTTAAATGAACTTCTTATATGAAGGCACCCTATAGTGGCTCTGACAAGCTTATATGGACTGAGTATTTGGCTTGGTATGTGTGGGAGACCACAGACTTCACACCTGTGATTAGTGTGACGCGACGGAAAACATATAAAGCTCCTGATGCCAGGAAATGAAACAAGACCTGGGTTCTCAGGATAGCCTTGAACTGGAATGGGCCCATGCCATTTCAGAACAATAAAATGAAGAATATGCTGAAGCGGCTAACCCAGGATGACTGCTATACAAATTCTGTCACGTTTGTAGAGTGAAACTAAAACTTGAGAAGAGCATGAGAAAATTAAGTATAGCACTCCATGTTGGATGTGTCTTGCTATGCAAGTCGGAGTGCCAAGAGCTGGTACAGTATGGCAGTGAGAAGTGAAGGGAGAGAGATGTGAAGGCTGGTGAGGAATGCCACTTGGCGCACAACATTAATTACACTGACAGAAACATAACCCATGATACCCTCCCAGCCATACATAAACACAGAGTGTATGACCTTTCCAAGGAGAACTTGGAAAAAGGTCATCGAAGAAGGACTGCCCCTAAGGTTTGAACCCTCTGCTCTGGGACCCCTTGATTACTGGCTCTGACCACCAGAGCACAAATTGTTCTTTTGGCACTGCTGCAAAGTTGTAGTGGTAAACGGATATGCTCTGAAGGCCTGTCACTGCCAGAATAAGCATATTCTAGGCTAGTGCTAGACACTTGGGAGAATATAAACACATGTTGCTGGAAACCTTCTGTGCAGGTATTCAGCAGGAGCCCAGTGCTGGACATATCTATTTGGTGATGTCAGTATTATTAGAATTGATTGCCAGCACAATCAGAGTGTCGTGTCCTAAATAAAATTAATTAATTCGTTATTTATACTTCAGGATTGACTTTCGTTTCATAGTAAAACCAAATTATTTTGTCCTAGTCATTGCAGGGCATCAAGATGCCCCAAAATGTCTCAGTTTGTAAGTAGCCATGGGATTGCATCATGATCTGATGAAGCTTTGGCATGAGTGAAAATATCCATGTGCAGCTTGAAGTAAAAGCAGTAAGAACACTATGTCCTGGGACATTAGGAGCAATGTCCCTAGCGGTGACTTAATACCCCATCATTAGGTTCCAAACCCTGGGAATTTTGCTGCGTAGAATTGTAAGAATAAGACACCTCTGATGCTGTCCAATAACATCCCTGGAATGTAAATAAATATGCAGACTCCGGATTCATATTATTGATATCAGGAGACATTGAGATGCACTTTAAAAGATATTTTCTGGTCAGGCCGAATATCGTGCATGTTATTTGGTGCTGTTGTATATTTTGTGTTTCCACAGTGGGTAAACTAAAAAATGTACCAGTGAGCTCCAGTCATATGGCGCAGGGAAAGGTTTTGTCTAAGCCACCTGAGATGACTTCTATGTCGACTTTTTAATCACTGTGTGTAGTAAATCATACTTTGTTGCCTTACCAACCAATGAAATCCAACCTGGCAAACTTTAGTTTATGATTTTACACAAAACTGGATATATACAGTACATATATAACAGAAGTATATATGCATACTATATATACAGAAGTTATATATATGTATATGTGAAGTTCTATATAAAAAAAAAATAGTTAGATCTTTTTTCTAAATTCTAGAACAATACAGTTTTTTTTTTGTTTGTTTTTTCAAAACTATGAAATAACACATATTGCATTAGGCAATTAAGTAACAGACACAAAGGTCAGCTGTTCTGGAATAGTTCTTGCAAGAACAGTATTTTCAAGTACTGATGAAAACTGGCTATCATGAAGACCATCAGCAAGACCAAAAGTTACCTCTGCTGTAGAAGAAAAGTTCATTTACAGTTAACAGCCTCAAGAGTCGTTATGAAGGCTTTACAAAGGAAAAGTAGCAGATACATCTCCATATCAACTATTCAAAGTACAGTATCACCTGTTTTAATATAGCATATTTTCGATACCTTCAATATTGAAAGAAATAAAAATAAAGGAAGACTATGGAATTAGAATGTGCATCTAAACTGTGGACTGGTGTTGTATATTCTTTTTTGTTGCAGGACAAAAAAAAAAGAATAAAAAAACTGTCAATACTTTATTTTATTTTTTTGTTTTAATATCTGAATGTGAACAGCAGAGGGAGCTACAACACTTTCCAACAGAGAGTGCAACTTTTCACCTACTGATGCCAAATTATGTCAATATCTTTTAAATAAGAGGATGACACAGAAAATGGTGCTTCAGTATATTTTTTTAATTAAAAAATGCTATTTTTATTTATTTATTTTTTACATGTGCTGTTACATTTATGGAGTTTGACTAATAACCTTTTCTAGAGGATCTTTAGTGGAGGTTTAAGGGCCTTGACCAAGTGCCCAACAGTGGTAGCTTGGTGGTGCTGGGGTTTCAACTGTAGTTGAATCTGTAGTTCTGTAGATCTGTAGTTCAACATTGTCTAAAGTCTTAACCAATGAGCTACACCTGCTACACCCTGTCCCCTGTCTTTACCATACTTGCATATTGTATTGTTGTAACCAAAACAATATAAATATGATTCTATATTATCTTATACTAACTCTAAATGTATTTTTGGGTAATACTGGACTAAACATATAGCCTGTAGTCACTCAAAACATATAAACATTCATCAGGCTGCAACTTTTAGTTTTCCAGAAAGTAATATCTGAATACGAACAGCAGAGGGAACACTGCAAAAAAGAAAACTGAACAAGACAAAGCAAAATAGAAAACTGCTGATTATATTAAATGCAAAAATAATAATTATCATTATTAGGATGCAATATTTTACATTAAATTCTCTGTGTCTCAATCATTTGATTTTTACAAAAAATGATTTGTAGGTGCTTATTTATGGATTGTGCCTCACCCAGTAACAGTGACCAAAGCATACAGTGTTTGAGGTTGTTTTAAAATTTGCCTATATGAGATCCAGTGTGGGAAAACCCTGATAAAGAAATTTTTGTAATTCACAGTTTTCTACATTCTACAATCTATGATATTATGGAAAAAAAACATAATTTGTTATTGCTTTCAATACAAGGAGATAGAAGGAAATAGGGCTTCATGGAATGTCTCCATAATAAAGAAAAAGTGCACACCTGTTTTTCTACAGGAATCTTTACACAGCAATTCTTGTGTGATACTGTATACAATCATCAAACACGCAGTTACCCTGTCAACCAATCATGTGGCAACAGCTCAATTTGTAAACCAATTGTAAAAAAAAAAAAAAAAAAAAAAGGCTAAGATTTTTTTTCTAATTCTTTGGCTGTCCAGATGTGGCTTTGTGATTCTTCTTTTTGCAGACATATTGTTCATTAAATGTTTTTAGTTTTTTTGTTACTTTTTCTTCTGTTCTCTAAAGAACACCATGTATGAAAGTTATAATGATGAAGTAAATACATTAATGAATCATTGACTTGTCTCAGGTGTGAAATTCCCCTATCGGGAGTTTCTGAAATGTTCAAACAAATCCATTTGGTAACAACAGACACGCTATGGTTAAAGTCATTTAGATCATAATTTATCCCATTCTAATGTTTGATGTGAATATTAAAAAAAAAAATTTTTAATTTTTAAAAAGCTACATGATTGGATGATTGGACAATTACATGACAGGCCTGTTGTTACTAATTGGTAAATTTATACTGTATTACTTGGGGTAATTTCTCCTGAGTCTCTAAATGTGACTGACATAGCATATGTGGATAAAACACAATTCCAAGACTTAATTATTAAAATTGTCCCTATTACCTCATGTGTAAAATTGGTCCTGTTAGAATTGAGCTTTAGACACAGTAAGGATGCTTTAAAAAGTTCTCTAGGCATAGCTCAGCTCTTTAAATGCAACAAGTATTTAGATTATGGATCTGTAGTTTGGTTCAGACCAAAGTGTAAAATTATACATTAGTTTTGGTTCTCTAAGATAAATTCCTGGGTTGCTTAGCATTCACATTGTCATTTTAACGCTGAATCAAAAGACACAACAGAAGACATGTGAATTAAATATGGTGGTATCTGTGGCAGCTAAAAACTCATGAAGAGTTTATAAATGTAACATTATACATTGCAATCATGGACTGTCTGGAGAATAAAATGGTGGCCAATGTCCCTTATTTATTTATTTATAATTTTTTTTGCGACTAGATTTAATCCAAACTGTCACACGTGGTGACTGTCCCCCACAATAAACAAATAATTAAATAAGCAAATAAATATATAAAAGACAAACAGCAATTATTAATCCTTTAATAGACTCTCTCCTCTCCTGCATCTGCCTGCCTGGTATGAGAGCACAGGACCATGCAGTTTCTGTGCGTGATAATACAGAAAGGCTGTGTTCAATAACAAGAGCACTCAAAAATATACTGTATGCCATCTTGTTAAAAGGTTCAACTGTCATACGTTCGTGAACATTTTCCAATCACTCTTGTCATTGGAAGCAGCCCTGCTGGGCTATCATATGCACACCTGTTCTTGTGCACTGTCCATAGTAATGTCCTTGGATGCTCATTACATTTAACATTTCATTTGGCAATAATAATTTTTGGTTTTTTTCCATTTTTTTAATCTGGGTAGCAGGTGACATGGTGGCTTAGAGGTTAGCACTGTCGCCTTGCACCTCCAGGGTGCATGGATTTGGTATGTTCTCCCAGTGTTTGGGGGCTTCCTCTGGGTACTCAGGTTTCCTTCTACAGACATGCAGATTAGGCAAATTGGCATTCTCAAATTTCCTGTAGTGTGTGTTTGTATGTGCCCAGAGGTGGAAAGTAATGAATTACATTTACTCGCATTACTGTAATTGAGTAGATTTTTTGTGTACTTCTACTTTTT
>JAQMYL010000001.1:7002725-7019507 GCA_030014365.1 Clarias pachynema
TTCTGTTTCGGTCCGGTACATACCGGTTCTATAGGTACCGGTTCCGTATTGGCACCGGTTTTCGGTACCCAACCCTAATCGGTAGAAGGATGCTGGCAGGCAGGAGGTCTCGAGGAAGACCAAAGAGGAGATTTATTGATGTAGTGAGAGAGGACATGAATTTAGTTGGTTGGTGTGAGAGAAGAGGATGCAAAGGATGAGGGTTAGATGGAGGCAGATGATTCATGATTTCGGCTGTTCCCCTGAAAGGGAACAGACGAAAGACAAAGAACAAGAAGAAGAAGCGTGCATTGACATGCAACGATGTCCATCTTGATTATCACAGTGATCTCCTGTTTGAGTAACGCATGCAAAATTCAGGAGCTGTATAACCGTTAAAATCTATCCTCTCAGTCTTGTGCAAGATCAAGGAATCCAGTCCATGTTGATACTCTACATCAAATCAGCACAATTCCAGAATTTTTCTTGCCACGCACCTAGATTATAGAATTGCTCACTCCTTACACAGTCTTTTTTTTTAATAAGAATTCTTTGTCTTTTGACTAACCAAGAGATAAAAAGGAAAGAATAAAATAAATGGGAATAAATAAATGAGCAAGTAAATGGGTAGAAAAAAATGAAAATGAAAATAAAGAAAGTGATGCACGTATAATGGCAAAACAATAACAAAAATACGAGAGGAAAAGATTTAAATGCACCACAATAGAGGAAGAAAAATTGTACAACTGAAAACTGATAATCAATATGTACCGTGTCTGATATGTACAGGTGAGGAACACTACAACTGCATCTCAGCCCTGCATAAGTCAATGAGGGGTTCAGATGAAAATGCTGCCCTCTACTGGCTGGGCCGGATGTTGGAGGGAGGTGAGGACCCGCTGTATGTGGCACGCAGGCTGGTGCGCTTTGCCAGCGAGGACGTAGGTGAGTGAACTAAAAAAAAAAAAGGTGAATATAGGAAGATTATATTTCCATGTATGGGTTTTCCTTTTTTTTATGCTACTTTGATGAGAATAGGAAATAGCTGCACGGTTAAACTTTTGCACATCACCCGTGTAGAATATTCTAAACCTTAGCTCTTGTTGAAGGTTTGGCCGATCCTGCTGCTCTCCCTCAGGCCGTGTCTGCGTTCCAGGCCTGCCACTTCATAGGCATGCCTGAGTGCGAGGTAAACATTCTTCTGTGCTTGTAAGAATTTACACAACCTGTTTATATTACAATAAAATCAGGTGTCAGAACTGTGCGTATAAATACCCATCTGCTTGTCTAGGTGATCCTAGCTCAGTGTGCACTCTATCTGGCCAGGGCTCCTAAGTCTATCGAAGTATATACAGCCTATAACAATGTTAAAGCATGTCTAAGGAACCACAAAGGCCCTTTACCCCCAGTGCCACTTCACCTCCGCAATGCCCCCACTAAGCTCATGAAGGAGATAGGCTATGCTAAAGGCTACAAATACAACCCAGCATTCAAGGGGCCAGTGGACCAAGAATATCTCCCTGAGGAACTCCGTGGCATCAACTTTTTCACCTGGACGCCGTCTGACTGATGAACTCGCATCTTTTTTGTATGTGGGAATGTTTGCACTTTTGCAACTGTTCATGTTGTCAATAATTATACAATCTGCACTTAAATGGCATGTGTAATGTTCATTCATGACCTTTTGTCACTCATATAAAGTTTACGTTTTCTTGTTTTTGTAATTAATTGTAATGTAATTAATTGTAATGAGATTACTTGTATATAGATATACCTAAATAAAAAAGCTAAAAATTTGTTTTTTAATTGTGCCAATTTCTTTTTCTTTTTTTTTTTTACAAAATTTCTTCTGGTTTTCAGCCTTTTAAAAAAATAATGCTTTCTTTGAGAATTTTTTTTTTTTCTTTCTTTTTTTTTTACCAAAAATGAGTTGAGTGATTTATCATAAACTGTACTGTTAAATGACTGTGTAATGTGTATTATTTTTTTTGTCATAAAAAGTGCCCAGTTTCACAAAAGAAAAAGGCAGTGACCTGCTTTGAAGCTGAAAGAGTTAACTCTTACTGTTGAGCTGAAACTTCTGACATGACTAAATGTTGAAATATCATATCACTACACTCAAACACAGACACAAGTGGCCCTACATTGATTATCAAGAAAACATTGACGAACACATGCTATTGCCCTGGTAATCAAATATGAATATTATGTTGATAAGATGAACATACCCCTTTATTTTTTGTACTGAATTCACTCAAAATCAAAGTAAAGGGTTTTTTTGTGTTGTTTTTGTTTTTCATTGTCCAGCTGATGTCAGAGCTCAGTGATAAATGCGTGGATGCTGTGGAAACATTTCAGGAAAGTATTATCTTAAGCAAAATTGGAGTGAAGTCTATTATAAACATGTAGTAACTACTGTCTGGATACCACTGAATTCAGACAAAAGTAATTGAGATTCATTTGCAATAAATGTGCCTAATTTATCTATGAGGACTTTTTTTTTAAGGGAACGTTTTTGTGGTATAAAGCATTAGTTTTTGATTCTATGAAAATCAAAATGGAAATCAGCACAGGACTAAAAGCACTGAAAGTAAGATTGTTGCTGTCATGTGATAAAGATGTTTTGCATGAGGGCTAATCTCTATAAAACAACATGGTATAGAACGTCCCTTACCAGAGCTTTGAAGAACACCTGAAAGCACAGAGTTTTTTCTAATTACCTTCCTAGGTAAAAGTAATTGTCATTTTGGTTAATTAAGTCAAATTAAATTTAACTGTAAGTCTGTGTATGGGTAGTCGAGGTAATTGCGGCCAAGCAGAATATGATTAGTTCCAGCTTCTTTGCAGTAATTTACTTAGCCTCATCTTGTGAATAATGAGTGTATAAGTTTGTTTGTTTTGGTTGTATAATCATTATCCCACTATAAATACTTGATTTTCAGATAAATAAATTTTTGTAACCAACGCATCAACTGTTACTGGAGAGGTAAGCTTAAAGATTTTTTATTTTATTTTATTGTGAGTTTATATGCAAAACATATGAAGTTACTAAGACTTCTGTTTATGGCTCAAGTTTATATAATTGTTTTCATATTAATTATTTCATATTTTTAAATCATCAAGCAGCTTAAATATAATCTAAACAAACACCATAATAAGCGCATTAACATCACCAATATTCTGACTAGTAACAGTGGTGAAGAAGTTATCTATTGAAATTACATAATCTGAGGCAGTTGCGGTTGTTTTCTTTGTACAGTGGGATGTTTTGTCACAAACAAAAACTGTTAATATATGGTATGCTAATATGCTCACTTTCTAATAATGTTTTTTAAACCTCATGAGTGTAGTTGGAAAGTTGCCAAATAAAACATCAGAGATGACAACAATGCTATTCCAACTTCTGTTATTCACAGGTGAGTATATTACCTTTCAGCTTTCTTTCATTTGTTCCTTTATCGGTGTGGAACAAAGCAGAAATTATTCAAACAAACAAACAACAAAAAAATCAGGGTTAATTCCTGCCTACAAACATTTTAAAATCTCTTCCACAGGCATTGTCCATTCTTTCCTGTTTGCCTCTCATAAAAAGTATTATTTGATCCAGATGCCAAACACATGGAATGATTCCCGGTCTTACTGCCAAGCCACACACACTGACCTGGCTATCATTGAAAACAGTGATGACTTGGTCCGATTTCAAAATGACGCACAGAGGCAAGGTTTCAATTCAGAAGCTTGGATTGGACTGTACAATAACAACAGCTGGCACTGGTCCTTTAAAAATGAGCCCCTAGGATTTGCAGATTGGTTATTGGGACAAGCAAACAACAGACACGGACATGAAGAATGTGTTGTGATTGGTAGGATTGATTGGATTAGTGGGACTGGTTGGTATGATGCAGACTGTAACTCTTTACAGTACGTTCTCTGCTCTGATGGTAAGAAGCAATATCTTAATTTAGTCATTCTCTTTAGACTACTTGAACAGTGGCGTTCCCAAATTGCCCACAGTGCCTGAATGTGTGTGTGTGTGTGCGTCCTGCGATGAATTGACACCCAGTCCAGGGTGTACCCTTCCTTATGCCCTCAGCGGCATAGATTCCTTTTTGTTTTGTTTTTTATACAAAGTCCCTCCTTTTCCAAAAGCTCAAAAGGACAACTTACGAATAAGGACTTTAGTGGCCTGTTGTGGCCTGTTTGTTACTTATTTTATGACAAATGTAAGAAATTAAAAAACATTCCTTGTTAAAACTGCATATTTTAGAAATACAAATTTATTCAGAACTTAATTTGTACACATGCGTTAACTTCACTATTAACATTTTTCATTAAACTGCGTAAACTTTACAGGCATATCTATGTCTTGAATCTTTTATTGGTAGTTTGAGTAACATTTCTGTAACGTCTTGAAGTAGTAAACACATATGGAGTCTAAGGAAAGCACACATTAATCACACAATAGTCAATATTTTATTAAAACTCATAGAAATGGTAATAAAAGAGAAATTTAAAAAACATATTTTGTGACTGTAAATTAATATACAATGTCCATAAGATTAACTTAAATATATATTTTCAGGCAAAATATATATATATTTTTTTATATTTTTATTTTTTTTTTTTTTTTTTTTTATGTTACAGCTAGTAAACTTGGCCTTGCCAGGTACATTGACCCTGGTCCTCAGATGAATTGGTATGATGCTCAAACTTACTGCAGACAGCATTACACTGACTTGGCCTTCATCACTGACTCAGCTGACAACACAGATGCATTCAGCGTTTTGCAAGGAAGGATAGGACTGTTTTGGATAGGCCTGTTTCACGACTCCTGGAAGTGGATAGATCAGACCAACATGTCCACCATAACATGGGCTCCTCTGCAACCCGATAATATGCTTGGCAATGAAAATTGTGGGTTTGTAGTTAACAATCATGCATCTGATGCACAATGCACAGACCAAAGACCTTTCTTCTGTTACTCAGGTAAGTAAAAAATATTGGGGGTTTGTATGAAGACCTGTTTAAACAGCTTTTCATATGTAAATTACATTTGTTGTGTGTATGTGTTTCTGGATCCAGAAATCACTGGAAGAAAGCAAACCATAAGATTGAAGATTAAATTTAAACCGGATGTCAGTGATCCTGGAGCAAAGGCAGCCATCTTGGAACAAGTGAGTCTCATCCTCTAAAGTGACTCATTTGCAATATATACAGGGTGTCCCAAAAAATATGACATAATGTGAAATATGAATATCTGAGTAACTACATGTGCTAGGCAAATGAAATGAAATAGGCTTCATGTTGAAAAATAAAATATTTACTTATCAAAATTCAAACAACATATTCAAATGGATATAGATTTTATAACCAATTTTACAAAGCATCACACATCAAGTCGGTAGTCCTGCACTTGCCAAACACGCTGTACCATATCTTGTGTAACATTCTTCAGTCCATCAATGATTCTCTGCTTGAGTTCCTCTGGCTTGTAGGAAGAGGGGGGATAAAAACCAGTCCTCTCAGCCTAGTAGAAAAAAAAAAAAACACAAGATGTTAAGTCGTGTTGAACATGTTGGCCATTTCAACAACGCATTGTAAAACAGCACAAAGTAAAACATTAAACTTGGTTAGTTTTTACACATCTCGTTGAGATAATTTGAGCGAGAATTGGCTATGTTGTTAGACTTTTTTTGGGGCGGGGGGACACCCTATAATTTAACACCAGGAACTTAAGTTTTGAATCATGTTTTTGTTTATTTAAGTTGCCATCAGAAAAAAGAATGAACACCTACCTTCTGTTCATCTCACTGGTTCAAGTGTGTTGTAATAATGGATAATTATTAATAAACATTTAATAATGATTCCTTCTTAGATTAAGGAGAACCTGATGAAGCATGGGTTGGCAGAGAATACCACACTCAAATGGATAGAGAAGCCTGATGGTGTGGCTTTTCACAAGGAAAAGCTTAATATTTCAGAAAATGCAACTGACCGATCATGTGATCTTTAAGTCTTTTCCCATGACTATATCATTTATTCTTGTGAATGCACTGATAGCTTTGTATGTACATTGTTTGGTTGCACATAAAATGTAACAGTAGGAACCAAACTGCTTTTTGCACAGTGCCCTAAACCCCTGGTCTGTGATTACTCAGAAACAGAGGCAAAGCCATGAGAGGACGGTGAACATTTTTAAATGGCTGATGTATATGTGTCTATTGATGGTTATCAATTTGGATGCAATAAATGAAGGTATATATTTGGTAAATTTACCACAAAAAAACCCACAAAATAATTGTCAATTTGCATACTGCATGCAGTAAGCTCAGACAGGGTTAAATAATTTAGTTCTGTTTAATAGAAATCCAGGTAATAATTTGTACTTTGCATTGATAGTGAGTAGACTATATAATGCTGTCTCTTCTGGTCTGTTAATTAAAAACTATACATAATTCAGTAGCTGGTAGAGGACCAGGAAGTGAACACAAACTTCACCAAGTTTTAAGGCTTTACACTAATTTCATGTCATTTGCTGAATGATGTAAAAAAAAAATCTTTGTATTTGTTTGGCACATGATTATGTTGAAGAAGAAGCTCTGTAGATGTGAATCAGTCCAGCCCTTTAGACCTGCTCAGAGAAGCTTCTTAATTATTCCACAAAACACAAATTTTTTTTTATTTATTTATTTATTTATTTTTGTTAAAGCTGCATTCAGCTGTAGCTAGAATATTCTTAAAAGTTTTCATTCTATTTGCTTGTTTATTATACAGTATTTATTTCTGTTAATTGTAAGACCCTTTTGTTTAATGTATTTAATTATTTTAATTATGGCTATTTTAGACAAGTCAAGTCAAATTCATTTATAGCACATTTAAAAACAACCGAAGTTGACCAAAGTGCTGTACAATGGAATAAAATTACCAGAATTAAACAACATAAAATGAAAGCAGATAAAATTAAACTTAATTATGAAAAAAGTAAATACAAATCAGTTAGTGACAATTATTAGGCTAATAAACAATATTCAAATGAAATCATTCATTTCATTTAAATAAGTAATCAATAAAACTAACTAAAAAGTAAAATAAATAATTAAAAAGAATGAAGGGGATCAAAAGCTGTAAAAGCCATTGAAAAGAAGTGAGCTTTCAGTCTGGATTTAAAAGTGTCTAATGTAGGTGCTGTTTGAATATTAAATGGTAAACCATTCCATAATTCGGTCACCTCTTTAGTTTTAGTCTTAAATATTTTGTGATCCTATTTTCTGTTTTTTAATTTTTCATATTTTAATTATGGCTCTATTGTGGTTGCTTTCTTTCAGTTTGATCCTTATATACAGTATGCTTATATTTCCCCAATTTGCCTGTCTTTACTTATTATTTGTATTTCTTGTAGTAGTAGTATTTTATGCTATCTACTGTCCATGGGTCAGTAGATAAAGTAAAATTAAAAAAATATATTAATTGACTGAATGACTGATTGATTGATTTCAATTTACCATTTTCCTATTAAAGTGACCCATAAAAGCAATGAAATTATTATTATTAGTATTAATAATAATAATAATAATAATAATAATAATAAGTATGATGATAATAATAATAAGTTTTATTTATTAATAAAAATATTGATAAAATTATACATAAATTGTTCTTGCTTGTAAAGCAACTTCAGGAAATACCAAATTAGAGAATAATTATAGAAGATGCACTGTGTTTTGGTCAGCTGGCTTCAATGCTTTGTTTAGACAAAATACTATGCATCTGGCAACAAGGGCAACTATCAAATTAAGCTATTACCTGTGAACTTGGTGGGAAATTAGCCAGCCTAATGTGAAAAACTAATTATACTTTAATGATATTAAATAAACATTAATAAACCATGAAGTGCCTCATGTACAAATCTCTGCGTTTTTAGATTTTATTAAACCACATAAAGGGGTTTAATGGCATATGACCATGAACGCACAAATAAGCCATGCACTTGGGGAAAAAAACACAAAGTGTACATGTTTCCCTTATGACTGGGAAGACTTGATATAAAAGGAAAGTGTGTTTGAATGCATATTATGTTTAATCTACTTAACTATACAATTAGCATCAGAAAGTGCTGCACTTGTCCATTCCTTTCACATGGATTTAACATTTAGCTGAATTTGACTGTTGAGTTGAGCATCCCAAGTGATTATGAATTATTTAGTTTAAATAAAAAACTAATGCAGTGATAGCTCAGTGGTTCAGGTGCTGGCTTACTAATCAGACCAACCATGCCCCTTGTCCTTGGGGCATTCAATGTAAAATATTTGTTTTTAAAAAGGTTGGTTTCTTACTTTTCCTAGTAACACTATACTTCTTGGTCATAGGGGAAAAAATTTAAAGCTTCTATGCAAATTGTCTAAACAAATAATTGAATCAAATAAATGCAGCAAATGGTCCTGATTACAAGTTAGATTACAAAACCTTAGTGTTTTTTTTTTTTTTTTTTGCTCTTATAGGCTTATAGGTTACTTCACTATGGCTCAACTGAAGAAAAAAAAATGCTCACCTGCTTTTGCTCAGGTGAAAAACAAGTGAAGCAAAAGGCTTTGATTAAAAGGAAAAGTAGTCATTAAACTGTAAGGGGAAAAATTGATTTGCGTTTTTTTTTTGGGGGTGGAGGGGGCATTTATTTTAGTAGAGAGCATGCAATTGTCTGTGAGCCAATTTTCTTTTATAAAATGTAGCATAATGCTAATAACAATTAAAATGTATAAATTGTATAAATAAATATGTTTTGATACGAGTGGTATTGGAAAATAGTTTTAAGGTTCTTCTTTTGAATGGCTATCAATTGGAATCGGCTGATAATCACCTAGTTTTTACAGATTATATGCGTCTCCACTGGCTGATCACGTAAACCAATACTATTTTGATGACGCAAAATACATGAGTCAACAACCGCATCAACATACTGTGCCATATGCAAAGCTTTTTTCTAAAGCCAAACCACATGGGTTAACGTCTGCCAAAGGTTTCAATACAACAAACCTTATTCAGCACTTATGAACAATAGCTAAATCTAGTAAATCTAGTAAGTCAACCCACACTCAACCACCTATAGCAGAAGTGTTCAGGTTTACCTTAGCGACTATTTAGCACGGCTGCACACATTCTGGATGATAAGAGGAATAGACTGTGTATTAAAAATGCAGACATTCTGATATTTATAAAGCAATGACTTTCTTGCCAAGAACAAAGTACCTCAAGTGTGTGTTCATTTAAAAACGTTCAATGAAGTTTTGATTTGTTATTCATTGATGCAGGCTTCTTCCACATGCTAGAGTACATGTTATAATGAGTGAGTATAGGTGGACAGTTGCATTTTACGGCTATAAATAGTAAATAAACAATAATATACAATAAATAGAACATTTTATATTGCAGATCCCAAAACACCCCACACACTTGTGATCGGGAATCATTGATCGGTGATTGGTACTGGCCGATTCTGATTTCTGTGATTGAAGATTGTTTATTGGCTTCCTAAAACTCTGATTGGAGCACCTCTAATGAACCTGTTATAGTCACACTCTATAATAATTTTTCAATAATATAAATATAAATGAATGCAAAGAAATACTATGCCACTATTTCTTCTTTATAATATATAATACACTGTTGCTGTATTTGCCTCAAATGTGCAGAGCTGTACAGAAGTAGCAACTGTGTTTTACTTTCCTTAGTCAGTCACAAATTTAAATGAACAAGAAATCATCTCCAACTCCAGAATGCCTGACTTGTGTTAGGTCATGGTGCACTGGAAAAAAGCTTCAATGCAAAATGGATAAGGAAAAAAAAAAGCAAATAAAACAAATGACTCTATGTAATGGCAAATGCTGCTTGGTCAAATGTAAATTTGCAAATCATTTGACTTATTTTTACTTTCAATCCCTTCGTCTCACTCATCATATATACTGCTTTATCCTGTATACAGGTTCGCGGGGACCTGGAGCCTATCCCAGGAGACCGAGGGCATCCTGGACGGGGTGCCAATTCATTCCAGGGCACACTCATATGCTCATTCACACACTATGGACAATTTGGGAACACGAATTAGCCTAATTTGCATGTCTTTGGACTGTGGGAGGAAAACGGAGTACCCAGATGAAACCCACCAAGCATGGAGAGAACATGCAAACTCCACACACACAGACCCTGAGGTGGGAATCAACCCTGGAGGTGCAAGGCAACAGTGATTACCGTGATTTTTACTTTCACTTAAATGAATTAAGTAAATTAAGTACTTTCTGTCAGAAAAATAAAACACTTCTTTTAAAGAACCAGTAGTAACTATTATGTGGGGTCATTTTTATCTAAGTGGAGTCATTTACCAATATTAATTTTTCTGGCAACCTGCCTTACATCAGGCCACACCTGGGTTATTTTCCTAGACCAGCAAGGTTATTGCAAGCATAAATTATAAAATGTATCTTAATGTTGTTAGCTATAGCATTTTTATGTAACAAACACAATTACATATGTATACATACATACAATTACATATACAGTGGGGCAATAAAGTATTTAGTCAGCCACTTATTGTGCAAGTTCTCCCACTTGAAAAGATGAGAGAGGCCTGTAATTTTCATCATAGGTATACCTCAACTATGAGAGACAAAATAAGAAAAAAAAATCCAGAAAATCACATTGTAGGATTTTTAAGGAATTTATTCGCAAATTATGGTGGAAAATAAGTATTTGGTCAATAACAAATAGGCTAGGCTCCTAAGTGCCAATCAACACTGTTTGATTGACTGGAAAATCTTTTAGAATCTTTCTGATTCAAAAAGATTCTTGACTCAACCCATTGAGAATCTTTGGGATGTGCTGAAGGAGACTTCAGTGTTGAGACTACAGTGCTTCAACACTCTGCAAAATGCAAGATCTTGAAGAGAAACTATTGTAACATGGGACTGAAATAAATGTTGTGAAATTGCATAAGCTTATCGACCTCAATGCTATTCCTATTTAATAAAAACTTAATAATAGCTTCACACATTCTGTTATAATGAGTGAGTATAGTAGGATGGTCACAGTTGAAATAAGCATTTTAGTGTTTATGAGAGCCCCTTGATGCTAGTTGAGGCATGGAAAATTGTCATTTAAATTTATTTCCTTTCACTTAAATAAACTAAGTCAGAAAAATAAAACACAAGGCTTCTTTTAGAAAACCTGTAGTCACAATACTGTAGGGAAAAGGACAGATATGTCTCAACTCTTTTCCACATTAATTTTACTCTTTATGCACCAAAATCCATTTAAGTAGAATAATTTGCCAATGGCAAATCGTTCTGGGAACCTGCTTTACATCAAGCCACCCTGGCAAGGTTTATTTTCCTAGACCAGCATATCCTGTCAGGTTATTGCTAACATACGTTATAAAATATCCCATACTGTACCCATAATTACTGTAAACCATGCACTTGCAAAACACAAAGTGTACAGGTTTCCCTTAAACATGTGACATTGCATTAACTTGGCCCAAATTGTGAAATAATGGGTCTGGGAGCATGAGACATCACTATCACACTTGGATTGGCCACCACACTCCATTCCTACTCCATTTCACATTTTACATTTAAGCTTTTAGCAGGCGCTTTTATCCAGAGTGACCAACAAAGGTGCTTAGACCCTCATTTTGACCCCATTCAATGTTTAAATAAATGATTGACAAATTTGTTTTGCATTATATTCAGTGACTTTTCCTAATTTAATGGGGATAACTGGGTAAATGTAAAATTAACATGATGATATGTTTTTAATGTCCTGTACACATGTTGTATGCATCTGTGTTCTTTGGGGTCAAATTGACTCGAGGCTGTTTTAGCTGTATAAAGCATATAAGAAATATCAAACATTTTTATTCATTTGTTTTGGTTATTTTTGGTGATATTTTAGTCACTATAACATGCAATTTTATAATCTTCAAAAAGCTTTAGGGCACTAACCTAACATAACTATAACTTTAATATTGCAAGAACTGCTGAAAATGTACACGACATGGGGAAGAAATTATGACATTTCACTGTTTTTCACAATCCAGGTCCCCACCTGACTATGGATAAATGTCTGGTTGCATTTTGTGGACGTTGTCCTTTCAGACAATAAATGCAGAACAAACCGGCCAAATACAGTATCATAATATGGTGCACAGTCCAGCTATGCCTGGAATATGTAAGCGTACACTGGTAAATCCCCTGGGGAAGCACCTGAAAACAATCAAGGCATGAGGGCACACTTGACATGGCTGAAGGACTGAATGGTCATAATATTACCTTTATTTACTTATTTTTTTACATTGTACGCCATGGGTGAAAAACTGCTGAAAAGTAAAGTTACCATCTTGGTAGTGGTGAGAAAAGTCATGCTGAAGTTTCCTCTGATTTGCTTGTGATGAAGAACAGGAAGGTATCTTCAGTGTTTGCCTTCACTAACAGAACCACTGTTGTCTCCAATTTCCTCAATAAAGAGAAAATGTCCTGCTGATAATCACCATGCACAAAGATGCTGTCCTGTCCACTCTCTGCACATAATGTGTACAGTAGTACAGACAATGATGATAATGGTGATGATTATCTTACAAGTAAAATTCTTTAATTTTTAAAAAATTGTGTTTGTTTTTTTTCTGGGGTCAAATTGACCATTAACATAATACATAATACATGCTGCTATTTTAATTTTTTTTTTATAATAAAAAAAAAAAAAAAAAAAAAAAGATTTTCATTACAAACATTATAGATAACAAAAATATGTATTTAGAAATAATATAAAGTCATTAAAACACCGAAAAGATATCTACAATTTTAGGTCAATCAGGTCAATCAGAATCTTTCTGATTCAAAAAGATTCTTGACTCAACCCATTGAGATTCTTTGGGATGTGCTGAAGGAGACTTTACACAGTGCTTCAATACTCCCATAATCAAAATGCTAAATCTTTGAGAGAAACTAATGTAACACTGGACAGAAATAAATGTTGTGACATTGCATAAGGTTATCAACCTCAGTGTTGTTCCTAAAAATATCTTTACCAGCAGGGCAGATTTATAGCAAAAATAAATAAATAAATAAATAAATAAGAATATTATTATTATTATTATTATTATTATTATAATCATTAAAGTCTTAAAACTATGCTTAGGATGAAACATTCTCTGTCTTGTTGAAGGATCTGATAAACAAGATATTTACCTACTAATTAAACTGAAATCTTGATTTACTTCACCTATTAGTCTGTTGGCCATAGGGGGAAAATGTGTTTTTCTGTACCCTAGATCATCACCCCAAAGGAGTCGTTGGCCATTACGGGGAAAATGACTGAGGAATTATAAATTTCCATCCTTATATACGGTCTATATACAGTATACTGTACTAAGGAAAGACACCTTTTTTGTTAGCTTGTTACAGCGCTGTTCTTATGCCGGACCGACAGATGGCGCTGCTGAGGAGGGCTCTCCTCGTCTCGGAGGCACCGAAGAATGTGTTGTGTAAATATGGCGGCGCCCTGCGGTTCCATCATGCGTCTCCGCACTCTGTGCAACCTTGGGAGCAAAACCTTTGATTTTAGAAGTAGAACCGGTTTGGACTGGACTGGTGTGAGCCTGTACAGGACCCGAGCCGGAACCGCTCACAGCCGTGGAGAAGCCGCCACTGACACGGACGGAGGTAGTGTTACAGCCCGGTACAGCACGATGGCTGTGTCCCAAATGACTTCTGACTGGTGTTGTAGTCCAGAGTATACAGTGATACAGCGTCTCAGATTAGGTTTTTACTGTTTATGAGGTTATTCGTATAGAAATGTGATTGAGAAACCTCGCTGTGTGCTCTGTGTCCTGTGTACAGCCTTGGGCAAAGGTTTTGAGAATAACACAAATATAAACATTTAAGTCTTCTGCTTCGGTGTTGTTAGATCCTTCTTTGTTAGATGTTACTACAGCATACTGTAGTATAACTGAAAACATTTCACAAGTGTCAAAGGCTTTTATTGACAATTACATCAAGTTTATGCAAAGAATCAATATTTGAAGTGTTGACTGTTCTTTTTCCAAAACCTCTGCAATTTGCCCTGGCATGCTGTTGATAACATTTTTGCATAATAAATACTTGGAGTTTGTCAGAATTTGTGGGTTGTGGACTGATGATGGCGCTCACCTTCATACATTTCAAAGGGGAAGCAAAGAAGCCACTTCGCTCCAGGAAAACATCCGGTGCAGACTGATATTCTGCAAAAGGTACAGGGATTGGACCACTACTGTTCACTGCAAAGTCATTTTCTATGTTGAATCCTCTTTCCGATTGTTTGAGGCGTCCATAAAAAAAGCTTGTCCAGAGAAGAAATGTTGATTGCTACCATCGGTCGTGTGTTATGCCAACAGTAAAGCATCCTGAGACCATAAATGTGTGGGTTTGCTTCTCAGCCAAGGGAGTGGGCGCTCTCACAATTTTGCCCAAGAACACCGCCATGAATAAAGAATGGTGCAAAAACATCCTCTTACACCAACTTCTCCCAACGATCCAAAAACAGTTTGGTGATGAATAATGGAGCACCTTGTCATAAGGCAAATGTGATAACTAAGTGGCTCAGGGAACAAAACATCAAACTTTTGGGTCCATGGCCAGGAAACTCCCCAGACCTTAGACATTAAGAACTTCGGCCAATCCTCAAAAGGTGGGTGGACAAACAAAAACCCACAAATTCTGACAACGCCAAGTAATGATTATGGATGAATGGGCTGCAATGCAAGAATCAGTCAGGATGTGGCACAGAAGCTGATTGAGAGAATTATTAATATAATAAAAATGACACATTAATATTTGTGTCTTTCTCAAAACTTTTGGTCACTGATGTAGTGCACTTCATAAAACGATCTAGAACCTATTGTAGTTAATGAAAGGTTGATGCAACTCCCTGCACTATAGCAGGATTGAGGTATTCATTATTCCATACACTATCATTCATCTTATTCTACTCACACCTAATTAGAAGCAAAAGGTGTTTCTGAAACAGGATGTTAAAAAGCTTCAAATGTAGGTTTGAAAGTAGGTGAATGAGCTTTAAATTCAAGTGAGTTTGGAGTAAACCGGGACTTCTGTTTCCCCCCCCACTCCCAGTACGTGTTAATATGATTGTTTGTGATCTCTCAATATTAGGGTGTATTATACACTCGTATTTCTTTAAAAAATCCTTTCTCTACTGGATATTGGTTATAGATTACTCCACCGAGTGTGTGAATGATTTGTGAGGTAATCTGTCGCATAAAAAGCTCAAATGTGTGTAATCACCAGGCCAGTCTGACCTCCTTATGGAATTCCCCGAGCCAAAGAATCTTCTACATTCAACCTTGTCCAGATCCCTGGGACAGTCAAATATCTCTCGATATATACGGTACAACTGCACAGACGGAGATGTTAAGGTACAGGCAGAATCAGCTCTGAATGAACATGTTTTAAAATATTATTAACTACAACAACAACAAAAAAAATAGAAGTTTTATAGTATTTGTCTTGTTGTGGTCGTGTTAGAGGGCGACGGTTACACTGTTCTGGCCTCAGAGGATCGAAGTAGAGGGATTCGGGTCCCGGAAACAGGAGGCAGAGCGACGCGCTGCGGCAGCTGCCTGCCATAGGCTGAGAGTGAGTAGAGGCCATGCCCCCCTTTTTTATTTAATAATATATAATGAAAACATAGCAGTCATATGTAGAAATTATGTAAAGATTGAATCCTTGGATGGCAGACATGTCTTGCCTGATTGTTGACTCAGACTCAAGCTGTGCTGTTATCTGTGTGAACAGGAACTAGGAGTTCTCAGGCCTGGGAACCAGCTTCCATCTCAGAGGTTAGCCAGGCAGTCTGGGTGGCGCTCGGCCGTCTGGGAGGATGAAGAGGAAGACCCAAGTGTGTGTAAAAGCAGGGAGCTACGCAGGACTATGAGCAACAGGATGAGAAGAGCTGCGGGAAACCTGGAGTAGGCTGTTAATTTATTTACCCCTACACAATGACTTTGTGAATTTGTTCCACTTTTATTTAAGTGACCCTGTGCAACTTAAAACAATTCTTTCAAAACTTGAACCTTTTAAAGTGTTAATTTTAAAACATGTTTTGATTCCATTATGTGCTTGCCCTGAGTTGTATTTATTTGCTTTTGGGTGTAGAGTGTTGGAAGAAGATCCGGAGGTCTCAGAGGCGCTCGCCATCTTCTCAAAGCCAAAGGCACTACTGGCGAGGGTTGTTCAAGTAGCCACGACATCGAATGGAGTCAATGTAAGTTGGCTATAAAAAGACCATGCTGAGCAGGTCACAGAGTTATTACATCAGGTTTGGGATCTGTAAGTTAAAACATATGGGGATGTGCCGTTATGGGAAAATAATCAATATCCAATGGTGTCCTGTACGAAAATGGATACCATCACAAGTGTGTCTATTCTGCTGTTCTAAAAAAATTAACTTTCAGACTAGTCTGAACTACACTGTAGTATTAACTTAAGACTGTATAATGTAATATTACAGAGACGATATCATGCTTAATTGTAACAGCACTCCTTTTTGTTAATGTGTGTAATTCTACATGCTTCTGATTCTGTAATATAATATAATGGTATTTTATGATTGTATGATTTTTTTTTCATCCACTCTTTCTAATAATCTTTTAACCTAATGAGTCTGTTTTATAATGTATGGTTTAAACTAGTGATGCTCCGATTGATCGGCCACCGATCATGATCGGCCGATATTGGCTAAAAATAGCTTGATCGGCGAACCCCA
>JAQMYL010000001.1:7111845-7123687 GCA_030014365.1 Clarias pachynema
TCACTTTTATTTCTTTGTTTTTGTTGTGACTGGCAGCGGTAGCTGCTTGGCGCTTTCGTGACTTGTCACGTGACGTAGCCTTATCAAAGAACTTAATAAAATATGAAAATAGATATTCCCAAATATTTTATATAGGCTATAGGGAATTGCACGCAACATACATGGATTTTTTTTTATTTTGTTTTTAATGACCCGCCCCAACCCGCCCCGCAAATAAAGTGACAATTTCTTTAACCACCCCAACCCGACCCGCGGGTTACCCGCGGGGTCCGCGGGTTACCAGACGACCCGCGCATCACTAATGTGCGCGTAATATGACACTGTGCCGGTTCACAGAAAGGTTCTCTTTCTCTTTCTCTCTCCTCTTACTTTAGCTTCTCACACGTACACGAACACACACACACAGCGTCTGCACACATAAACGGAAACACTTACTGTATCTGTCAGGATTTATTTTTACTTCTTTTTTTTTTAAGGTACAGTGCAGGTTAATTTGTTTTATTTTTACTTAATATTTTGTATAAATTTTTTTTATGCCTTTATTTTTTTGGACTGTGGAATAATTTAAGTTTCCATTATTTCTTATGGGAAAATTAAATTTGGCTTACGAGTGTTTTGGAATACGAGCCCGCTTTCGGAACGAATTATGCTCGTAATCCAAGGTTCCACTGTACTCAGCAGACAGGATAACTATGACTACTGTCCATGTTAAATTATTTGCAATACATATCCAAACATTTCTGACTCAGCATGCCATCTGTCAGCCCTGAAATTATTGTGTCCGCATGTTTAAAAATATGTTATGTAATGTAACAATCATTAACTCAAATTTAAATATAATTTTCCTTTACAACAAGGGAGGTTTCCATCACCATCACTATATAAGGATCACCACTTACCTCATGGGTTACATCAAGCTAAGGAGACTTCTGCTTAGATGTAAGTGGATGTTTTTTGTGGAGAGCGTTTTATTCAATGGTTATGCTTTAATGTCTTAATTTCTTGCAGTGTGTGGAAATCCAGAACTATGGCTCGTCAGACTGCAGTGGTGTTGCTTCTTATTCTCGCCATAGCAGCGACTACTTTTGGTAAGGGTTTGAGCTTTATTAAGGAGGATACATATAACTAAGAATAATACAGTTGTCAAAGCACACATACTTTGACTAAAAGTATTTAAATTAATATAGTTATTATACAGTACCTCTTTGTTTTGGCACATTTGACCTTTGTTAAAATTATGACTTGCTTGGCATATCATGTGATTGTTGCCAAATCCATGCTTTTTTTTTTTTTTTTTTACCAAAAATTTCTGCTTTCTGTATGCCAAATAAATGAAAAGAAGTTATTATGCATGCTAATCTTTATCATTTATTCTCCTTTTAAGCCTCAGATGTGGAGCGTCTGTCAGGTAAAATTAAGACACAAATTTAATGGGATCAAGAGCAACAATCATCAGCACTAATATTTCCTTCTTTTTTTCTTTTTCAGATGCTTATTTTGAAAAGCTCATACAGGGTAAATAATAAAAAACCTGCAAACGAAGAACATAATTATAACAATACTTCGTTATTACTGTATTGGCTGGTATTTTAAGATCATTTTTTAAAATAACTAAAGCATATCAGAACTGAATGCAGAGTAATGTCCAGTGCTGAGATCATAAGATAGTGTCAAAACATCATACTTAACAAGTGACAGCAGCTGTCTAATCTATTTGTCTTTATTTGTTTTCCGCCCATTTATTTGATTTTATTTCCAATAATACAGCAGCTCAAGCGCGTAAAGCAACTGAAAAGTGCGGCTCATGCTGTCCAACTGGCTGGGTGGAATTTCGCGGGCGCTGCTTCTTATATCAGGGGAGCAAATTGAACTGGGGTTCTGCTGAGGTTCCAATTCCATTTATTTCTTCACTTACTTTTGTTGTGTTTATATAACAGAATGAAATGTGATTATATGTTTAGCTTTCAGCTGTGATAGATATTAGCTATACTGATGTCTTATTATATTTGATTGGCATTAAGCTGTAGGTTAGCTATCAGTAACAGCACAGGACAGGATCATTTAAATCTTTAGTTTTCATTGAGGTATAATTTGGCTAATTAATCAGAAAATTCCAACT
Source organism: Clarias pachynema (assembly GCA_030014365.1). NCBI lineage: Eukaryota > Metazoa > Chordata > Actinopteri > Siluriformes > Clariidae > Clarias > Clarias pachynema. The sequence goes on from JAQMYL010000001.1 coordinate 7,113,965, forward strand.
CACTAAATCAGTTAGTAAGGCAGTCTATTTAATCTTAAAGAAAATGATGTTTCAAATATTAACTTACATACACATTCATATAAAATATACAAAAGGAGTTTAATTGTTGGTTCTCTTACAGATTAATCCTTTTTATTTTAAGACGGAAATAATGAAAAAACTTTGGGGGGGGGTTATCATCCTGTGCTGGTGTGATAATAGATTTAACATACTGTAAATAAAAAAATAATAATACTTGCATTGTGTTTAACTAAATATCTCCACTTATACTTTTACTCTTAAAGTAAATAGTATTTTAAAATGGTTTATGACCAGTCTAGAGTGTGACAGAAACGTAGGGTTAAAACATGTGAAATTTTGCATGGTTTATGAATGTACGCTGATGCCCAAGCTGTTTTTATTTTTCTAGCGACACTGTGTGAATCTCGGTGGACACTTGACCTCAATGCAAAATGAAAATGAATACCAGCTGGTCAAGTCCATCATCCGTACTTATGACAAAAATGAGAATCCAACATGGATCGGCCTGTCTAGCTGTCAGACGGTTCGTTGATAAGTATCAAAACATATTTAATCACATTACATAATCAGATGATGGCACTTTCAAATAATCAAATATTATGGTCTATAATGGACGGTCCTCTGTTTATCCTTTTAGAAATACAACTTTTTTTGGTCTGACGGCACTCAGCTGACCTACACCAACTGGAATCCAAGAGAACCAAATCGTATATTTGGAGAGTGCTGTGTGCAGATGAACTATGGCTGTAAGCAGATCTGGAAATGTCTTCTTCTTCTTTTTTTTTTCTGTATTTCTGTTTGATTTTTAAAAAAAAATATAAATTAGGGTTTGGTGTGTGTTCTTTCTGATGCAAACTTAATTATATACTGTGTATTTTTTCTGTGTCCATAGCATACAAACACTGGAATGACATCAGCTGTAACAAGAAAGTTCCATTTGTGTGTGTCAAAAAGCTTTAATTACGGCATCACCATATCAACTAATATACAATTATACTATTAAAATTTTCTTGTCACTGATGGCTTTGAAAAAACCTCATTGTGGCAACTTAATATGAGCAATAAACAATCTTCTGAACTTTGGTGTTGATGAAATTATTTTACTGTTATTAGTTAGGAAGATATACTCAAAAGAAATAGTTTTCTGCTTCATTCAATTTTCAGAAAAGAAATATTTTACATTTTATTATATTCAAGGTTTCAAATGTATATAAGACCCTAAACCTAATTAAATTAATTCATAAAACATAATAAATAAATTAATAAATACCATAAAACTCAAACAGCAAATCTCTGTGCAGGCAACACACTCTATATTGTACAATCCTAAGCCGAATATATGTTTATGGTTAAAATGTTCTGCGCTTTAAGGGCTACACACAATTGTCAAAAACTTAACAACTTAGCATTTAAAAAACTTAGCATTTAAAAAATATGGAGGTAAAACCATTGTCAGAAAAGATGCAAGAATTATAAATTATTTCAATTAACACCAGTAGATGTGTGCACATCTGTGTGTTTATACCTCACCTTCATCTTTACCATCATTGTCATCAATAATAAAGTGATAACCTGCAGCGTCTCATGGGAATTGAACCCTTCTTGAGCGACTTATAGAGAAAAAGTGCTTTGAAGTTTCCATCATTGGTTAGATACTTACACTGGGTTACTAGGTTACTAAGTTCCATCAGTCAAACACAGTTGGGAAGAGTTGTTAAATTTTTTTTTTTTTTTTTGGTGGGGAGTGAGTTATAGTCCAAGTATTGAAGAGACAGATACATTTTGAGTCATCATTTAAAGATTGTCAAAACCTCAGCTGTACAGACATCTAGAGGAAGTTCATTCTACCACTTAGGTGCCAGAACAGAAAAGAGTCTGGATGAATGTCTTCCTCAATCCCTGAGAGATGGTGGGATGAGGCAAGGATTGGAGGGAACGTGGTGCGCGGTGAGTGGTGTGATTAGAGCAGAGAGGTAAGTGAGTGCTGAGCCATTTTTAGCTTTGTAGGCGAGCATCAGGGTTTTGAATTTGATGCGAGCAGCTACAGGAAGCCAGTGCAGGGAGCGAAGCAGAAGGGTCGTGGAGAACTTGGGAAGGTTGAAAATGAGACATGCTGCTGCATTCTTGATCAGCCACAGACAGAGGTGGAAAGTAATGAATTAAATTTACTCACATTACTGTAATTGAGTAGATTTTTTGTGTACTTCTACTTTTTAAAGTAGTTTTTAAAATCTTTAATTTTACTTTTACTTAAGTATGTTTTTTGAGTATTGTACTTCACTACATTTTAAATGTGTAGCCTGAGATGAAAAAAATGGGCAGATTCGTCTGATGTTGTAAAGAAGAAATAAACAAGAGTGAGTAATGTGAGCAATGTGTGGGGAAAATGACAGATGATTGTCCACAGTTACCCCAAGATTGCAGGCAGTGGCTGATGGAGTGATCTGATTGTTGTCCAGGGAGGTCACAAGGTTTTGCCCGGGGATGAATCGCCAGGGATGAACAGCAGTTTGGTTTACAACTGTTTATTTCTTTGTATTAATGTTTTAGGGAGTTAGAGGGTTCTTCCACATGGAAAGACAGGCAGAATATGTACGTGGGCTTCAACCTGAAATAATAATATTACTGATTACATTAAAGCTGATCATCTTATTTTTAGCTTTAACCTTTGAACTATTTCTACAAACTCTTAACCCGTCAATGACAGGTACTTATGCTAGTAATAAATATACCATAATATAATAAAGGTCCCTGGGTTAAAATTTTATGTGGCTAATAAAGTTTATCAACAGTTACAAGTAAAAGAAATGATGCCCTCCATCAGGTTTATGTTTTGGTTTACATGGGCCTAGATGATGTTTGTATGTTCCTCTCTAATTTCTATAAACAATTAACCACAACAACAACAAAAAGCCACAACAGTTCACATATTTCAGTAGGTATTAATCAATCCCCAAATAAAAGTAAACCAACATTTAGAAGCCAGGTGGAAAAAGATGCACACCCTTTAATAATTTCAAGCTTTCATAAGTAAACCCTTTCTTTACAATCATTAATAGAGTAATTATATGTACAAAAATAGTTAATCTTTAAAAACTGTGCCTTCTCTATAAAAAAATTAACAATATTAACAATAAAAAATGAATTACAAATAATAAATAATAAAATTTATGTTTTTAATGTGCTGTATTTTATCATTATACCAAGTCCCTGTTTGAGTCATTTATATAAAAACATGGATGACTTTTAGCACTTTCCTTTATTTCACCCATTTCTTTAGCAATTCCACTGAAAGAGACAAAGTTAATCTATATCACTTTTTAAGTTGAGATAAGAATCTGTTCCACTGGAAGTGTGGAACAGAGCATATTTAAGTACTTAATATGGCATTAGATTATATTCTTATGTCTTTAAACACTATTTTGGTGATCAAAATATGTACATATAATATATTTAATGTTTTTAACAATTAAAATCAGTTACTACATAGTGCTGTTAAATTCTCTTTTCTAATTGGTCAGAAAATGTTGATTAGTTTTCTATAACAGCAGCCAGGCAGAACTGCAGCTGTGAATCATATTCATGATATTAATGTGCCTGTTCTAATATGAACTTGGGACAGTATTTAACTCTTGGCAGAACTCGTTGCTTGCAAAGAAAGACAATCATAATACCCTGGCTTGTATACATGGAGCTTGCGTGGGATTCTGAGGTTTCCTCTGGGTACTCCAGTTTCCTCCACAAATTAAAGATATGTATTGTAGGCTGATTGATGTTTCCAGGTGGCCCGTAGTGGATGAATGTGTGTGTGTGTGTGTGTGTGTGTGTGTGTGTGTGTGTGTGTGTGTGTGTGTGTGTGTGTGTGTGTGTGTGTTTGTCTATGTTAATAACATTCAATTATTTATAATTATTTATAATTATTCAATTATTAATGTTACCTTACAGCACATTAAAATATTTCGCATATCCCAGTTAGGAAGATGGAGTCGGAGCCTAGGGTCATCCAGGTTACAGCACCCCTGGAGCAGATAGGGTTAAGGGCCTTGTTCAAGGGCTCAACAGTGGCAACTTGGTGGTACCCCCAATCTTTCGATCAGTAACCCAGTAACCCACACCCTTAACCATTTGAGCCACCACTGCCCTCGCTAGCCTTGTCCTTGCCTTGTCCTTCCTATTGCATCTTCTACTTACAGCAAGAACTGCAGATGTGTACTTTTGGGTTAATGCAACAATGACATAGATGAATGACAAATGAAAAGATTTAATATGTATAAAGCATCTATATAAAGTAAACATAATTATTAGTTATTTGTACATTTGTATTTGTACAGTAAAAATATATATTCTAATATGCATTATCACTATTTAAAGTTTATGTGACAAATATTAAAAATTACATTCTGTGTTAAAAAAATTTTTTAAATAATGTTGTTGCTCTTTAAGTGGTATTTTTGTTGTTGTTGTTAATAAAAATGAATGAGTCAGTGTAAAGTTCCAAAGTTGCATAGTAGAAGAAGTGAGTAGCTCGGTCTGTCCGCTGTGCTTTAATAATCTTTTCTGGCACCAGGAGAGAGTCAAATATACAAACATGTTGTCGGTCAGAAAGGTCTCTGTTTATTAACGGCAAAAGATAAGGTTTTTATATGTTTGACCAAACACCTGTGCCATCGACATCTGTTACTACAAAGAACATAAACCACTGTAAAATATCCTGGTGAAATGCTGAAGAACAAAGGAGTGTAAGTTAGATAGGTGTCTGTCCAGAGGTAGAGATAGAGAGAGACATAAATAGAGAATGAGAAGGTGAGCGTGAGGGCATTAGCACCTTTAATAACTGATGCAATTGGAGACAGGAAGGGAGCAGCATGGAAGATTTAACGCGTTAATATCAGATCTATAAGGAATAAAGCGAGACAGTAGAATTAACTTCTTATATATAAAATAATTCCCTTACAGACAGTGAAATTCTTTCTAGAATCAATGTATGTTTTGTTATTCAATGTAGTTTACACTTTATTATTATTATTATTATTATTATTATTATTAATGTTTCATTGTAAATACACAGAACATGAATAATGCAAACATAAAAAATAGGTAAATAAATAAACAAAAAAACTAACAAATACTACTACTACTACTACTAATAATAATAATAAATAAATAAATAAATAAATAAATAACACATCGTTAATTTGACAGAACGCATCAGCTATAAACAGGGAGTAGGAACCATTTAATATCTTCTTAAATTTCAGGGGTGGGATTTTCAAGGCGTGCCGCGCACATTCGCTGATTTTCAACTCATTACTTTCCGGAAGTGTGATTTTTGGATTGTTTGTAGATCGGATATCTTACCGGAAATTCCGGTTTTTCTCCACTTCCGATGAAAGCCGGTGACAATGAATGTGTTTTTGCGGACTTTTTGATGTTTTTTAACACAATTTTTTAAGGTATGAATTTTGGAAAACTAAAATCTAATCATTATACGCAAGCAGGATCGTTTAGTATAAATATTCCGTTTATTTTGTAAACGTTAGAGAATGGCAGCTGACACACTTGCTGAGTGTTTGACAGGTCTCGTGCAGCTAGCACGAAGCTAAAGGAATTAGCAGCAACTCAGGGATACACAGCTCCTTCATTCCTGTATTGTCATTTCTATTCATATATATTTTTAGTCTTTCCGCGATGTGGAGGAGGTGTTTAGACTTTTAGTTAACGTTGTTCAAGGGATATGAGCTGGTTATAGATGAATAATCCGGTTCAGTCTGGTCTTAATCAATCGCGCGCGCACATCATGGTTTATTTATCAGATTGCTGTGACAAGAGTGATTGTTTTATTTAGGTTTATTGACATGACTGTAGCCTCAGATTCCTGATCTTGGCTGTGAGAAGAGAGCCTGATATGGTCCTCTGCTGTTGTAGCTCATCCACCTGAAGCTTTGAGTTTTGGTGTCTCTTGCATGTTGAGATGAATTTCTGCTCACCAAGGCTACACAGAGTGACTATTTCAGTCGTTGCTGCCTTCCTGACAGCTTGAACAAGAATGCAAGTTATCGAGTATGCAGATCTGCTCTGATACAAATAAACAAACAAACAAAAATAATAATCATGTGCACCAGCAACATCCACCCAATCTGCACAAAATCATGTTGCCCTTCAGTTCAGAAAGCTCCTTGTCTTAAACTAGCTCTCGTGATAATGTTTTAGCATAAACTGTAGCATGTAGGTCACTTACCGTGAAGATGTCACAATTATTCAGATACTCAGTGCTCTGATGTTTTTATTGTCCTGAATATGTACCTGTTGCATTTCTGGCTGTACGGGATGGTATCAGAAAGTTTCGAGACTAGTTCTGTAACACGCCAACAGATAGCAGCACAAGGCTGCACACACAGTCACAGGGAGCTACGACCTTCATAAGGCAGTGTGCCAAAAGACATCGCCCTGTGTAAATCGGAAGCAGTGCAGCTGGTGCTATTCCGACCACATCTGCTTTTTCACCATGGACAGCAAATTAGAACAAAGAGCGAAATTCTGCGTGAAACTGGGGGCAAATCTGATGGACATGATTCGGCAAATTTACGGCGATGCTGCAATGAGTCATTCAAGGTGTTTTGAGTGGCACGCACGCTTCAAGAGCGGAAGAACATCACTGGAAGACGGCGAGAGATCAGGCAGATCTTCGATGAGCTCAACCCCCAAAAAATGTCCAAACCATTCGGCAACTTGTACATGATGATCATCTGAGAACAATCCACAACGTTGCCGCCATTGTCGGTGTGTTATACGGAACAGTCCAGGTAATCCTCACGTGTGATTTGAACATGCGCTGTGATTCTGCCAAGTTCGTCCCCAGGCTGCTGACCAAGGAACAGACAGAACATCACATCAAAGTCTGCCAAGAACTCCGTCAGCGTGCCGCGGATGACCCGTCCATCCTTCATGTCGAGGATCATTAACGGTGACGAAACTTGGGCGTTTGGTACAACGCTGAGTTATAACGCTGAGCCCGCCATCTCCATGACCGAAAAAGGCAAGGCAGGACTGCAACTCAGCCGAGTCCATGCTGATCGTATTTTCCGACATTCAGGTTTTAAGGCGTCTGAAGGAGGATATATGGATCTGTGGCATGCAGATCTCAAAACCTTTTGATACCCCCTCGTATTAGTTCAGATTTAACTTGTCCCTCTTACCACCACTATAATAACCGAAACCCCTTTGGATTTTATGATTGTTTCCCAGATCACAGTGAGTCCAATATGGGTCTGTTATCTGACCCGAACCGAAGGAAGGCTCTGACCAGTCTCCTCACCCGCCTCAACACTCCCATATGGTAAGCACTTAAAAATAACTCAAAAATAATCCATGTAGCCATGAGTTGGTCAAGTAACATCTTTTTAACGCCCTAATTGGACCACAGTGTGGTGTGCTACCTGGCGGGCATCGCCTGGTTCATGGGCCTGGCGTTCGAGCCGTTCACTCTGAGGACGTACATGTCGGAGAACGCGATGGGTTCCACCATGGTGGAAGAGCGGTTCCCTTCAGGAGAACGAGCTTTGGCTACCGCACGGGAGTTTGCAGCTCAGAAGAAAAAGGTTGGGTAAGTAGATCAGTCTTTCATAAAGTGGAATGAAAACCAGGGACTGTGTTGAAATGCCTTATAGAGTATGAATGCCGCTTGTGTCGATCTCGGTTGCTGAAGGGGCATGCCGGTCGACTGGCTGGTGAAGACGATGCAGGCCAGAGGGCTGGAGGTTTTCACCCAAAGCTTCTCGCGCACGCTGCCTTTCCCTGACGAGAACAAGGAGAGATTGGTGAGTTTCTACACCGGATACACAAACATGGCTTTATCGTCATGACAACATATTGTACAACATTTCATAATTAATGGAGCAGCAAAATTTAATGAAGTGTTGGTTCACCTCAATCTACTAGAACAGGTTCAGGAACAGATCCTAAGTCTCTGGACCTTTACGATTTTCCCTCGAGCAGTGTTTTGATGATGCCACTCTAAAAATCTCTGTTTTATTTAAATGAGATCTGGTTATTATGGAGGCTAAAACGTATGATTTTGATCATTTTCATCCTTACCAACTGATTAATTTTGCCTGGAGTGTCTAGAAACTTATGAGATAAACATCAAAAGACCACATTCATGAAAAGAAAATTACTAATCGCCTAAGACTTTCACAGCATACTGTAGGACTGATGTAATATGTGTACTGTGTTATTTTTATATAGCAGTATATTATTTATGTCAATATATAATATTTTTGTATATGTATTAATGAGCAAAGTATTATTCCTTCATCTCTCTCTCCCCCTTTCTCACTTTGTGTTTCACCCTCAGATGGTTCAAGGCACTAACGTATACGGGATCTTGCGAGCACCCAGAGCGCCACGGACAGAATCCCTGGTGCTCAGCGCCCCCTGCAGTCCCGACAGCAGCAACAACCAGGCAGTCGGCCTTCTCCTCGGCCTCGCCCAGTATTTCAGGAGTGAGAGGCTTTAAAAACTCGATTTATACACTTTTTCATGATCATTAAAATTATTTACAGAGTGTTAGATTGGCCATTTCTGTGTAGGTCTGTTTATTTATTTGTTTGTTCTGTTTTGTGATTATATGTTAATATGTTTAAAAATATCCTTGCTCAGTGGTATCTTATGAAAATCAAGACATGAGACTAACGTGAGGTGAGAGGAAAGTGGGTGGAGCTTCCAGAGTGTCAGACAATAATAGAGAGATAGGATGATAAACATATTAACTCATAGCAGAGTTATAGAGAGTATAAAAAGAGTTCCTGGCCAAAACTGTAAAATAAAACATATTAATAATAATAATAATAATAATAATTTAAAATAAAATGCAGTCTGAAATGACAGGACTTCTCCAGTGTTTTTCTGTTTGTTTTTGTTACCCGTCAACTGTTTTTGCACTCTGCTACGTAACACCAAGTGTACTGTTTCTAATGTTATAATCCCAGGTCAGGTTTTCTGGGCCAAAGACATAATATTCCTGGTGAGCGAGCACGATCTCATCGGCATGCAGGCCTGGTTAGAGGGCTACCATCACACCAACATCACGGGTGAGTTACACATCTCCTCTCTACAGAACAAGAGATAAAATGTCATTGGAACATCTAAGTTAGTACTGAACAGACCAGGCAAATGTGTAATTGCATCATAAAAATATAGGAGCCAATCGAATTTCAGTACGCAAATGGAAGATATAAAACAAGTTGGGAAGTGTGCTTTATTAAAAAAAGAAGAAAAAAAACATTTAAAACAATGCCTGTTGATGTGCAAAATACAAACAGATTTCTATCAGATGAACGTACAGTATGTTAGTAACCAAAGCTTATGTGAAATATCATATTTACATGAAATAGATAGATGGATATCCTTTGCAGGGGTGATAGCGTTCCGGCACCACGCCGGATTTCCGGCGTACTGTGGCTGCGGGGTGGGGGGAGAAAATCAGGTTCGCGGATATTGATCTGTCATTTCTCTAGATCTGAGATGCGCAGGTGATAGAGAAGGAACAGACAATCAGCAGTAGTGTGTGGATGTCTGTGTTTGGCAAGTTTTGTGGCTGTTTTGTAACACTGGACAAAGTTGAGCGAGCGTACAGGCAGAGTCGAGCGCGCACAGAAAATAAATGTTGCACGCGCATGCAGGCAGAGTCGAGCGCGCACAGAA
>JAQMYL010000001.1:7134087-7152035 GCA_030014365.1 Clarias pachynema
ATTGTTTTGCATAATTTCACTGAATAAATTCAGTTTTTTGTAAAACAACCTCTAACCATAACCATATCTAACCATAAGACATACTCTTAGCAGCTTCTGTAAACAATGCAATTTACTTATTTCAACGTAGAAATAAAATTAATAACCAGAGTAGATTTCAAACTTTTGACCCGGCCCTCTACAATATTTTCTGCTTCTCATTTGGCCCCTGGGGAAAAATAATTGCCCACCCCTGGTCTAAAGTCTGGTATATTGTATGTGTGTGTGGAGGGGGGGCGGGGGTGAGTCGGCTGGGTTTCAATTAACAAGTCCGGGAGCACGATGATAGAAAATGGCTGTCCTTTAAAGCTGTCCCGATGGTGAATAATCCTATTTTCGGAAAACCCTCAAGAAAACAGAGCTCACAGTCCGATACAGTGGAAAACAGCGAGACAAAATGTTGTCTGGGATTCCCCTCACGATTTAAAGGCACAGAGACAACACTGTTACATTTCACTCCAAGATTAATTTCCTTTGACGCGTTTGTGGTTTTTGGCCACATGATGGCAGTGTGGGGAAAGAGGACAGATTTAGTCAAGAGGATGAGTATTCGTGTCAAAAGCATATAACTCTCGCTGTGTCAGATTTAGGAACAAATCCGGCTTACGAACAAGTTGTTCATAAGTCGGGGACTACCTGTATTTACATGTTACAGGTATGAAGGTTTGAACGGAACTGTAATAAAATCTTGCAAATAGATTAACATTAATTCTTGATATTTATAAAATCGTGCTACTTATAGAATTGCAATTACTTAAGGAATATTTACAGAATTGCAGGATATGAGTGTGTGCGCGCGCGAGTGTGTGTTTGTGTACCAATTTAAAGGGTACACATTCCTCTGTATATTGTACTATTGTAGTGTATAAAAATGTGTACCCTTTAAATTTGTACATCTGTGTGACGAGGAACGCCTAGGCTCACAGAAATATCCTTTTTTTTCCCCCCTGAGAGAGAAAGTTTAAAGTCTTAATTTAATTACTACACTGTATATAACGGCAGGATCAGTAGCGGCTGCGCGCGGAGACACGGTCACATCATTCCTCCGTCAGAGTTTCCAGAGGAATGAAATATCAGACGGACTCACTTCCTGTTTTGATTTATTTCCCCTCTTGTGTCAGAAGGGAAGATGATGACAGCGCTGTGCGTGTTTACCTCTACGTAACTCTCGTCTCTCTTTTTATTTTCCCTGTCCGTCTCTCTCTCTCTCTCCGTTTTTCCGTCTCTGTCTCTCTGGTCGCGGGGTGTTTAGTTCTAAAGCAGGTTGTCATGGCTCTGAGTTCGGGGGTTTGGCCTCCGGTGTTTCCGGCTCCCGGGCTACAGCAGGGCTCGGGCTGCGGCACGGTTCTGATGTCGGTGCGGGTGTCGGTGTCCCGGGCGACGCTGCGAGCTCTGCGGCCGCTCCGCTCTCCGGTCTCCGGTGAGGACGACGCGGCTCTCCGTCTGCAGCTCAGCATGGACCCGAACCGGCCCGGAGACTTCCGCCTGACGCTCAGGGACTCCGGCAGTAACGGCAGGATCACGGTGAGAGTCTCTTGGCCTTGACACACACACACACACACACATAGAGAGAATGAACTTTAATATTAAAATGAGCGGTATTAGTTAGCAAATATCAAACTGAGTTGCCAAGTGAAACCAAAAGTAAGATCTTTAGTTATGATTAGCTCATTCGCTCTCTTTACACATCACTTCTCTATACAGCCGGTTAGTCTTAAAACACATGCGTGTAGAAAATCATTTGCAAGCTTTTCCCGTCACAATTCTGTTAACATATTCCAGGATCTGCGCAGCCACGCCCCCTTTGCCTTATAAGGAACTTTCACGATAGTTTTAACTGCCAGTAGGGGCGGGGTTAGCTATCCTACAAACATACTAAATATTGCTTACTCATGGTCTATACCGCTTTATCCTGTGTACTGGGTCACAGGGGGGCCTGGAGCCTATCCCAGGAGACTTAAGTCCATCGCAGGACACACACACTTACACACACACTCACATGCTTATTCACAAGTTATGGGTAATTTGAAATCGCCAGTGAGAAGATAGGAAATTGATTCGGTTATTAATTGCAATTCTTTTGTGTGGTGATTCACATTTTGCAACAATGACTACAAAATCGATTAAAAAAATATTTTACATTTATAATAGAGATGAACCCGTCGATCGGTCAGTAACCGGAATTGGCTGTATTTTTTTTCAGTTTGATTGGCCGTGACAGTTAATCATCTGATCAGCCTCAGATATAAACGACTCTGTACCGAGGGCAGAAGCTTCCAAGCGGCGCAACAGAAACACATTTCTATGGCGTTACGTTATCAAAAATCAAAAAGCCTTTTTCTCTAAACTCTGTAGGCGAGTCAGTCTCAAATCCACTCGTTACACACCCTTACACCCGTCTCAAAACACCATGAGGGTTAATTAGTCAAAAATCAAATGCGCTCGCATGCTCGCAGCCACTCAACCCGCCCTCTCACTGTCAAATGTTGAGACTTCGTAGGTGTCTAAGGAGCTAAAACGGCCTTATTTATAATCCTACAGGTGGTACACTATGAACTATTTACGCATTTCAATCCTGTGTAGTAGGGTGGAATTATTTGCTAAGTTTGTTTGGGAATAATAATTATGGCAGAGGACAGAGATAGAGTGCTGAGTGCTGCTCAGTTAAATGTTAAACTCTCCTACATGAAGATAGTTTGTATGCTGCACTTGGTTTTTAAATGAGAGAAGCTATGTTATAAGGAACTGGCTACATTTAATTGATCACGAAGGCTTAAAATTGTAACAAAATCAGGCAGAATTTATTCTGGAAATTTCTAAAATCATGATCGAGGTATGTATTGTGATAATATCGTATCGGGAGGTGACTGGTGCTTCCAGTCCCTGTCAATTAGCCTAATCTGCATGTGTTTGGACTGAGTAAGGGGACCGGAGTACCCGGAGGAAAGACACAAAGCACTCCACCAAAACCTGTGCACACAGACTCAAGGCAGGAATTGAACTCTTAACCCGTGCCACCACTATACAAACAATCAGCTTCAAGACATTTCTCGGAGCTTGAGTTCCTACTCGCAAAAATACACTGATTAGTGTATTATTTTATTTGGCGAACTAGTTAACTGATAAACACTGTGGCCTCACATCTCTAAGATCGAGGGTTCGATTCCTACCTCGGGGTCTGTAAGCATGGAGTTTACAGTACATGTTTGGTGGGTTTCCTCCGCGTACTCCAGTTTATATACTACACTTTTAATTTACATTGCAGGCAGTAGTTGGCTTGAAAAAAAAAAAAAAAAAGACAAACACCTCCTTTAAATACAGCTAAGCCTTAATCAAATAATGAGTGCATGAACATGTTGTTCAGGTTCATCAACAACTTCCTAAAGCCAGAACTCCACGCATGAAGGATTTCTGAACCATATGAAAGCAAATGTTTTTTCACAGCCTTTAAGATGCTCTCTTCTTTTCTTTTCAGTCTCTGGCAGAGTTCGAGCTGCGTGCGGTGAAGTATGAGATCAAGTCGCCTCGCTGCCACGAGCTGTGCGTCATCAAGCCGCCACATGACACGCTGACCTTTACCTTCCGCAGCGAGCAGGAAGCCCAGGAGTGGGCCACAGTCATGATATCGTCGCTGAGGGAAGCCCACAGAGGTCAGATTTCTGATTTATTCATTTTTCCCCCATGTCGATGCTGCTTTTAACACTCTAACTGACTTGCCCTCATTTCCCCTGACACCACCTGGACATCATTCTGATCCAAAGCTGTTTATACGGTCAATTCAGACCAACAAAAACAAAAAAAAATAGGAAGACTTGTTCATTGAAGAAGAAGACTCATGGATTGAAACCAAAGAGTTACAAGGATTCCTTGATTAAATCCGGAAACTTATGAAGACTTGTTAATTGAAGACCAAGACTTCAGAAGATTAATGAAGTCTTGTTTAATGAAAACAATGGCGTACCAAGACTTACTGATTGAAGACAAATACTTTCAAAGTTATACAAAAGTCTTTATCAATAAAAAAGTCTTCATATGTCTAGTTCTTCAATCAGCAGGTCCTTTTAACTCTTTGTTTTCAATCAAGAAGTCTACACAAGTCTTCTATTTAAATCAATCAGTTCAAAAAATAACTAAATAATTATTTTAAATACATTCGCTATATCTATCACTTTCCTGTTCCTACATCTTTATGTGAAGTGGCATAGAAATAGATACACATTCAAACAGACACACACAGATACAGACTTGTGCAAGCAGCAGACCTGCAGATACACACAGACACACAGACACGTGTTAACTGGTGCTGAAACACAGCTGCACTGATGGACACATGGAAACAAGAACAGATGCGTAAACAAGAGTCCACGCTGTCAGATACAGAAAAATACCTGCATAGAAACAGAGAAACATCTAACTGATTGTTGAAAGCTGGAAGATGAATAACACACGCTGTGTAGTGGAAGCTGAGCTGCAGTGTCTGTCTCTTCTGTGTTCCAGTGGCAGGCGTCCCCTCTCAGCCCACTGACGACTCGGTAAACTATCTGCAGCCTGTGGAGCAGAGCACAACCTTATCTTTATCAGCTAAAGGTGAGCGAAATGAGGAACCTGCTCATCACCACATCCGATCGGAGGGGTCACGTTCTTCTACAACTTCTGTTATAGCTGTGGTTCCCAAAGTGTGGGACATAAGATAAAGTTTAAGTTCCTGTAAACTATTTCTGATGAAGCATTTACATTTAGACATTTACATTTTTTTTCTTTTTTTATGCAAAGTACAATCAAAAACAACATGCTCTGTAGAATACTGTGTATTTAAATCGTCCCATTTATTTATCTTTCTTCCTGAACGCTGTCATTTCTTTAGAGGAGCTGTGTGCCGAGCTGGCCAGAGCCATCGAGGCCGGAGACGCTCAGGCAGCAGTGCAGCACGCCACATCGCTGGCACGGCAACAGATGGCGCTCACTATCCAGCCGGCACGAAAGGACTCTGAAGACGGAGAGATCAGGCGAGTTTTTTTTTTTTCTTTCTTTTTTTTTTTTACAAGCATTTAAACCTTCTGCAGTGGGACCTTCTTGGGACTTCTTCCTAGACACATTCGTGCTCTGACACCTTTCACAGCAACTCAATATTTAATATTTAAAGCTTTATGAATGGTTTTTCCATACACTTAGCAATCTTGTAGCGTTAATTAACTCACATCCTGGGTTGCGTCTTGTTGTAACTTCCTGCTCCTTTAATATGGATAAAGAATTAACACCTCACCGTGTTGTGTCTGCAGCTTAGCAGTAGCGGTCGAAGATGCCACATCGTCCTGTTGTGTCACAGTTAAAATCCTCCCCCACATGACTGTGGCGTCTCTCAAGCAGCAGGTAAGTGAGAAAGCGGAACGCTAGCGGATATGCATATGAAACGATGGTGTTGTATCCGAGAACTCACACCATGTCAGAATGTGACAAAGGAGTTTAAATCAGTCCTCTCACTTGCTGTTCCTAAACCCTGCCTCTATCCCAGATGTTCGCCGAATACGGTTTCCACCCACGAGTGCAGCGCTGGGTCATAGGGCAGTGTTTGTGCTCCGAGCAGCGTTCCCTGGCGTCGTACGGTGTGTGTCGAGATGGAGACACGGCGTTTCTCTACCTCCTCTCAGCGCGCCACGCCCGCCTCAGCCGACTACAGTGCCAGCAGGACCAGGAGAGCGCCCTCCTAACACCCACGCCCAAGCCGCCACCCACCCCGCAACCAGCCAGTCACGACTGGAGAGGATACAGCACCCTGCCACCTCGACTCCATCACTCCAACACAGGTAACATTAGTCACTCTTCATCCAGAAATGTCCATAGGGTGGACAGGGATTTAATTCGGGAGGGGAATAACCTAGATCTGACGGACACCTTTATCACAGAGGTCTGGTTTTTAAGGCAGTGGTGGCTCAGTGGTTGAGAGAGAAGTTCAAAAGTTAAAATCCCAAGTTCAAAGTCCTCTAAACCCATCTCACAGTCACAAAGTCATCTTGATTTGTATAGAACTACAACAAGCATAATCAGATAAACAAGGAAAACTCCCCATAATGCTGATGTACATGTACACATGATAATCGAGGCAGGCTAGCTTTTTTTTATTTTTTATTCACCACTGCAAAACCTCCCAGACAATCTTTTTTGTTTGTTTGTTTGTTTGTTTGTTTTTCTCGTGTGTGGATTATGGAGCTGTGACCCAGACCCTGAGATATTAATGGAATTGTTTCTCAGGATCACTGGGCTCCTCTTAAAGCTCTTCCTTTGTTCTGCCCTGTTCCGTCCTGACTCAGCGTGGAAGCGCATGGCGGCATGTACGTGACGGCGATGTTGTCTGTGTGATTGTTTTTTTTTTAATAAACAGGAACCAGTGGGAGTGGAGCCGGGAAACACAGCATCGGTGACATCATGAACCTGGAAAGACTGCAGCCGGCTGGACCCGGGGTGAGACCAACAAACCCACAGGTACACACAATACAATTCAATCCACTCAATACACACACATGGGATCATTTTCTCCTTTAAACCATCAGCGAGTGTAAGGAAAGCATCTAATTAGCAAATGAACCGACAGCGTCAGATTCACTCACTTCACAAACAAACTAACATACAGAGAGAGATCCACCGGTTTAAGCAGGCACTATAACTGATATCTCTTCTTCTCCTCCCCTCTAGCTGGGTTGGTCGTGTCCTTCCTGCACGTTCATAAACAAGTCGACGAGGCCCGGCTGCGAAATCTGCAGTACAGAACGACCCACTCGACCAGAGCTCGGCGCGTCCGAGGAGGTGGCTCTTCTCCTATAAGAGCTCTCCGACCCACACTGTGAACTTTTTCAGCCATAAGCAGGCCAGTATAGACATGGAAAAGACACACCCATGTGCACACATTCAGCTGGCACAGGATTCATTGCGCTGAGTGAGGACTGAATGTGAGGTGAGAACTCGTCCCTGAACTCCCCTACCTAGCTAGGAATCTCTAGTGCATGTCATGTGATATGTCGTTGTTCCCGAGCCACCGTCGCTCCGAGACGTTCCGGTCACACCTGAGCCGAGAGGAGATGAAGACGACGAGGATGAAACCTCACGGCGGAGATCATCGAACATCAGCTGCTTTGCTGTCCTTCAAGCACATCGTTTAGTGTTCTTACACAGAACCAACAGATTGGATTTTTCTTTAAAGTACCCCTGAACTCCTTTTTTTTCTTTTTATATAATAAGCAATAAACACCGAAAAAACAGGCGACATGCTGTTTTTACCAACATGTGCTTGACTGTTTTCCATTCACACCACGTTTAGAGCTGTGAAGTGTCTGTAAACCAAGTCACAGCAAACCGAAAACTCCTCTGTCCCATAGCGGAAAATTCCCGTAAGTCACGTGGAACGCGCACTCCTCAGGTCCCCGTTCAGGTTGTTACTATGGTAATGGTGATTTATAAGAGAGCACTTTTCATAAATGTGTGACTGTTCTGTCAAGACCTATATGGTTAAACAAGATTAATCGGTAACCGTATGGCAAGTCAGCAGCGCTGTAGACCAAATAAGCCCTGATATCTAATATCCAAGTGATTATGCTAAATGAATCGAAGAGAATATGAAACTCGGACACAATGAGACTCAGATACTGAAATCCCTTTTTAGTGAATGGTAGAACAAGAAGAAAGTGCTTATAATATTGCGTTAAAATGAATCTGAAAGGATTTACAATAGTTTTCATGAATGAATGAGTGTGTCTAAAGGATTTAGGTACAATTTAAAGAGTAGTACTGACAAAGGGGGAGGAGATGCTAGATTATAGAATCTTGAGTCATTAATACTATGGCCTGTTCAGGGATACTTTAAATGTAATTTAAGACATACAGGCAGTTAATTCATCTGTTCATTTGTAAATATGTCACTCATAACCTCGTCTTCACCACAGACGAGAATCAAATCCCTATCCGAGTGGTTTCTTTTTCAGTTTATTTAAGGTTTTTACACTAATTAAGATTGTGGTAGGATTTTTCTTTTTTTTTTTTAAGGATTCACTGCTTATACCTTACAAGTGTAACAGTTTTCTTAAAGCTTAATTTGCAAAATTAGAGCATGTATGCAGGATTCCTGCAGTACGAATTGTAATGAGACGGAAATCCTACTCGCATCTTGATTATTGACTTGGATTGTGCTTCTGTTCTTTTGTTTTGTACTGTTTTATCTTCCATGAAACTGTTATTGCAGATAGTTACTGGACCTCAGTTTGTTGTTGTTAAAAAATGATAAGGCAAGGTCAGGAGCCTGATGTAGCAGCTCAGTAAAATGCTCTTCACCAGACATGCAGTAAATAGCATAAAAAAAACGAATCCTGCTGAAAATATGATTTACACGAATCCAAAGCCTGTTTAACTATACAGTGTCAGAGTTTTTACTTGTGCCACACAAGCTCATGATTGTAAATGATTGCATTTATTATAGAATTTGAGTAAGTTATATTTGGTGTTTATTTTATGGACAATAAAATTGAAATGAGAACAAATATGCACTTGTCTTTTCATCTGACCATCGTTAAGTACACTGATCAACTATAACATTAAAGCCATCTGCACAATTTTGTCCAGGTTCACCAAAACAGGTCTGAGCCTGGACAATATCCAGGCCTGGACTCCACAAGACATCCACGCCAGGACGTGACAAAGTGCAGATCCTTTAAATCATGTAAATTATGAGACGGTACCTCTGCAGATTGGACATGTTTGTTCAGCAGGTGCCACAAATGCTCAACTCGATTGAGATCTAGAGAATTTGAAGTCAACACCTCAAACTCTTTGTTCCTCATATTCCTTAAACCATTGCTGAACATTTTGGCAGTGTGTACACATTTTTCTAGTGAAAGAGGACACTGCCATTTGGGGGAAAAATTTGTGAAATTGGTCTGTCTGTCTGTCTAACTGTCTGATGTACGATCAGCCGAAGTGGTGCCCAGTCCACTGCAGTCATTCCTGTGAAGATTCAGCAATTAGAAGATCTGATCCTTGAACATTGACAGATACCTTGTCGCCAACTTGTGTAAGATATGTATCTGATGTATTGTTCATGAACGCAACTTCGACCTTGGGAGTTATTGCCTCATCCCTTTTACAGTCCTGACCTTGCTCTAAGCCATTTTCACAAGCATTTCAGATGTGAAGCAGGCAGTCTGATCATGGCTCTGGCATACTGAGAAAACTTTCTACCTTAATGGTGTCCAAGCACTAGTGAAATGCTGTTTTTTTTGTTTGTTTGTTTAAAAAAAAAAAGAAAAATCACTAATATCACTAATTAATCACTTTAATCACTAATTAATCACTAATCAATAATTAAAATGGTGAAACTTGGTGTTGTTAAGGCTAACTAGCCCATAAGCAGGTATTTAATGAAGAGTAACACGTAGTGTTAGCATATACATTTCATTCATCTTATAATAAATAATATCATATAAAATGGGAGCTATTTATGAAAAGTGAGAGCGACATAAGAAATGTAGCTGGCTTGAATATCAACAACAAACCTTAAGTTTGCCTTAAATAAATGAATAAATACTGACACAATATTTTATATAATTACCCCTGCAGTGTATAATGCTAAGTTGCTAGATGAGGACAGTCACAGACAGAAAATGAAGCATTAAGCACTTTTGTAAGCACTTTTACAAGTCGCTCTGGATAATAGCATCTGCCAATTGCCTAAATGTAAAACCATTTTAGTTGTCAAATATGAAAATATGATAATCATATTTTCATATTTAGGTGCAAATGGTAATTTAGTACTGCCATATGTTGGGGTATTGTAAAAAGTTTTATGCAAATGTATTAGATTATTGAAGGTAACATTAAGTTCATGCTTTTGTATTGCATTGATAGCAAAATCTTTCATAAAGCTATATTACATAAAACTCCCACCCCAAGCCCTACAGCCAAACTTCAGGTCCCTTCCTTTCCTTTCCTAGTTAAATCTTCCAGCCTAACAACCGAAGAAAATTCAGCATGTCATCTCATCCTCCAATCCCACTACCTGTTCATTAGACTCAATGCATCAGGCCATCTCACAAGACCTTCCCCCCTTCATCACGACCATCAGCAACCTTTCCATATCATCTGGTCATGTTCCTATTGCATTTAAAAGGGCAAGTGTTACTCCCATCTTTAAGAAAATTTGCCTGGACCCAGCAGACATCAGTAACTATGGCACTTTTTTCCCCAAAAAAATTCTTGTTTACAATTGTAGACTCACTCACTCACCTTCTATACCGCTTTATCCTGCATTCAGGGTCACAGGGACCTGGAGCCTATCCCAGGAGGCTTAGGGCACGAGGCAGGGTACGCCCTGGACAGGGTGCCAATCCATCGCAGGGCGGGCACACATACTACAGGCAATTTGGGAACACCAATTAGCCTAACCTGCATATCTTTAGACTGTGGGAGGAAACCGGAGCACCCAGAGGAAACCCACCAAGCACGGGGAGAACATGCAAACTCCGCGCACACAGAGACGGGAATCGAGCCTGGCCGGGAATCGAACCCGGACCCTGGAGGTGCAAGGCGACAGTGCTAACCACTACACCACCATGCCACCCAATTGTAGACTCAATGTTTACAATCAAATGTCTCTTCATCTCTTCCAGACCAACCTTAATGATCCTAACTAATCAGGATTCAAAGCAGCACATCCACAGAGACTGCCCTTCTGTCTGTCAATGAGAAGCTCCATGCTGCTAGATGAGCTAAACTGTCATCTCTAGTGTCCCACAAGGCTCAGTACTTGGTCCTCTTTTGTTCTCCCTCTACACCTCTTGGTGAGGTCATATCCTCACACGGCTTTTCATACTATTGTTATGCTGGTGACATGCAATTCATTCTATCCATTCCTCCCTCAGGCATTTAGGTTCCCACCCAGATCTCAGCATGCCCAGCAGACATCTTATTCTGGATGGCAGCGCATTAGCTGAAACTCAGTAAAACCGAACTGCTGTTCATCTCAGGATGTAGTTGTTAGCACTGTCGCCTTGCACCTCCAGGGTCCGTGTTCAATTCTCGGCCAAGTTCGATTCACGTCTCTGTGTGCATGGAGTTCTGCATGCATTTTCTCTGCATGAATACAGGATAAAGTGGTATAGACGATGAGTAAGTGAGTGTTCATCCCAGGCAATTAATTCCTGTCAGGAAATTATGGTCTCCCTGGACAGCAATCAGATTACTCCTTCAGTCATTGCCCGTATCCTTGGGGTAATTTTGGACAATCAATTGTCATTTTCTCCACGCATTGCTAACCGCACTCGCTCTTGTTGATTTCGTCTTTACAACATCAGAAGAATTCATCCATTTCTCTCCACACACAGGCTACTTGCTAATTCCCTTGCAACTCACTCCTGGCAGGTCTGCCTCCGTGCACCATTCATCTTCTGTAGCTGATCAAGAATGCATCTGCATGGCTAGTTTTCAACCTTCCTAAGGTCTCCCATACCACCATCGCTCCATGCCCTGGCTTCCTGTAGCTGTCCGCATCATTTTCAAAACACTGATGCTCGCATCAAATCTAAAAATGGCCCAGCACCCACTTATCCTTTCATCTCTAATCTCACCCTGCACTGCACCATGTTCCCTCCGATCCTCCAGCACTGTACGGCTGGTTCCACTATCTCTCAGGAAACGAGGATATGCATCTAGACTGTTTTCTGTTCTGGCACATAGGTGAAAGGATTGGCCTTTCTCTAGATGTCCATGTAGCTGTGTCACTGGTAATCTTTAAGTAACGACTAAAAACCTATCTGTTTCTTAAATATTTGGGTTGATTCCCCCCTTAAAAAAAAAAAAAACTCTTTCCAACAGTGTTTCATTGATGGTACTTAGTTACTGCCTGAATATAAATTTAATTTACTGCTTCATGTTCATTCATTATCTGTACACCATACTTTATATAACAATTTGTCAGATTCATTAAGATGAATTTATTTAACACACATGATCATTCCTTCTAAAATTCTCTGCAAAAATGAGGAATGTAACTAGGAGAATGCTTACTCTCTCATAGAGGAGTGCATATACACTAGTCACACTGCACACAAACCCCTGGACCTTTTTTGAGATGAGGAAGGACTGATACAGTCCACCCTTAACCCCCTTGCCCCTACTCCACCTGATTGAGACTTTCTATTGATTAAGACATATTTTAGTCAGTGCTTTCTCTCATAGAGAAGTACATAGGCACTAGATGACCTGCTTTTTAATACGTTTGTCTCAGTGGTCAGGGTGACCAGATTGTCATCGTAAGTCATCCACTCCAGAGGTTTGTGACTGGAACAATCACTCACATAATGTCCTGAAAAAAAATACGAGAATAGCACAAATGGACCACTTTAAATTGCTTTCATTATAAAATATGTAAAATACAGTGGGTATAGAAAAGAATAACCCCCTTTAAAATAATCACATTTTGCAGCCTGACAGTCACAGTCTTATCTAGCTGTAATTAACTCAGTCCAACAATTTCATGGTGACATTTTGTGGACTGCAGTCTTCAAATCATTTCACATATTTTCAATAGGGTTTAAGTCTGGGCTCCATGCAAGGTCATTAACCATTTTTCCTTCAACCACTGTGTGTTCCATTTTGCTGGGTCATTGTCATGCTGGAAAGTAAACCCCCATTCATTTTCCTTCTATCCTGACAAGTGCTCCAGTCTCTGCTGCAGAGAAACACCTGCATAACAGGATATACAGTACTTGCTTTACTGTGAATGGTGTTATTTGGAAGGTGAGCTGTATTGGATTTCTGCCAGACATATAATTTGGTGTTGTGGCCAAATAGTTAAATTTTTTATCTAATTTGACCACCTGCATTTTTGCAAAGCTCAGTCGTGACTGCACGTGGCCTTTCTTGAGGAGGGGCATTTTCTTCTAGCCCTCCCATGCAAGTCACATTTGTGGAGAATTTGTACTATTGTTGTTACATTCAAACAATGACCACTCTTTGTCATAAATACCTGCAACTGCTTCAGAGTTGCTGTAGGCCTCTTCGTAGCCTTTCTGACCAGTTTCCTCCTAGCTCTTTCATCCAGTTTGAAGTGACATCCTGATCCAGGGAGGGTCTGTGTTGTACCCAATATTTCCCACTTCTTAATAATGAACTTCACTCTGTTTCTAAGGTGTAATATAGACTTTTTTTTTTTAAATCCATTTTGCCTTTGCACAAATGTATTCCAGTGATCTTTTTACAGTGCCTTGCTACCCATAGTTGATTGTTTGATTCAGATGCGCTACCAGGGACTAAAATGCTCTAGCTTAAGCTAATCAAAATGACCACAGCTGATCGCAGTTTAAAGTCATATGGCTTTGTGTGCTACTGAGAACATGATTGGTTTCAACTGGCTGAGTTTATAAGTCATTTTAGGAGTGGTGATCCTTTTCCAAATCAGTGATTTTTATTTTTTCACACATCTTGGTGTTATATCTCATTTGCATGTTAAAAGTAGCACTGAGTAAATACAGCTGGGTAAAAAAAAATTTTTTTAAACGGTGCCCGTCTTCCTTTTAGACTGCAAAGCAACAAAATGTGATTATTTTAAAGGGGTGATTTTTTTCTGTAACCACTGTATATGGATCAGAATAAAGCATGCGTTCCTAATTATTTAATAAATACACAGGCTATATTTATAAGTGTGTGCTCATATCTTACCGCAGAATGTTGTGCTTCCAAAATGGCTCAGAACACTGATCAGTCGATAGGTGGTGGCTGATCCACTCTATAAACAATACAATACAAAGCCAGATCACATACAAACACATAACTTGTACAGTGTTCAGTTCTTCTTGCTATGTTTCTCACTTCATCATTCATTATGTCTTTCTGTCTCTCTCTCACCAGTTCATTTCTGTCTGTTTGTATTTCCTCAGCTTTGATGTCCTCTAAATGAAGAAGGAAGGAATAAAGGAAAGATTAGCTCATCTTGACATAATCGGGATATGATTTATTGATATTGACTGGAAACATTACAGATGTTTCTTGGACTCAAGATGCACCTATTCTGGGTGCATCTGATTGAGGAAAACAGTTTATGTGCAACTCAGGTTGGATGTCCACTGGCATCTGCTGCTTGATGACTGTATTATACTCAGTTATTTTGAACCTGTTTAGCTGCACAATCAGAAACCTGGATAGAAAATAAATAAATGAATAAATAAATAAATTATAAGTGACGGCAAAGTCAAAATAGCTAAACCAGAAAATGTGCCTTGAATTAGAGTCAAATCCTTTTCTTGCTCAGGCCTCTTAGGCCGAAGTGTGACAACAAAGACCAAGCGAATCCTACTAAGACGAAAATATCCCATAAGCCGAACACTGCATATGTGAAAATGTTCCTGTGTGTGTGACAGCCTTACCTGGGCAGAGTTTGAAATGTCAAACTTAAGCTGGCACTTATTCCTCCACATACCTCGCACTTGCTCTCCACAAATGTTGGTTTCTACAACACACATTATTCGAACAGAAACAGGTCAGTAGTAATGTGATGCTACACATTAAAAAGAGAGAAAAAAACAGGCTAATAATTGTTTACATTAACTATGTCGTGGAGGCACTGGTCCACTGAGTTGTGCTCCAGGGGCAGAGAAATGTGTTTAAACTCTTCCACCTTGTTCTTCTGCTGGTAGCCACAGCTGCAACACACAACATGCCTCAGCATCTCATCATCATCTGCATCAATTACAAACTCCAAACCAAACTCCAAATATGTTCCATATTGTACCTGGAGCATTTTATAATGTTTCTCATCATGAACTTGAAATTGGACCTGACTGGGCATTTAGGTTCTGAATCCTCTTTCCAACCCAGGCATCGGCCGAACTCTTCTATTTGGGTCAGACAATGGCAGAGGAATTCATGGGCATCCTAAACACACCGAGTAGTAAACCTTAAATTATATATAGATAATTTTCTTTCTGCATATGTGTGTGTGTGTGAATGTGTGTGAATCTTTTGTCAGCTTACGCTCTGTTTGCCGATGGTAAATTCAGGGTTGATGTCTGCAGCTAATGCAATCAGGCCCAGGAGAAGAGAAACCTTGCCGATCTTTCCTTGAATTTTAGAGGTCTTTCTCAACATTGACAAGTTTACAAAGCATCTGCAAAACATTTGGGAAAGGTTCCTGTGAGTTTAACCTTACAGGCATTCTCTAAATTCAGCAAATTTTCTCCTGCCATAATTAACTTTTTGTCTATGAATATGTCTCATAATCTAATTCCTTCTGCTATAGTTAATATCTAAATCTTTAAAAAAAAAAAATGCCATATAGGTAAAGTAGCACATTATTATAAATAATAAACAAACAGACAGTGATGTATAACTTTAGTACCTTAGGAAAGAATTCACATTGTTTTGAAAAGAACTGTCCAGCAAGTGGGAGAGCTCTTCACAGAAAGCCTCGGCTGTGAACAGACACTGCAGACCTGCATTAACATAGCAGCTGTTCCCAACATTGGGCAACCTGCAACAGATCCACATTTTAGATACACTTTCATGTTCACAGCTAGACACGAGAGTTGTGTAAACATACTGATGTAGTACAGTGCTATTGATAATGTTCCTTGTCTCCGTATTAGTGTTTATGCTTTGATTTGTATATTTATGAAAAAAATGTCATACCCGCCATTGAACAGTTGCATGTTAAGGGAAGACTGAGGTAGACTCATGATCCTTGAACTTTCCTCAAACATCATCTTACTGTAACTGAAACAGTGAGGCATAGACTTTACAGTTAAACTATTTGTATATATAGGTTTGCAGGACTGGGCATTTAAATGTACACTGTGTCTAAAACTGTTTACCTCTCAGTAAACTGTCTGTGTCTCACCTGAACGAGTTTGGGTCTGTCAAACTCTTCCTGTAATGCATGTAGGTGGATTTCAGGACCTGCTTCAGTGCCTCACTGAGCCCTTCCATTTCATTCTCCAGGAAGGATAGGAATATCTTCATTTCCTCATCATTTTCCTTCTCTCTTTGCAGCTCTTTTATCATTGCAGAGAGACCCACTGAGCTTTGTAAATTTGTCCTCAAAGGAGTCTCTATGTCCTTTGTCCCAGGGGGTGTTGAGATCAGACTTATACTGGACTGCATTGCTTCTGCTTTTGTCATAATAAGCCTATCTGTGTTCGTCTCCTTCTTTTCTGTAGTCTCCTTTACTTGGCCATAAAGTGAATTTATCTTCTTTTCCTCCTCTTTTTTCATCATTGCAGAGGTCTGTACATTTGTCCTCGAAGGATTCTTGATGTTCTTCATTCCAGGGAGTGTTGAGATCGGACTTACAGTGGACTGCATTGTTTCCCTCCTTGCTACAGGCATCTTTTCTTTTTCATACTGCATTGCGCTATTCCATTTCACAATTATTGGTGTGATCCTCATTGGACCTTGGAAATTTCTCCTCACAGGAGACTCTTTGACCTCCATGTGTTTCATTCCTGAGATCAGATTTGCACCTACTAGATTTGTTTCAGCGCTTTTCAGATTAAGCCCATTTGTGTACGTCTGCCTCCTCGCTGTGCTCTTCTCTTCTTGACTGTACGATGTGGTGTTTTTTCTTTTCTCTTTTTCACTCCCTATCACAGAGGTGCCCACAGATCTTCGTAAATTTGTCCTCACAGGGAACCCTTTGACCTCTATGTGTTTCGTCCTTGGGAAATTTGACATAGGACCCGTATCGAATTGCTTCGCTTCAGCTGTTTTCACGTTAAGTCCACATGTGTTCGTCACCCTCCTCACTGTGGGTTTTTTTACTTGACCATACAGTGTTGTGTTGTTCCTTTCCACCATCACTGGAGTGATCCTCATTAGGCCTTGGAAGTTTGTTCTTACAGAGGACTCTGTGACCTCGGTGTGTTTTGTCCCTCGGAGTTTAGAGGTTGGCTTCACACTGACTGCAGTCGGCTTCCTTTCAGCAGTCTTCTGATTGTGGCTAGTTGACGTCTTCTTGTTTGTTCCTGAAAGTTGCACTGTGTACCCCCCTAACCATTTCAGAGAGATGCAGTCTCCTTCAGCTTCCAGACTTTCTGAGCTGCTAAAGAATAAAGAGAGGTTTTTTGGTCTTCAGAGTGATTTTCAGTTCAGTTTTGTAGTATTGTAAAATACAGTGGAACCTCGGTTCACGAAGCCTCCCAGTATGTACAAATCAGTTCACAAACAAAAAATTTGCCTAAAATTCCTCTTCAGGAACACGACCCAGAATCCACCACCCCAAGCTGCCGCTAACAACTGAACAAAGGCAAAAGTGTGTCACCCAGATTTTGAGTGATTTCCAAGCATTTCCGGAGAAGTTCCATCTGAACAAAACTGTGGCAATCAGGGTGCTACACTTTATGAACAATAATGCAGTGTCTTACTTTAGAGAAAAATTCTCTCTGAAAAAACTTTAAGTGAAAACAACATACATATGAACATATGTACAGAGGCCACGAAACAAAATAGAGAGAACAACAACCACAACGTCTGATCTCCTCTTTCCCTGAAGGAGAATTACCCAGTATTATTATGGAAGAGTACTCTTCTTCTAAACACTGAACCCCTCCCCACTCATCTACCTCACCTCCATTCCTCTTCACGTCAGCAAGTCACAAATAAATGTACATGTAAAAATGAAGTGTTTCCAGTCTCCTGTACAATTATATATATATATATATATATATATATTATAGATAGATATAGATAGATATAGATATATAGAGCTATATTATTTTTGTATAATTATGGCTTTTTCATACTTTGTTTTATTCATTCATTCATCTTCTATACCGCTTTATTCTGTATTCAGGGTCGCGGGTCGCCTGGAGCCTATCCCAGGAAGCTTAGGGCACGAGGCAGGGTACACCCTGGACAGGGTGCCAATCCATCGCAGGGCA
>JAQMYL010000001.1:7173774-7185729 GCA_030014365.1 Clarias pachynema
TGCCCCCACCCGAAAGTCCTGCAGCGGTGCCCGCGAGCGCTGGGTGGGGCCCTTCTTTGCCGTGTAGTGGACAAAGCATTCACTGTCCAGCTGCGGCACAGGCGAAGCAACTCGGCTGCACGCCTGATCACCGCCGGGCGGTCCGGAGAACTGCGTGAAGGGGATGTTCTTGATCGGTGGTCTGTCTACTTCGCAACCGCTCACGCGCTCCTCAACTCGCCGGCGGCACCGACGACGCGCTCTGCTGCACGGCCGTCGGGACAAAGCGTCGGTGTTAGCGGGTAGTTTTCCCGCTCGGCCTGCTACCGGATATTCACCTGGCGCGACCACCGGCGCTAGTTTAAAGGATGCTGGGGTACGCTGTCCCTCAGGCCTGAGAACGTTGCCACGGTGGTTTCGATGTCCCGTGCCGCGGCATCGCCGCGAAACCCAGGAGACCAGCCCGCTGTCTAACCGTGACGGGTAGCCCTGTCCCCGGCTGGATTCACCCACCGAGCGCACCCGAGCAGCGAGAACGTTGGGCTCCGCCCCGAGAGCCAGTGCCGGGATTCTCATCTCACCGCTCCGCTTTTGTCGTGCCGCCTTGCTGGCGCCTTCCGGAAGATGCTCCTTCTTCCGGAGTTGTGCTACAACTCGGCAGCCCTCCTGAATCCTCCGCAGGTCCTCCGCCGTTCGCTCCAACTCAAAATCCTCCATCCCACTTCTGACACCAAATGTAGCGTTTTTTGACGCTAGCAGGGATCTTGGAGGACGAGTTGGTTCTGGGTCTCTCCAATGCAAATGGCTGGGAAGTCTTTTTATTTACACAAACCTTATAGTGCACAGAACGGAGCACTAAGAACAACACACACATGCACACACACACATAAACTTGGCCGAAGCCGTTAACCTAACCACTCTTCTCTAACATGGTGGACACATAGAGAACCCCCGCAAAGCATGATGGTCGTCAGCCGCCGCCCCGCCCATGCCACATTATCATAATAATATTTATAAATCCACTGGTTCCTGAGGTGGTCGTTATTAAACCGGGCCATACTGATCCGGCATGGAAATCTTTTTCATGATGATTCAGTTTCATCAAATTCTATTTATACTAAAAGCACATTGTATAAGTTACATAAATATTTTAATTGATATGTACACTAAGAAACACCTTAATAATCACAAAAATACAATTACTGGCAATTACAAAGGTTGACAATAACATTCTCCACAACACGTCCCCCGCTAGACATCCTGTTGTTGGTCACAAGCTCTTTATCTTAAGTTCACATGTATCTTCATCAAATAAGATCTCAAGGCAAAAGGCTCATCACCAATAAAATAAAGCAAGCATTATGAAGGAGGAAAGTTTATGGTACCATCATCTGTGTTAACCACAGGTGCCTGTTTTTGTTATTGTTTGCATGAAAATATTGTAATACCATAATGCATTTCCAAAAGAAGACAGTGGCAAATTACCTAAATTTTTGCCTACTGAACAAAAGATGAAAATTGGTCTGGTAATCGGAGTAAATAATTTCAGAAATATTCACATTTTGCTAATCATCATGTTGTCTATGCTTTGTGTATAGATGTGTCCAATCAGGACAGTGGAAATGATAGAGTGGAAAGTAGACATTCAGTGTACCAGCCTAGTAAATAGACTTTTCAAGAGAAACAGATGTTTTGAGATAAATGTTCTTCCTCAATTGTTTAAGCAAAGCAGTACATTCCTCATAGACATCCTGTTTCTCTGGAATTTTATTTACTGTATGTGCCATATCTTTTTACTACATTCACCATCTTTAGCAACACACACACACACACACACACACACACACACACACACACACACTGTGATTTCTGAATGTTAAACTTAACATTGTGTTTCATCTTATTCATTAAATTTCCTTAAACATGCGCCTGACAAAGTGTTGAGTAAAGATACTGTAAGGAGTTTACTTTCATTCTGCATTTTGTATGAGCAAGACATGATTATAGGAAGTACGACCCAAAAGCAAGATCCAGTTAGCAGCGTGGTGGGATCCAAAGTTGCTCGATTGTGTATAGTGTGAATAAAATCACTGAAATTTTTTTTGTTGTCATTTAGGTTTGTGTAACTGTTATTTAGGTTTGTGTAGCTAACCTTAGGTATCCAGATTAACTTTATTTCTATGTACAGTAAACGTAAAGAAGTTTCACCAAAACCACTTGCAGGAACTCTGCTGGGAATTATTGTAACATATTTCCATATTTTTGGACCATTAAAGAAGTAGTCTGCTCATGGCTCAAGTTTACTGAGAAAGCTTTCTAAGAGAAAAAAACGCTGTTTTAAAAAGTAAATTTTTTAGTGAAATCCTCACAGAGTGCACCTGCTTGCCAGTCCTCCCGGACATAGTTTTCCAGTGTAGTGGAAGGCACTTCACATAGAAATAACTCTGTGAATTTACCATAGCAATGAAGTTTGGCCATATTATAATATAGGCATAAGTTTAGCTTGACCAAGATCAAATGACTGTTATTTTTCTTTGGAAAAGCAGGGAATCACTATATAAGCATGATCACTTACCTCAGTGTTTTAAATCGAGAACACTGACAACACGAGACTTCCAAGTTGTAAGTAGATGTTTTTGAATTGTGTAACATATTCACTTTATACTGTATGTAAGTAACTTTTAATTTTATTTCAGTGCATTAAAATCCTGAACTATGGCTGGTCAGACTAAAGTGGTGTTTGTACTCCTTCTCGCCATGGCAGCAACAGCTTTTGGTAAGAGTATTATCTCTTTTAATCAGTACACATTTATTATAATAGAGCAGTGATTAGTAAAACTATGATTTTTTTTTGTCTTCTAATTGTTTTTCAAATATCTATAGTGTCCTTCTCATGACTTTTGTACAATCAGTCATAAATACGTTTATGAAATCTTATAATGACATTCCATGATATCACTGACTCCAGTATGTCTTTAAAGCCAATGTAAGATATAAATAAATCTAGTCTTTTATTACCTACGCATTTTATGTTAATTTAAATAGTCCTAGGGCTGATTCATTCTTCAAAACCTAATTAACCCTCATGTTATGTTCGTTTGTGATTCACACTCATAATGTTCCCGGTCACTTTTGACCAGGACATTTAATTTCATTATAAATCCACAATAATACATATATTATCAGATAATGTTGTATTAGATCTTTTTTTCTAATCAACTTCAGCTCTTGTGAACATTACATGTTTTGAAGTTGTATCTGCTGTGTATGTCCTGCAGGGTTAGGGTTAGGGTTACAAATGTTAAGATGAAAAAAAAAATTCTGTTTATCACAGAAAAGAAATGTTTACCAATGTCACTTTTTTGAAACAATTTTAAAAAAGTTACTTTAAAAATTTATAACAACTTTGTATTTCCATTCAAAACTGACTGGTATAATTTATTTATTGAAAACAAAATCCCAAATGTACACAGGGAAAAAATAACTATAAGACAGATATAATGCTTGACCCATACACTGTATGAATATATTTAAAATGTATAAATAAATTTGCCGTCATGTCTAGGACCATCCCCTGTTTTTCTCACCATCAGTCAGTTTGCCTGTGTACACTTGCATGTTCCAGGCATAACATGTCTTCACATCACATGCTGCCAACATCTTTATACCGTACTTCGATGGTTTGTTTGGCATTTACTGCTTAAATGGGCACCATCCCCTAAAACCGACGAGATGCTCATCAACAGTGATGTTTGGACCTGGTTTGTAAATGACAAGCGCTCCACCCACTTCTGCCAAACTTCCCAGTTTGTCTTGTTGACTTCAGGCTGCTCTTGTCATCAAAGTAAATCACACGTGACAGGATATGGAATGTCTGCAAAGACATTGTAACATGTAAAATTGCCAGAACAGTGTACTCATCCCATAAGCTGGATGCAGATTTGTTGAGGGATCTGTAGACACCACACAAAAACAACACGTTACCCGCATAGGCTCCAATATTCAGCGGGTCTACGTCTTACCAGGTGTTTCCATAAACCCTTCTCCCCTCCAGGTTTGTCATGTTAATGACAATGGTTACAATGGAGTCCGTGAGAAAAAGATTTAAACAGGACTTGATGTCATCCACACGGGATATGTGTTCGGGTCAGGGTTTGGTACCATTTTTTTAAGGAAAAGGAGACTACAACTTCAGCTGGGTCTTCCTTCTCAGGTTATACTCTGTGTTATCCTTAACCTCTAACTTTTGCTCCTCTTAACCCTCCTCACTGTCAACCTGACTTATTTTCTCCTCATCACTGTGGTTGTCAAATATAATTCCACAGCTTTTATAGCAGTATATCAGGCTGCCAAAGACTGAGCTGTACAGTAAGTAAGACATAAAAAAAGCTTTATATACCACAGCTGCAAGAACGTTGTATGGTTAAAACAAGGTTGCAATTTTGTTTTTCAACAGGTGTGGTAAAAATGATGTTTTTGATTTTTAATATTTTTGACCGGGAACAACATGAGTGTATAAAAGTTTTATAAAACACAAATTTTATTAAAGTATGTCAGATGTATTTTATGTGTTCAAATGTCATGTTCAAACAAAGTCATTGAACCCCACGAGAAATGAATAAAATTTACTGCACTTTTTTAAAGAGGAAACTTGTAAATCGGTCAGATTTGACAGGAACATAACATGAGGGTTAAAAATAGCCTCCATGCTTTGTAACCCACATGCTACTTTTTAATTTTTCTTCCAATGTAGGAAACCATGGATGTTTAAGCTGTCCAGGTGGATGGTCACTCTTTAAAGGACGTTGCTTCCAATATTTTGGCATCAGACTGGATTGGGCTTCTGCTGAGGTTCAGTTCATTTCAAATATGCAGAAATAAAACTCACACATATATACACTGTGTGTGTGTGTGTGTGTGTGTGTGTGTGTGTGTGTGTGTGTGTGTGTGTGTGTGTGTGTGTGCAGTATGTGTGCAGTTACGCATATTTTATACTCCACATATTGCACTTTCATATTTCTAATCTTCAGTAGGAGCTTTATCCTGATCAGGGCCATGGTGAACCCAGGGTCTTTTTACTTTTATTCTATACTCAGTACAAACTTGGATTGCAAGTAACTTAGTCTGTGATTGTTTTGCAAAAGCGAGTAAAAATGTTTAATACAGTTTAACTTGATAAATGAGCGCTGCCTTGCAATACCAGTTTTGTCTGCCGAGCGCCACGTGATCATAACTGAGCCAATGGTTTTTCTCTCTCTTGCACTTTGGGATTGTGGCTAATCGTCTCCCATGCTTAGACTCATACGGCCTGCCTCACTTATATAGTCAGCGTCCGTGAGAGGGTATACTGTTTACTATAGCATTGTGACCACATGTGTGCACTTTTTTACTTTGTATCTAAGTGTACTGACTGTTCATTAGTTACTGTACAGCAACAAAGGCCCTCGTGAAGAAAAAGGTTAAAAAGACTTTAGCAGTTTGAGCAATGAATCTGTTTAATGACAATTCAATGTCACATTTCCATGAAATCCTCAAAGGGAGACAAAAGCAAGTGTCATTAGAGAGATTCCTTGTTAAAGTCACACAAAAAGAAAAAGATTTCAGTGATCCAACAGAGAGCTGTGATTCCGTTAGTAAAAGTGAAAGTCATCCTGTCTTCCTACACAATAACCTCCTCTCCTCCTCTCGTCTCCCTCACACCAGCTAAGATTCTTTTCAAACGTAAAGTGCAGCTTAATTTGTTTTATTTTTACTTTATATTTCATATGAATTATTATTATATGAATATTTTGGGGTTGTAGAATAAATTATCTGAGCTTCCATTATTTTTATAGGAAAATTATCTTCGTTATACGAGTGCTTTGGATTACAAGCAGATTGTTGAAACATTATGCTCGCAATCCAAGGTTTTACAACAATTATTTCTGATCAAGAAATCTGTTTGGATCTGTTTTTAAAACAGTTAACTATATGACTATATGTTTCACTCTGCATTACAGGAGTTCTAACAATTGTTAATTACAGTAACTGTCGTAGCTATGTGGTTGTAGCACTGTTGTATAAAACCAATATCACACTCAGTGTTATACTGTTGTGCACTCCTGCCTTTATAATATTGCTTAAATATTTTGTATTGCTTTTTAGAGTCATAGTTCACCAATTGGAGTCTACAAACTCCCAGAGATGCTTAAAGGATAGCCAAGGCACCTTCATAACATATTATTGTTGTAAAAATCTACCGCTGTAGTATAGTATGTAGTCATTTGCTTCGATCTTGAGCTCAGTTTACTGTCGGGTTCTTCCTATTCCCAGGAATTTAATAAAAAATATTGCTGGTATATTTAGTAGCTACTTGAAATCATTGCTAGAGGTGTAAAAGTAAATGTGTGTATGATTTTCTAAGACACTGATGTCCCATCCTGAGTGTACTGTTGGTTCATCCTCAGAACCCAGGTTCTGGATTCACAGTGAACCTGATTAGGATAAAGCTCTTACTGAATATGAACGAATAAAGATAATTACATTGCCTGGAAGACTGCTTATATAAAATAATATGCTAAATTCTGCATAGTGACTGCAATTTAATGATGCCAAAGCTTTTTTTTGTTGTTGTCTTTTTTAGAAACACTGCCTGACTCAAGGTGCACACTTGATCTCGATACACAGTGAGGAAGACTATCAGCATGCCAAGTCCATTATTCGTGTCAGAGATCCCGGCGAGAATCCAACCTGGATTGGACTTTCTAGATGTCCTAATGTAAGTAAACTATCAACATATTCTTCATCTCAGTTACATACTGAACTCAACAGCCGGGAAGGTATATGGCAATAACTGACAAATTCATCCACCCACTAATGGTCAGATGAAGAAGTGATTTAACACTTACAATGTTAATCACATATTACAGCACATAAGTCATTCTTTAATTTAGAGCTCATTTCATGTCCATTTATCAAAATTATACTTATTCTAAACATTTTTCTTAAAAACATCTAATTTTCCTTATTTAGGAAAATCATGTTTTAATATAAAACAAAAATTTTACACATTTTATGCTTCATTTAGCTGAACAATCTTATTCACATTTTTTTTCTGTTGACGTTAAAGCTACTAAAAGCTAGAGTTTTTTTTATTTATTTATTTATTTTTTTACTCTAGGTGTGTTATAAGGTGTTAATGTCCACAAATGGCCTGTAAATGTTACTACCAGCACTGGTCTCGTTTGTTTCAGCCATAACATTATGACCACCTGCCTAATATTGAGTAGGTTCCAACTTTTGCCACCCTAACAGTAATGCACTGTGTGTTCTGACAACTTTCTTTCTCACCTAACGTTTTCATCAATTAGAGCTACACTAGCGCTTCATTTGAATCAGACCACACGTGCATCAGTAAGCCTTGGCCACCCATGATCCTGTTGCCACACCATGGGAAGTGAAGGCTGGCCCGTATAGTCTGATTCAATAGAAGTGCTACTGTAGCTCAGATTGATGTCAGCATTAATGATGGTTCCTATAGTAATATGTCGGAACACATACTGTAGCTCATTGTTAGTTATTTTACTCTAAATATTACTCGATATTAGCGGGTGGACATAATGTTATGGCTGATCAATGTACATTATTATGTTCTCTCTTTTTTTAAATATCTTATCTCTAATAGCTCATTTTCATTGAGTATAATAATTAACAGTCAACTATGTCATGTAAAATTATATGGTTTCCGTGTTTTTATGATTTTAATTTCTTTTAATTTAAAGTTAAAATTTAATGTTACACTGTTTAAACAGTTTAAACAGTTACACTGTTCATGAAAATGTGAAGGGGACAGCCAGGCAAGTCATACCACTGAAATTATGGGTCAACATAAGGAAATGCCAACTATGTTACAATACCTATAATACAAGTTCTTCTTCTTCCTTCTTGGAATCCAGCAGGCCTCATTACCGCTAACTATAGGTCTCATTCGCCCTCATCTTCCCAGCCACTCAAAGCCAATACTCTAGACCTCCTTAAACAAGTTTCAAATGTTTCCTTAATTTTAACATTGCCTTCCACTTTCTCTTGTTCTTACAGCTGTGACATCCTAACTAGACTCGTCTGCATATATTTCCTGCATGAGAGCAGTACAATCTTACTTTCATAGCATACCTCACAAGTCCTAATGAGTTACCTATTATAAGTAGATCACTTGTCTAACTATTCTTAAATTAGCTAACAAGATTTCTTTTACCAGATGATGGTGACATCTAGCAATTTGTAAGTGCTGCTGCTGAGTCACTACAAATTACTTTATTTTGGTGACAGCCCACTCTAAATGGCATTAGCATTGCACACAGCTCTGCGGTACATACACTCAGACATAATCAGATGTTCTCTTGCCACCATCTAATTTGTAACTAGGTACAGTAAATGCAGCTCCAGGTTTCTCTGATTCCTTGTTCTTAGGTACATCTGTGAAGGCCTGTACACTGTCTTTATATTTCTGGCCGATATATGTATTGTATTCGCTAGCTAGGTCAGGTGTCTTGCCAATATGTTTCAAATCATTAATAATTTCAAATCAACATTGGCATTTCTAATACCCAGAGGGGTCTAACAGGCTACAATATGGTTGCACAAAATCCATTACCATAAGCACGCATCTCTGTTGCTGGTTGATCTCCTTTTCAATCAAAACTTTCTTTCTGAGTCCTCTCCACTCTCTTTGTTGGGTGGATTTATCCATGTCCTCTTAGATTGAGTCAATAAGTAACTACTGTTTTCTGTGTAGCCACGATGTCATTTATTCCAGTTTGAAGTTTTCAGGTTAATAAAGAACAGATTCCCATTGTCTTCCTTTTATTTATAGTTCACCTTTTATATTAACAACACTTCTGTCTAAAATGTCTTTAAGCCAGTTTAGCAGTTTCCTTCCAGTCTCTCTCATTTTACCACACATTGTAAGCTTTTTATTAATCAAAAAATATTGCAGCCACTTTCTATTTTTTTATTTGAGATTTTCTAACATCATGCTTTAGACATATACAGTAGCTGGGTCCATATTGTTCCTAACTTTTCTGAATCTACTTTGAAAAGCAGCCATTAAACCAATTGGTTCTATTTAATTACGATTCCTGTCATTCCTTTCATTTACAGATATTGATTTTATACAACAGTTCTACAAACACTATTTATTATCAACAGATTACCATTTGTTTATTTAACCAATTATTTGCTTTTAGCCATATCCTTCCACAACTGGCAAAAAAAAATCTTTGAGCTAGTGACCAACAGTTACTGACTGACAGGGCCAAAGTAGTTTAAGAGTGGTTTTAAAATCTTTCCAACCTGACCATTGAGAAAAAACAATGTTTTTGTAGTTTGTACTCTTTTATTATATTAAAAGTACCTCTAATTAAATAATGACTCATGTATTGGACTTTCTAATGTTCATCCTTTTAGGGATTGAACTGGTCCTGGTCTGATGGTACACGAGTGACTTTTACCAAGTGGAATCCAGGTGAACCAAATTCTCTACCAAACGAGTTCTGTGTGCATATGAACTGGTTTCATTTCTTCACCGGTAAGTAAATCTGGAAACGTTCTATGAGCACTGTATTTTGTTTAGAGTATAGCTGTTATAACTTTTGTATCTCATTCATATGTCATTTTCTTTGGTTCAGGCATTAAGAACTGGAATGACATTCCATGTAATAATGCCTATCCCTTTGTGTGTGTCAAGAGGAGTCAGTGAGGAGTCAGTGAAATGCTCCACACCTCACCAACAATAACACAATGTTGGATTTATTTTCCATTTTCTTGTCAAAAAAATGGTTGTGACATTTTATCATAATTTCAGCAAATTAAAAAAGCTAAAAAAAATAAAATAAAATCAAATAAATGAGAGTAAAATGTTTGTGAACTAATTTAATTATCTCTTTTGTTTGATTATGTTTTTAGGTATATTCTCCATCTATTCTTGTAGCACCTTATAGCACTTTCACAAATGGTTTCTGGTTCAGGAATGGTTTCATGTAGAATCATTTAGCACAAAAGATCCATTAAACATCCAAAGAACCCAAAGTGCAGTACTGCATTTAAACATCATATTATCATATTATCATACTGTATGTTGTAGCTACAGGGACAGGGACAATTAACCAAAGAAAAAAAGATCAAACTTGTTGAGGGCACCAAACTTTATTCTTTCCAAAATACAGCCGAGCAGTTTCTCTGCAGAGGAAAGCTCGCGTCTCTTATACAATGCATGCTTATATAGGGTTACATGACACTTCATCAACATCCTGTTCCCACCAACACAATACTCCCATTCATGTGTTCTGTTTCAATGCTTCAAGACATAGGTTTACTCATTCCCACAAGACACAATGATCTCATAAATGTTCATCCTATGGTTAAAGGAAACATCACTTACTTAATTGGACAGTTTATCCATGCTCTCCCATCCTACAGCGGGATGCAACAACAAAAATCATAAAATTAAGGTAAAAAAATTCTAGTTCATATTATGTGCAAAAACATAATATTTACAGAAATTGTTATTTAATCTTTTACAGAGAAACACCGTTATTTTACAGATTTTTCCTAAATTTAAGAAGTTTAGCAGATAAAAATTATTATTTTATGGATTTCTCAGAATTATTCAAGAAAGAAAGATCCTCTCTCAAATAGGCAGTAAACAGCTGGATTCTTGGTGCATTAGGGTGTATTGGAAGAGAGAAGAAAAGAACACATTAAAATCTTAGATTCAAAAGAAAAAGAAAATCTTTTTCTCTATTGACCGAGAAACAGATTAACAAAGTACTCAAAATCATAAAATCATATTTAATACTAGATATGTTAAAGAGAAACTCAATAACTTTTCAACTGGGGCCCTGTTTTTTTTTATTTATTTTTTTTAGTAGGCCTATGAGAGAACATAATCGTAATCAGCCCAGTATTAAGTTTGAACGCTACAACCAGCATTCACAAAAAGGCTATGCAATTTAATCCAACAGGACAAGCATGTGAATCAGTGTAAACAACTTATTTTCACCACTCACAAGCTCATAAATGTTATAAGACAATACAGAAAGGATCTCTACACTGTAAAAAAAAAAAAAAAAAAAAAAAAAAAAATATATATATATATATATATATATATATATATTGGACTCAAAATTATCCAAGGTTGAAGGAGTTCCCTTTTAAATCATCATAAAAAGATTCAAAGTAGTCTTATATTGCACTCCATACTTACTAGTGATGGACTTGTCTCTCTACTGGATGCTTTTTCTCACATGTTCCAATGTTTGATCTAAAAATGTAAGCAAGTTTCATTATCACTGGCA
Source organism: Clarias pachynema (assembly GCA_030014365.1). Lineage (NCBI taxonomy): Eukaryota > Metazoa > Chordata > Actinopteri > Siluriformes > Clariidae > Clarias > Clarias pachynema. The sequence goes on from JAQMYL010000001.1 coordinate 7,185,087, forward strand.
GTAATCAGAGCTGGAAAATATTAATGTAAATATCACACAGAAGCAGGCAGCTACATGTACATAGAAGTTTTCAACAAACATACTATACTGTATACACACACACACACACACACACACACACACACAGTATACAGTAGGAGCCACCTCAAATAGCCGAGGCCGTGTGAATGGCATGTGAATGGCGTGTGGCTGCCCAATGGATGGCGTGATCCCCCCTCCCTCTCCTGCCAGAAAGGCGTGTCAAGATTTCACAGTAAAAACGCCCATTCAAGCCCTATTTATTCATTTACCTAGTGCCACCACTAGATGGCGCTTTGTTCTCAAGAACACAAGCCAGCAATTTAGCTGCACTGAGTTGCAATCACGTGATTTTAACAAAAAGATGCTAAAGCTTTGAAAATACTATTAATGTCACTATTACAAAAGCTGCACTCCTCGAAAAACTTATAAGAAGAGTGTTTGGTCTCTCTGAAAATGCGAATGAGTGTTGTCTTGATTTAGATAAATTCAGCATTTATTTATTCTTTGGGTAAGAGTTAATCTGCGGGTTATTTCTGTGACTGGAATATAATGTGATGCAGTTCATGAGGGACACAAGATGAGGCTAGATGTACAGGAGCTAGCGAGCTAAACGCTCATAACC
>JAQMYL010000001.1:7185829-7197938 GCA_030014365.1 Clarias pachynema
TGTTGCTGGTATTTTGGCCCATTCCTCCATGCAGATCTCCTCTAGAGCAGTGATGTTTTGGGGCTGTCGCTGGGCAATACAGACTTTCAACTCCCTCCAAAGATTTTCTATGGGGTTGAGATCTGGAGAGTTGAGATCCTGTCTGTCGAGGCGGTGTGTTTGGAATCATTGTCATGCTGAAAGATCCAGCCACGTTTTATCTTCACTGTTCTTGCTGATGGAAAGAGGTTTTCACTCAAATTCTTGATACATGGCCCCATTCATTCTTTCCTTTACACGGATCAGTCGTCCTGAATGTTATTGAACATACAATGATGCAGAAGCTTTTTTTTTTTTGTCTTTTCTAGAAACACTGCCTGACTCAAGGTGCACATTTGATCTCGATACACAGTGAGGAAGACTATCAGCATGCCAAGTCCATTATTCGTGCCCGAGATCCCGGCGAGAATCCAACCTGGATTGGCCTTTCTAGATGTCCTAATGTAAGTAAACTATCAATATATTCTTCATCTCAGTTACATACTGTACTCAACAGCCGGGAAGGTATATGACAGACTGATTCATCAACCCACTAATGGTCAGATGAAGAAAAACTTACAATATTAATCACATAGTACAGCACATAAGTCATTCTTTAATTCAGAGCTTATTTCATGTCCATTTATCAAAATTATACTTATTCTAAACATTTTTCTTAAAAACATCTAATTTTCCTTATTTAGGAAAATCATGTTTTAATATCACTCAAACATTTTGAACATTCTATGCTTAGTTTAGCTGAACAAATTATTATTATTATTTTTTCTTATAGAGATTTCAGGTTTGTTTCTGTTGAAGTTAAAAAAGCTAGAGTATATATTTTTTATTTCTTTCAAAAGTTTAAATACTTAAGAAACACAAGATTTGCTCCCTTAAATAGTTAAAATACATAAATTATAGTAACATCCACAAATGTTCTGTAAACTATGCTACTACTACAACTGGTCTTATTCGTCTCTGTGCCATATACTAATCAGCCATAACATTATGACCACCTGCCTAATATTGAGTAGATCACGCCTTTTGCCCTAACAGTAATATACTGTGTGTTCTGACACCTTCCTGTCACAACCAGCATTAACGCTTTCATCAATCTGATTTACACTAGCACTTATATTAAATTAGACCTCACGGAGGAGCCTTCCCTTCCTATGTGCATCAGTAAGCCATTTGGCCACTGTGATCCTGTTGCCAGATCACCAGTTGTCCTTCCTTGAATTACTGTTGGTCTGACCTTTGCAGACCAGGAACATCCCACAAGGCCTCCAGTTTTAGAGCTGCTCTTACCCAGTCCTCTAGTCATCACAAATTGGTGCTTGTCAAAGTCATTTAAATACTTATGATTGCCCTATTTTTCCCACACATCACTTTAGGCAAAAAGGTTCACTTGCAGCATAATATATCCCACCCAATTCCAGCCACCATTGTAACAAAATATTGAAAAGGTAGCTACTGTGAAAAGGGCCAAATTGTAATAGTTAGACAACTGGGTCAGAGCAACTCCAAAACTGCAGCTCTTGTGGGATGTTTCCAGGCTGCTGTGGTCAGGACATACTGTATTAAAAATTAACTTTTCCAGGTAAGGAAAACTGGTGAACTGGCAACAGGGTCATGGGCGGCCAAGGCTTACTCATGGGAAGTGGAGCTCATTGTTAGTTATTTTACTCAATATATTACTCGATATTAGCGGGTGGTCATAATGTTACGGCTAGTCAATGTACATTATTATGTTAGGTGTTCTCTCTTTTTTGAATTTTTTTTTATCTCTAATAGCTCATTTTTATTGATTATATTAATTAACAGTCAACTATGTCATGTAAAATGTTGTGGTTTCCGTGTTTTTATGATTTTAATGTCTTTCTTTTTTTTCATTTGAAATTTGATGTTACACTGTTCATGAAAATGAGCAGTGGTCAGCCAGGCAAGTCGTACCACTGAAATTATGGGTCAACATAGGGAAATGTCAACTATGTAACTAAGTTCTTCTTCTTCTTCCTTCTTGGAATCCAGTAGGTCTCATTACTTTGGAATCCAGTAGGCCTCATCTTCCCAGCCACTTAAAGCCAATACTCCAGCCTTCCTTAAAAAGAAGGCTGGAGCAAGAAAGATGTTTCCTTAATTTTAACATTGCCTTCTACTCTCTCTAGTTCTTACAGCTGTGACATCCTTATTAGACACTTCTGCATATATTTCCTGCACGAGAGCAGTACAATCTTACTTTCGTAGCGTACCTCACTAAGTCCTGTTGAGTTCTTATCTACTATATGTACAGTGCTACTACGTGTACTGTATCCAATTCGTAGTCTGCTAATTAATACATGCTCTTCTGTGTTTCCCCGGATTCTCTTTTTGTTTTTTCTCCCTCCTCATTTGTCCTGTATAAAATGCAAATATCTTCCTTTTAGTTCATTATCCCACTTCTGTTGATATACCTTTTACTTTATTAATTTTGACCTCAACATTTACTTTTTTTGGTTGCTTCTTTAATCAGCTTGTCTCTCTCTGGTTACCCCGGATTCTCAAATGGACTGGGACCAACAGGAAAGAGATATTTTTTCCTTGTCTAACTATTCTCAAGTTAGCTAACAAGATTTCATACACCAGATGATGGTGACTTCTAACTATACCTGTAGCCTACTAATGTTTGTAAGTGGTGCTGCTGCTGAATCACTACAATTTACTCTATTTTGGTGACTAACTTGCTCAACCCACTAAATTCCATTAGCAATGCACACAGCTCCACAGCTCTGCAGTACATACACTCAGACATAATCAGACGTTCTCTTGCCACCATCTAATTTGTAACTAGGTACAGTAAATGCAGCTCAGTTTTCTCTGATTCCTTGTTCTTAGACCCATCTCTGAAGACCTGTACACTATCTTTATATTTCTGGTCAATATATGTATTGTATTCACTAGCTAGGTCAGGTGTCTTGCCAATATGTTTCAAATCATTAATAATTTCAAATCAACATTTGGCATTTCTAATACCCAGAGGGGTCTAACAGGCTACAATATGGTTGCACCAAATCCATTACCATAGGGACCCATCTCTATTGCTAGTTGATCTCTTTTCCAACCAAAGCTTTCTTTCTAAGTCCTCTCCTTCTCCCAACACTCCTCAAGCACTCTGCTTGTTGGGTGGATTTATCCATGTCCTCTTTTTAATTAAATAATTAACCACTGTTTTCTGCATAGCCACAATGTCCTGTCACCTACTATAATTCAACGTGGAGACCACAGTCTTAGAGCCTGAGCTTGCATTATATTAAGCCCTGACAACACAGATTTAGCTGTCAATCTATATACTATACTACAATAAGTTTTTTTTAAGATTTGCCTACATATAGTACAGTATACATTACTGCACAGTGAAATTCTTTATTCTTTGCATATCCTAGTTTTTGTTAATAGGCTGGGGTTAGAGTGCAGAGTCAGCCATTAGATGATACTCCTGGAGCAGACAGAGTTAAGGCCTTTGGGCTCAACAGAAGCAACCACTTCAGAGAGTCAATACTATTGAATACTATTGAATTCTTCTGTCTAAAACATCTTTAAGCCAGTTTAGCAGTTTCCCTTCAGACTCTCTCATTTTACCACGTACCGTAAGGTTTTTTTTATCGAAAAAAATACTACAGTCACTTTCTATTTTTTTATTTGAGCTTTTCTGGCATCATGCTTTAGACATATACTGTAGCTCGGTCTATATTGTTCCTAACTTTTCTGAATCTACTTTGAAAAGCAGCCATCAAACCTTACTTTTCTATTTAATTACTATTCCTGACATTTGCCATTCATTCCTTTCATTTACAGATATTGATTTTATACAACAGTTCTACAAGCTCCATTTATTATCAACGGATTACCATTTGCTTATTTAACCAATTATTTGCTTTTAGCCAACACATACAGTATCCTTCCACAACTGGCAAAAAAAAAAAGACTTTGACCTAGTGACCAACCACTGTCTACTGAAAGTAGTTTAAGAATGGTAAAAGTAGTTTTAAAATCTTTCCAGCCTGACTGTTCGATTAAGAAAGAACAATGTTTTTGTAATTTGTACTTTTTTCCAATTTATGTTAAAAGTATCTCTAAGTAAATAATGACTCTAGAAAGTCCAATATATATGTTCATCCTTTTAGGGATTGAACTGGTCCTAGTCTGATAACACACAAGTGAATTTTAGTGGAATCTAGGTGAACGAAAATCTCTACCAAACGAGTTCTGTGTGCATATGAACTGGTTTCATCCCACCAGTAAGTAAATCTGAAAACATCCTATGAGCACTGTATTTTGTTTAGAGTCTAGCTGTTCTAACTTCTGTTTCTTATTCAAAGGTCATGGCATTTTCTTTGGTTCGGGCATTAAGAACTGGAATGACATTCCATGTAATCATGTCTACCCCTTTGTGTGTCAAGAGGAGTCAGTGAGGAGTCAGTGAAATGCTCCCGGCCACACCTCACCAACAATAACACAATGTTGGATTTTTTTCCCCCAATTTTCTTGTCACAAAATTGTCTGTGACATTTTCTGACATTTTAATTATCCTTTTTGATTGATTATATTTTAAGGTATATTCTCCATCTATTCTTTTAAACATCATATTATCATATTAAAATCTTCTCCAAACTATATTTTATACTTAAGTGTGTGTAGAAATTTGGAAAACCCCTATAATAATTTATATAATGTTTATATTGACAGTCAAGGTCAAAAATGTAGTCCAACCAGTAATAACTAGGATTACCCTACCATGATTTTTATTGAAAGTTAGCTACAAACATACACATTACTATCAGGTCAAAAACTTGATTTCCTGACTGCAGTGTTATAGGCTTAGAGACTTAGGCATTGTTGTAGTTTAATGGAAAATTTCTTCATAATTCCTAGAAAATAAAAATAAGGTAAGGTAAGAGGTACATGACACATTATCCCAATCTGTTACATTTCTGCAAGATTTATGTATACAGCATATAATATGGTGCCTAAGACTTTTGCACATATATAGAATGTCCACTCACATGAAAAACAATTTAAGACCCTCTCTACTGCGAACATAGAATAAACGTCAGTCCACCCTTCTATAAGTATCTGTTTTAATTTATCTAGGGTGAAATAACAGTTGAATGTTTCTCACCAAATTTTATACATAAACCAAATAATTGCAGGTAACAACAATAACAACAACAACAGAACCACAACCGGTTTATTTCTTTTTTTTTCTTTTCTTTTTCTTCTTCTTCTTAACAGTAGGTCAACAGTAAGAATCCAGTTGGGAAAAATAAGTACACCTATTTGACTTCCACAATCATTAAGAGATTAATCAGCAGTTGGGTGTTACTAATTAAACTCACAACATAAAATACAGAATTACATTTTTTGGAGTCACATACATACTGTAAATCTGAATGTAAACACCATAACTAACCATAGGGAAAGCGCAGACTAAAGTTACATTCATCTTGTATTGTAGTCCTACAGTTTGATAGAGGATACAGTATTAAATAGGATAGTAAATCTGTCATATCTCACATGCATTTAATTACATTTTAAATATTACTTTACCAGATAAGGTTCTTTAAAACAGCTGTCTAGATGCTTTATAGCTTTAAAAAGGGGAGAACTTTCAGACCTAAACGCAAGCACTAGACAGCTTGAAAACTGCAGGGTATAAATTTCTTGTGCTAAGGGGCACCACATTCATTGCATTGAATGTCCTACAAATTACAGGGGCACCAAGACATTTTTTAAGCTTTACTAGGGGCACCAAGGCAATCGCACCTAAGCACAAGAAGATTTATTTTATTATAGCACACAAAACTATTACGTAGCAAGACAAATGTGATATACTTTTGTAGGTTAATCTGGATAATAGCATCTACCAAAAGCATGAATGTAAATGGTACTGTATATAAAATTTTAGTTTAGAAAAAAACAAGGTATCCTGTGACATTCGGCATTGCTTGTCGTCATCTAGATCAGCTCTTCCCAAACTTCAGAAAGCCAAGGCCCCATTTTAAAATCTGAAAATTGCCTGCAGCTCATGCAAACCTTTAATCACCAGTGTTGGGGGATGTTACTTTTTAAAGTAACTAATTACATTACAAAATTACTGTCTTTAAAAATTAATCAGTTACATTACAGCGATACTTTCTGATAAAAGTAAATAGTTCGAGTACTTTTCCACTGCAGAAAATGAAAACTCCTTTGTGATTCCTCATGCATGTTGTTTTAGTTAAGACCTTTATAATTATTCTACCATCATCACTCAGCGAAGTTTGGCCCATAATCTGTTAACTACTAATACCCCTATCTCACCTACGCGGTTTCACGCAGTGGCCATAAGTACGGTTCATTATGACTCACCGCAAGTTTGGCGCTGTGATTAGTTTTCAATCTTTCCGCGTGTCGGTCATCGCATAGTCAAACCACATAGGGGCATAAGAGCAGGAATAACAGAGGGGTGCGCATTATCGGGGGCGGGGCTTGTAGGACGACTTTCACACACAGACACAGTAACGAATTGGGAATGACTGCTGTCTGACTCAAAGATTACATAAATTGTCTGAATAGCGGCTTACAGTACATAAAAAAAAAAAAAACTAAATAACTGAGTACTTAAATGGCGGACCTAACGTGTTAGATTACTTGTTAAATCAAAAAAGTAATCCACTCTAATGTGTTACTTTGTAACGCATTACACCCAACACATCACATATCTGATCATCACACAAAGCACTCAAAGTTATTTCTACAACTATATATTTTGTTTCTTAAACAGAACACTTACTGTACTGTATATCTTTATGGGCCTATGGCAATTATATTTTCATGAGCCATCAGTCCATGTCACTCCAGACAATGGTAGATATTGAGAAGTGTCTGCTACTTATGTTCTGTAAAGCCTTCATAAAATATTACTTAAAATATGGCACTATATTGAGTCTAAAAATCATTCCAATTACATAAGACCTTTTCTTGGCTGTATATTAAAGCTGGAGAAATGAACATGTAAATTCTTGCAATATGTGATTGTGATCAGGGCCAGGGGTAGCTCAGTGGTTAAGGCATTGGACTACGGTTCGGAAGATCCCAGGTTCAAACCCCACAATCACCAAGTTGCCACTGTTGGGCCCTTGAGCCACGCCCTTAACCCTCAACTGCTCAGATGTATAATGAGATAAAAAATGTAAGTCGATCTGGATAAGAGCATCTGCCAAATGCTTAAATGTAAATGCAGAAACTGATGTGATGCACTGTGTTGTTTGCCTCTTATGACAAGATTGTCACTATTATCTTCTTTGCCTAGATGTACAGTATATGCATAACACGGCATGCAGTAGGTGTTGAATGGTATTTACATCTGGTAAAAAGTTTTTGCTCTGCCAATGAATTTGTTCCTGTTTGTTTTCTAATCTCTGTGCACAAAATCAAAGGCAATAGCTTAAAGAGCACCACAAAAGAAGGTGAAGGGGTTCAGCTTTTTATTTATTTGTAATTTTATTTATTCATTTATTTTTATAAATTGATTCATTCATTCACTCATTTCTCTCCAGGAATCTCCATTTAAAATCTGCAAAGAGACCATAGACCGCAGACTCACCAGGCTCAAAAGTCCAATAGACATCGAACCTGAGTTGCAGATAAATGCTCCAGAGCAGTGGTGCAGAAGTACAGCTTTGATTCATCGTCACAATTTTTAATTAAACACAGACTGATTAGCAATATATTCCCAATTAGCACATTCTATCCAACTGGCCCACCCACTCCACTACGAATAATCAGTACCTTTTTTTTTTTTAAAGTAAATGTCTACCATCTCTTCAGTAGAAATTCCAGTATGATTACATGATGATTCTACTGGAATCCCACTGCCTGCCAACCAAGACCTTTCTAGACCCCAGAGGAAAAGAATCAGAATGATTCAGGAAAAAGAAAAAAATGTACATAATTACACTCATAATTTTACAACAGTAAAGTCATAGTACTCTGTGCTGTCTACAGTTTATGCAAATTTTTATTGTGATTCAGCACTTTTCATTTGTTTGTTGGTTTTACCCCTGTTTTGTGATTTAAGTATGGAAATATTAATTGGATACTTTGAACAGTCATTAATATGATTTAGCTCGCAAATTATTTTAACTCTTGTGACAGCAGGCTTAGAGCCAGCACCTCTTTTATCTGTCCTCCTAACGCTCAACCAAGCAGATTTTTCCACCCCCTACTGGAATACAACGCTCAGCAGCAGGCGATACTATAGAAGCTGACCCAAGGCTTGCAGGATATGGTAGTTGAGCTTAGCCAACTCAAGCAGCATTACCCAACCAGACTGCTGCAGGGAGTCCCAATGTCTTCTAAACAAGCTCATGCCCCACTATGATCTTGAATTATTAAGTTTTGAAAGAATGGCACAGTAGGAGGATTGGCAGAAGCAGAAGTGGAGCGCCACCTTAATCCCACTGCTCACTGGAGAAACAGAGCAACAAAGCATAACAGCTGAAGGCCTAGCTTGCTGTGGATCTGTCTGCCATCAAATATTCCCACTGGACCTATGACCCACAGGCATTGCCCTGTGTCCAGCTACAGTAGATCGTCTACAGAGGCTCATCTGCAGGTTGCTCCAGCTTGAGGAAACTTTGGTCCTTAAAGTTGTGTGATGTAGAGATAATCCCCGGTGCTCCCTGTGTCTGTGTTCTGTCCAGTCACACTAAATGTTTTACCCCTTCTTATTAAAGCTAAAAGAACAGTGCTGAACTGTCAGCTTAACCTGTGAAATGTGGTCAGAAAAATATCATAACTGACTACAGTATGACTGGAGATCATTACCAGTAGACCAGTAGAAATTAGAGTAATTTAGTTAGAGTAGTTTAATAGGGACTAAACAGCTTTGTGTCCATAAGAAAACCACTTGTTAGAAAAATTCGACAGAATAAAGTCTTCAAAAAGTTAGTTAGGGAGCATAAATATTGGAATTTGGAGCAGTGGAAAAAGGGAATCATTTTCATGTTTAAATTCGACACCAAGGATAGTCTTTAAGTTGTGCTGGAGAAGACTCCAGAGAGGTCATGAAGGCAACACTTCTGTCCAGCATTTAGGCAATCCAGACAGATTTATTTTTTTGTCATTTTTTTTCCAAGTCTAATTTCATTTGTTAATTTAGTCTAACAATCTATATCTTTGGTAGGTGGCGTTTACCTTGTCATAATGAAACATTATTTTTGTCTGTTGTTTTCAAATATTTGTGAGTACAAATAACTATGAGGAAAAAATCCTAAATACCATTTCTAGTGTAGAATAATCATTTGCCTATTTACATAGATTACTTCCGAAGAAGTGCTAGTTTCACAAATTTTCCTGGTTCCACTTCTTGTTAAAATTACTTCCTGAGGTTTTTGTTTTTACTCTGCAGGTTGATGATGGCGGAGAAGCTGTCAGTTATTTTGACACTCCTGAGAGGTTCAGGTATCTCAGAAGAAATAATACATTTAATTAGAGACCAAAATGTACTGTTTTAAATGCAATATGAAACCTTATGTAACACCAACCAACCAAATTTAGAACTTTCTTTAAAATTATTTATTTCAATCTGAGGTATTTTTTTAAAATTGCAATTTAGACAATCTTTGATAACTCTTATCATATACTGCATCGGTATGGTATATATTTTTCTCCTTTTTAACATGCTACATCATATTATCATCTTATACTAGAAGTTAAGACATTTTGATTCTTTTATCACAGATCAATACAGAGGTTACAGTATGTTGTTAATGTAACTTGCAAAATAATATAATATGGAGACAGCATTGCACTGTTTAGCTATGGAAAACATCATACAAATTCATTAAAGTAAAATAGGGTCTTTCGCTAAGAGAGAAGCTAAACCTAAGGAAAGCACAAATAAAATGGAAGGGTTGTGGCAGAAAGGGCATCTGACATTAAAAAAAAAGGGGGGGGGGCAAAACACACTCATGGTGGAGGCCGACTGAAATGGTCCCCAGTATGCCTAATGTTTTTATTTTGCAGCTGGTTTTATCCAGACAATCATCAGTGACGACTGCCCCCCACTAAAAATCTAAAAGACTAGCCGCTTGAATCATATTGTGGTCAGGTGACTCCAGTCGGGGCATTTCACTTCCTTTGAAATAGCAGAAAGAGTGGCAATGGACTGTGTGCTTCGCTCCCTCCCTAAAGAGGGGAGGAAGACAATAGGTATGAGGCAGACGCAAAGAGGTATGGGTCAGGTATTGCGCAAAGAAGCAGCTGCATGACCACCTCGGCCAGAGTCATCCAGCTACACGGTGAGATGAGTTGAGTAATGTAGTCCCTAGTGGTGCCTAAAGCAAAAGTGGTCACCGTTATGCACCTAGCTCATTCTACATTGTTAGGAGAAAATACGAGATGGCTGGGATGCCATGCCAAAGTTAAAAACTTTTGCCAGTTATGAAAGAGTGCCAGCAGACAATGGCAACAAAACCCACCCCGCTGATTCCCCTGCCGATCATCAGCATGTCGTTCAAGCAGATTAATATACGTTCATGCAGATTGGGATATCACCAGCCCACTTCCAAAATCTACAAAAGGACACAAATTTATCTTGGTCATTGTTGGCTTTGCAACAAGCTATCCCGAGGCTGTGCCTCTGTGAAAAGCAAAGAACATCACCAGAGAGCTGGTCCAGTTTTTTGTAGGTGTGTCGGACTTCTAAACAATGTGTGATGTGTGTCGGCTGTTGCAGATGAAGCAGCTTTGCACCTCAGTATACCACCTCAGTAAAAGTAATTTTTACTTTCATAAAAAGTGGAAAGCAGAGATTCAGTGGGTCAGCCTAGTGAATAGATTTTTCAAGAGAAACAGGACTTTTGAGATGAATGTCTTCCATCAGCTGCTGAAGCAAAGCAGTGCAAAGAATTTCCAGAGTAACAGAACATTTCAGACATCAATGTCCATCATCTGTGCGAGCAAAGAAGCAGATTCCTAAAATACATCCTGTTTCCCTGGAATTTTCTGAATGTGCTGTGTCTTTTTACTGCATTCACTATTTTTAGCCAGGTACAAACTCAAAGGTGGTTACTGAATAGAGTTAAACTCAACAACGTGTTTCGTGTAATTTTATTAAATTCCCATAAAATAAAACATGTACTTAAGACAGTGTCCAGCGAAGATGAGGAAATTAATTTGATTTTGCATGAGCAAGACATGACCATGGGAAGCAGTGATCTTATTAGTGGAACCCGATGTCACATAATCATATACACTATAATACACATACAATCACTCACTCACTCATTTTCTATACTGCTTTATCCTGTATCCAGGGTCACCAGGGGCCTGAAGCCTATCCCAGGCGGCTTAGGTCACAAGACGGGGTACACCCTGTACAGGGTGTCAATCCATCGCAGGGTACACACACATACACTCACTCACACACTATGGGCAATTTGGGAACGCCAGTTAGCCTAATCTGCATATCTTTGGACTGTGGGAGAAAACCGGAGTACCCAGAGGAAACCCACCAAGCACGGGGAGAACATGCAAACGCCATGCACACAAAGACAGGAATCAATCCTGGACCCTGGAGGTGCAATTCAACAGTGCTAACCACTACACCACTGTGTCGCCTTGCATACAAGCACAGTTTTTGTTGTTATGTAAATTTCTGTAACTTTTTATTATGAACATAGTTTATTCATCAAGTTTACTTTATCTTCATTAAACAAGTTAATAAAAAAAAATTCAAAGTAATATTTCATCTTTATCAACATTATTATGATTATTGATGATCCAGGGTATGACACTCTGGGGAAACTGTACAGACAATCATTCATGGACAAAACAGGAACTCAGCTGTGAAGTATTGCAACATCTGATCATGGCTCACGTATACTGAAAAAACTTTCTAAGAGAAGAAACACGGATGTTGATTTGTCAGTGAAATCCTCTGTTTTTTCACCTGCATGCCAGTCCTACAGGACATAGTTTTCCAGTGTAGTGAAAGTCAGTTCACATGCAGATGAGTATCTGTGAATAAGGATTGGCCTTATTACAATCTACAGTAGGTATGAGTTTA
>JAQMYL010000001.1:7229176-7239568 GCA_030014365.1 Clarias pachynema
ATACATTATATGTATTAAATAACAATTAAATAATTTTTAAATGATTTATCTCTGGAGGCCGTGGTGGTGTAGTGGTTAGCACTGTCGACCTGCACCTCCAGGGTCGAGGGTTTCATTCCCTCCTCTGTGTCTGTCTGCATGCAGTTTGCATGTTCTACTCGTGCTTGCTGGGTTTCTTCCTGGTGCTCCGGTTTCCTCCAACAGTCCAAAGACATGCAGATTAGGTTAATTGGTGTCCACAAATTGCCCATAGTGTGTGTGTGTGTGTGTGTGCCCTCTAGATTGGCACCCTGTTTAGGGTGTACCCTGCCTTGTGCTCTAAATCTTCTGCAATAAGCTCCAGGCCCCCTGTGATCCTGTACACAGGGATAAAGCAGTATAGACAACAAGCGAGTGAGTAATTTGTGTTTTGTACTAGTTTGCAAAAAAATATTAGGAAACTGATCACCGATTTATTAAAAATATATATATTAATTTCATTTCTGACTGAATGAACTCTTTTATTGTTACAGTGAATCTGAGAGCAATTAAAGATCAACAGCTTTAAACATCATGTTACCAAATAATCATAATGATTTTCCAATAAAATAAAATAAAAAGTTAAACAAAAGCCAACACCACCTTGATAATTTCTCACACTCCTACACTTTTCCCTTGTTGAACTGCATGCCCCAGAATTGTCTCCTATATTTTATGATGTAATAAGACTTGTCTTTCACATAATTATCACAGGTACAACAGTTCATCTCATTTATTGTCCATACCACTTTATCCAGTATACAGGGTCTTTGGACTGTTGGAGGAAACCGGAGAATCCAGAGGTGGGAATCGAACCCGGACGGCACAAGATGATGGTGCCAACCACTAAGCTACAACACTTATCATACCTAAATGATCTCTTACTAACGATGTTTAGAGATTCTAGTGCCGATTTGTTGGTTGATGCTCCAACATCACAGGGTAAAATTAGTACTGCTAGATTGCTAGCACAGGTGCAGCAGTGTTTATAATTCCAATTAATTTGTTAGTTGAGGAATGATGACTTGAGGGTTAATCCTACCGCACCACTGTCGGTTGATGTTTAAAGGATATTGTGGGTAATGTAGGAAATTGTTAGTGATGATAATTAATGCGACTCAAGATTTGCGAATGTTTCCTTTAAGGCACTGCAGGACTGTTCGCGTAGGCTGGAATACATCCAATAGATGAAGGAACGCTGCAACAGTAATCAAAACAATCACCATGCAATTTTAAAAATAAAATTTATTAGCATCTCTAATGTGTATAAATAAAAACATATATAAGAAACAATGCATATATGCATTATGAGCAGAACAATAACTGAATTCTGTGATACAAAGGAGATGAGGCAGACAAACCCCAGTGTTTTTTTTTTTTCTTCCTTTTTAAAATAATTTTTCAAAGTATGTGTCTGTGAGAATGTACCTTGAAAATGAAGCATTGCAAACATCCATACCTATGACTTGCAACTCTAAATTCAAATGTGTTGTAGGGTGTAGAGAAAAAAAATCAAAGAAAAAAGATTTCATGTGCATCCGGCAAGTCTCAGATTCGGTTTCCACAAAAAAATGAGGAAACTGTCAGTTCCACTTTCACAGCAAACGGTATCTGCTACAGATCATTGACTGAAAATGTACAGTACTTTCTGAGTGTTCTGAGCCAAATCATAAACATGTACCAGGGTATAATAAGATAATAACCTCTTCATCAGTGGAGATACGTCAAAGCTGAAAAATAATACATAAATGCAACAGTATAGCTAACCAAAAATACAGGACAAGCCTGTTATATTTGGATTGAAAAAAATAATAAATAAAAGGGTCACTGTAACACTCAACTCATAGAATGAAGATCTGTGGGCTCGGTCATGATGGATGAAACCTTCTACACACCCACAGCTCAATCGTTTTGGTCATGCTTTCAACACTGCCTGAAATAGAAACCCTTTCATAATAATTAGATGTGCACAAAAGACAAAAAGTAAAGAAACAGCACCTCTACAAGCTGGAGTTGCTTTAAAAAAAAAAAAAAAAAAAAGTGGACAGAGGTTAAGTCTGAGGTAAGATTAACTGCTGCCGTTACTCAGAATTGAAAATAAAAAAATATATATATGACACAAAGCATGTAACAATGTAACAGACAAAAACGCAACATGTATCCTTCAAATCGTAGCTACATGACACTGCTATCATCACAACTGGCATCAAGTTTGAGCAGTGTGCCGGTTAATTGCGCTCGCCCGCCGTGCAGCTCAGTGTATTTATTTAGTACAGGAGATCATTACTGACTGCAGCCCATCTGTTGATATCCATCCCTATTTCATCCACCACTAACTGACCCATTGAACTGCCCACAACACCCACCACCTATCCATCCACCCATTTAACCACAGAACTAATCAATCCGAACCATCCGTCTGTCTGTCACAACCCATCCATATCACCATGCACCCATCCATCTATCCATCCACCCATCCCTCATCAATCCGTGACAATTATGTCAGTGACCATTCATTCTGAGGCACATCAGCGACACGGTTCTGAATCTTGTACCGCCATAAACAAGAACATGCTTCGGCTCGGGCTCATTGTTTAAGGCTTTTGGTCTACTGCACAAAAAGTTATAAATAAAAAATTCCAACACTGCCTTCTTACTGCTGAAGTCATGAACCAGATCCTTAAACCAAACTAAGCCTAGTTCTATCCTGTCTCAGCATGGACGAGGATGACTCCGCCACTTTTTAAATTAAAATTAGATGCTAATGAAACAAACAAAAAAAAGAAATATACTGTATAGATATCAGACTTTTGACCTTGCTGTGGTTAATCTTCATCCACAGCTTAACATGATAATTCCTTAAAAATCCTACAAACGTTCAGTCAGTCATTTCTTTTTGAGATACCGTGCAAACAAGAATCTCAGACCCATGGATAAAGCGAAATCCCACCTAGTGGCAGAGGCATCACTTTTGCTGTATTACTACATCCTCTAAAAACATAGGAAATTAACTATAATAATAAAAATAATAATAGGAACAGATGTGGTAAAAAATTAAGAGCAGCATGCGAAGGTGTGCAGAGAAACACGACGAGACTATATCGGGTGAAACCAGTGCTCTCTTCATGTGTGTGTAAATTATACAAGTGGATATAGAGTGATGTAGTAAAAACTATTGACAGGACAAGAATTTCCCAGAGGAGCAGGACGCTTTGGAGAAAGTTTTTCATAGCAAAGCAATCTAGTTGTGTCCGAGGGGTCCCGAGTCTGCAAAAACTCTCTCATGTTGCTGCGGTTGGTTTCATGAGGTCCCTGAAGTAAAAAAGGGGAACTAAAGTTCTGATAATCGACCTGAATGAAAATCACTTGCGCCAGTTGCTTGGATTTTGTTGCTTTACCCCGACTTCAACAAATCTGCAAGGAACAGATTTAACTACCATTAAAACAGGCTCTATGTTGAGCATGTTAAGAGTTGTGAATCTTGGACAGACTTTTGATTTGATTCAGCAGCACTAAAGTTTACTGTGTGATCTGTTTCGAGCAGCGATATTTCTTACAAGTTTTGAATGATTAAAATTGCTGGATCAGCGTGATTTCCAGTCAAACCTCAAACCCCAGTCTGCCAAAAAGCTAAATGTAAATGTATGGAACCAGGGCATACTTAGTGCCGGTCCCAAGTCAACAGGGTCAGGGGGGATCTCTGGGAAAACTAAAAGTATCTAATAAACACTGTAGTGTCATGTATCATACAAAGCAATTTCCCCTGCTAATCTTCTGCTCCACACTCCAGTCCCCTCCAGTAGACGGCGGTAATCAACCAGGCACCAACAGAAGAAGCAGCAGCGATACTCGCACAAAATAATGCGTATTTGTAGAAGATGCCACCGATTTCTCTTTTTCTGTAAGCTCTGGTATTTTTTTTAAGTAATCTGCCCAAGTTTATACTTTTTAGCATTTAACTTTACCCAAGTAATCTTTTCTTTTTAAAAATGTGAATCGATTCCGAATCAAAATTTGATTCCTCAATTCAATGAATCAAATCAACCAACAAGAGATCGATTCACCCACACAGCTCTAGTGCACGTACATTTTTAAAACACAATTTATATCCCTGTTCTGACCAGGCCTCCTGGTGGTGGGTGTGGGCGCTCGGAGTTTTTGAACACTTCGTATTCTCCAGGTGGACTACATTTATGACACGACTAAGCGCCAGGGGGGGCTACAGTCAGGAATCCACCCATACGGCAGCGTTACCTAACAAACTGGCACTCGACATATATGGCGATTAAAATCCTAGTCCTGAACACTGCTGAAAACCTTCTCACCTTTAAAACAACGGGGGAAAAAAACAACACCCGAGACACTTATCAAACAGAAAAATTAAAATAAAGTGGGTTGTGTGTGTGTATATATATATATATATATATATATATATATATATGAGCGAGTGAAGAGTCTGATGTAGGGTGTAAAGCGCTTGGCCTCTTGATGAACCCGACGGAATGAAGGAGCTATGGAGTAACTCGGAGGTGGTGGTGGTGTGGTCTCCCCGCCGTCCCTGTGTCTTTAGAGTGCAAAGATCCCCTTGTTTCGTTTGCTGTGAGGTTTTATACAGACGCTCGCACACGCATTCATGCGCACACAGTCACACACACTCATATATATATGTATATATATATATATGTATATATATATACATATACATGTATTTATATTGATAAATACATATACGTATATACGTATATGTATAGCTCTGATGTGTCCAGACTAAAACTCTGCAAACTCCTTTGCGCATTTTTCTGTGACGGACACGCGAATGTCCTCCTCCTCGTAGTCGTCGAAGTTGCTAGTGTCTCCCGGACCTCTGCATTTTGGAATAAATGGAGCCTCCACCTGTACAAACAGAAAAAAAAACAAACACAGTGAGTCTGTATCCACTGTGTCCATCACGTCAGTGGTGATGATTAGGGCCACGTCATCCCACCTTTCTCTCATAGATGGCGATCCAATCCGTCGTGGCGAACCACTTGTGGTTTTTGATGTCGTTGACGCCGTTCTTGAGGTTGCCGTACCGTTTCGTCAGGTCGACCTGAAGCAGGTTTCTCAGCAGGTCCTTCAGGTCTGAACTGAAGTGAGACGGGAATCGTACCTACAGAAGAGACGGCAGGACGCGTTAGAGACAATGCGGGGTTCGACGCGGCATCTCAGTAATAGCTGAGATACCATCCATCTATACTCAAATCAGGGGTTACAGGTGAAGCTATGAAGCTAGTTGTATTTTGTCCGTCTCTGTGCCTGGATGTATCTTTATATTTGGCTGTGTCTGTCTGAATCTGTGATTGAAATAGTCTGTCTCTGTGTCTAAATCTGTCTTTATGTTTGACTGTCTGTACCTGAATCTGTCTGTCTGTCGCTTTGTCTGTGTTTGACTGTGTCTGTCTGTCTAAATTGGTCTGTCTCTGTCTAAAATCAATCCAAAAATGTTCTTCTGTCAAGGTCTAAATCTGTCTGTGTGGAAGGATACGTCTGTCTGTCTGCCTAAATTGGGGAGGTCTAAAATCGTCTTTGTGCATGAACATACCCGTCTGTCCAAATCTATTAGTTTCTGTCTTTGTGTCTGTTGTCTTCATGTTTGACTATTATGTCTGTCTGAACATGTCCGTTTGTCTGTCCCTGTGTCTAAATCTGTCTTTAGGTCGTCTGTCTGAATCTGTCTGTGTCTCAGTCAGGATCCACCTTTACGTGCTCGTCTGAATCGGTTTCTGAAACAATTCTGTCTCTGTTTCTAGATCCACCTTTACGGTTGACCGTCTCTATGTCTGAATGCCTCTGCTTGTCTGAATCTTTGTCTCCATGTCTAGTCAAGATAAGACACATTTTCCACCTAAACTTCCTGTTGCTGTTTGAACAGCAGCATCACTAAGACACACTCTGTACGGAACTCCACGAGAACTAAATCACCTTGTATTTAGATGACAGAAGGTTTAAGGTTACAATCAGAAACAAACTGTCCATGGCTGCGTCAACGTTTCTCATATAACCATTTAATATATGTGACATATTCAGTTGTGAACCTGTAGCACTACCATGTCTGTACCATGAACTGCAGTGGCAGGCTTAACTAGCACTTTTAGCATGAAAGTCAGCGCTACACACAGTGTGATCTGTTCCTACCTTTCCAGACACGATCTTCTCGTAGATCTGAATGGGCTGGTCAGCGAAGAACGGGGGGTAACCTGCAGCCATTTCGTATATGAGCACTCCCAGCGCCCACCAGTCCACTGCTTTGTTGTAGCCCTGCACAGAAGATAGAGCACATCAAGCTCACACAACAATATAACACATTACTAGTAGGACTACTACTGCCACTATAAATAAGAGATAAATAAGAGATGGAAAATACAAATAGATAAATAGTACATGTACATGTTTAAATATAAAAGAGATGCAAGAAAGAAAATGTACGTGATTGGACAGCTGGAGCAGAAGTAAGCACAAAGTAAGAGAAAGAGGCATCTTACTTACAGGAATTCAGATGTAAACTGGTCTAGCACTGTGAAGACAAAAACATTTCAAACAGTTTGGAAGCTATGATGCTAAACACACTGCCATGCCTCACCTTGCTCAGGATGATCTCCGGCGCTAGGTACTCAGGAGTTCCACACAACGTCCAGGTTCGGCCCTTTACTCGTTTCGCGAAACCGAAGTCGGTCACCTGTGATGCAAAAGATTTCTGTTATATACAGTAACTCTACGTTCTGGGAGCAGGTTCATAAGTCCAATTTGTTCGTAAGTGAGTCCAACAAAGTGAGTTTTATGTGGCCAAAAAACATAACTGCGCCTAAAAAAAAAAGAATCTCACAGTGAAATGTAAGTGTTCTTACACTGCTCTAAATCGCGAGCGGAATCCCGGTTATTTTATCTCAGAGCTGTTTTCCACCGTATTGGACTGCGTTTTCTTGAGAGTTTTCAGAAATTAGAATTATTCAGCATTGGGACAGCTTTACAGGACAGACATTTCAAGCAATTTTCCCCTCACCCCCACATGCACACGCTTACAATATACCGGACTTTAGACCTTTTATAAGTTCACATACACACTGAAAAATATTGTATATGATGGTAAATATTGGTATCGGGTGCACTGCAGTGTCTATTTTTATACAATACACGTGAGCTGTTTCAGCGATCTACAAACTAGAACCACGGTCCATCAATATCTGCAAATATTCGTAATTTGAATGTTCGTAAGTCGAGGACTAGCTGTATCTCTGACGAAACAAATCCATCCACCCATCCATTTTCAATACTTCTTTTCTTGTGTTTTGCCAAAAGGAGCCTGGAGGCTGTCCCAGGGATCTGGATGGGATGTCAACCCATCAAAGGGCACAGGCACATACATTAAGACCACTCATTATACTGTCGCTTTTAAAATTTGGAAATACCAATCAGCCTACACTATAGCACTGGGAGGACACAAGTTCATAGAGATTTGAACCCCCAAGATTGGAGGTGTGAGATGACATGTAAACCATTAAGCCACTGTGACGTCAACCAGAAGCATGAATAAGCAAATTCTTAAAAAAATATACAAAAAATAAAGCTGAACCCCATCACTTTATACCCTCTTTATTGATGACTTCTGATTAATGACTCTATATACATTTATTTATTTTTTTCTAAATAAAACCATTATGATAATTAAATGTATTGGAAATGTAAAGAAACATCTAACATTTTATTTAAACCACCCCAAGAGTTCATGTCTCTCTTGCATGACACTACTTGTAGATACTCTAGCGGCGTGTTAAATATAATACACACCCGTAACCAGGTCAACTTACAGTAGAAGTGCAGAAACAGCACCTCCTGGAGGGGACACGTTATAATTTTCAAAAAACTAAGATTAAGAAGAAAGAAGAAAAAAAAGGCTTGTTGCTTGTTACCTGTATGTAACCGTGCTGATCGATGAGAAGGTTCTCTGGCTTCAGGTCTCTGTAAATGAGGTCTAGAGAGTGGAGGTACTCGAAGGTGAGGACTATCTGCGCTGCGTAAAACCGTGCATGTGGTTCACTGTGAAGGGATTAAAAAAAAAAAAAAGGTAAAAAAAATGTCAAAAGTAAAAAACTAGAGAGCACCTGTTCAACTTCAGATGAGTGTTTGAGTACTTTAAAGAAACTCTATCCACATTGAATGAGGAAGTTCCCACAATGCAGTTTTTCCTACTAGCTGGATGTTTTTGCCGTTTCATTGCACAAGCTGTTTAACATGCATGAACAGTTTGAATATCAAGAACGTTAGTGGATGGTATACATATAAAAAGGTGTGTACACGAGCAGCGTTCAAGTCAAATTAATTTCTGGTGAATGAAATTTATAAAGCGATTCACAAACCTGAACCTCCCGATTCTTCTTAGATGTGAGAACATCTCGCCACCCGGTACGTACTCCATCACCATGTAGAGATTGGAATTATCCTAAAAAGATGGAGAGAGAGGATAAAAATAAAAAAAAACAGCATGATCGTTCAGTTTCTCACACGCGGTGAACCAGCACTGGAGAAAGCAGGAGGGAAACCGAGACGGCACCTTGAAGGCGTATTCCAGTCTGACGAGGAAAGGGAACGAGACCGCCTGTAGTATTCTCTTCTCGTTTAGCGTGTGTTCTATTTGCTTCAATTTTACCACCTGCAAAGACACACACACCCCACCACAACACAACACACACACACACCATGAGCCATCAGGAGGTACAGCAGGAGTAAATGAGCCATGGACACCACATCTGTGTATAT
Organism: Clarias pachynema; assembly: GCA_030014365.1. Classification (NCBI taxonomy): domain Eukaryota; kingdom Metazoa; phylum Chordata; class Actinopteri; order Siluriformes; family Clariidae; genus Clarias; species Clarias pachynema. Next base: position 7,237,988 of record JAQMYL010000001.1, read on the forward strand.
AAATACTACGGGTGGGAAATACGATATATACAATCCATCACCACGCCTGAAGACATTTGTGAAAATAGGATCTGCAACACAGTGAACTGGTTCTGAAGAAATAACTACTGTAACACATTTATTATATAAGGTCTGGAGAAAGAAAAAGGTCACTGAAAAAAGTAAGTTATTAACTAAGTAATGATGCAACTAACTATAACTATGGAAACGAGCAACTAAATAAGAAGGCATCTAAAGAACTGGGCAGCTGTGTAATCAAACATTTAAATAAACAAATAAATATGTAATCAAACCAGCTAAATGAGTAAATAAATAAGCAACCAAGCAGCCAGCCGCCCAAACAAAGTATGCAGGGATCTAAACAAACTACATTAGATAGACAGACAGACAGACAGACAGACCGACAGACGGATAGATGGATAGACAGACAGACCGACAGACGGATAGACCGATAGACGGACGGACAGACAGACAGATGAATAGATGGATAGACGGACAGACAGACAGACAGACCGATAGACAGGCAGACAGACAGACGGACGAATGGACAGATAGACGGATAGACAGACAGACAGACAGACAGATAGACCCGGACGGATAGATAGACGGATGGATAGACAGACAGACAGACAGACAGACGAATGGACAGATAGACAGACAGACAGATAGATAGACAGACAGACCCGGACGGATAGATAGACGGATGGATAGACAGACAGACGGATAGACAGACAAACAGACAGACAGAGCCGGACGGATAGATAGATGGACAGACGGATAGACAGACGGACAGATAGACGGACGGACAGATAGACGGACGGATAGACGGACAGAGACGGACTGATAGACAGACGGACGGATAGACAGATAGACAGACAGACGGATAGATAGGCAGGTTAGTAACCAAACAACTTGGTTACTAATTTTATTTGTTTAGATCCTAGTAAGAAGGGATCCAAACAAACTAAATTAATAAACAAACAAATAAGCAAAAAACGAAATGAGTAAACAAATGTAACAGGTGCAACAGGTTACCTAAGCAAAGTAAGCAAACAAAACTAAGGTCTAGGTCTAAAGGTCTAAACAAACTAAATTAGTAAACAAATACATAAGCAAACAAACTAACTGTAGCTAAGGATTTGAATCAACCAAGTGCAAAGTCATAAGCGAGTAAAACGCGCTGAAACGCCTGGGCCTGATACGGACATCTGCTCGGTTACACAAACCTTCTGTTTGTCCAGAATCTTCATGGCGTAGAACTGCTCTGTCCCCTTGTGTTTTACTAACATGACTCTCCCGAAACTGCCCGTGCCCAGCGTCTTCAGTCTGTCAAAGTCATCTAGACAAGTTGTGCTCTAGAGGGAAGGAAATCAAATGGCTTGTTCAGGGACAAAACATCTCTCTCTCTCTTTCTCTCTGTCTCTCCATCTTCCTGTGTGTTAGTGCTGCTTAATGCAGGTTTAGTGCGGTTTGGATTTCCTGTGTTTATCATTAATTTGAAGTTGCCATGGTCACTGAATCTCTCCCATCTCTCTCTCTCTCTGTGTGTGTGGGGGAGTGTGTGTGTGTGTGTGTGTGTGT
>JAQMYL010000001.1:7279144-7292945 GCA_030014365.1 Clarias pachynema
CACACACACACACACACACACACACACACACACACACACACACACACACACACACACACACACACACACACACCCCGATACACCCACGCCTGCATGCACAAACACGCAGACGCTAATGGAAACAATGCTTTGTCAGGATTTTTGCAGGTTAATTTGTGTGCAGGTTAATTTGTTTTATTTTGTATATGAATAATTTTGGGCTATGGAACAAATCATCAGAGTTTTCATTATTTCTTATGGGGAAATTCACTTTGATATACAATTGTTTTGACATTTCCAGAATGAATTATGTTCGCAATCCAAGGTTTGACTGTATACTGTAGTGAAAAACTTTTTATTTACTATAATTATTTTACTACAGTAAGGTTCAAAAACACTTTGGCATTTACTATAGTAATTACTATAGGATTTTCCCCCCCATGTGCAGTTATGGACTCTACTTTTGATTATTAAATTTATATGGATAAAACAGAAACAAAAATACACAAAACAATGAAGATCTTGGAAAGGGTTGAGGTGATGGTACTCACACAACAGAAGCAGGATTCCTAGCAGCAGTGCCAGAACTCCACCTGCTCCCAGTACAGTGCCGGTGCTGCTTCGTTTTTCGGGTCGGCACACTTGTTCTTCGGTGCATTTGCACACAGTGACCTGAAGCTTTTGAGCCTGGCAGAACTTTCCTTGCTGGTCTAGCACCTCCAGCTCCACTGTGTAGTGTCCCACCCACAGGTCCTCCTGGCTGCGTAAAATGGCTGTTGTTTCTGGAAAAGGAATTCAGAGATCCATCAGTCATGAGATATACAAAGGAGAAACAAGTATCAGGGTTGTACATTTAGCATTTACATTATGAAAGGGTTACAATGTAATCTAATGCTATTCTGTATTAAAATAGTTAATAACTTAACCATTGAGGCGTTCAACACTCCAGGTCTCTGTGCCCTTGGTAACCACTCTGAATTCAAAAGGTTCTGCATTGGGGTATTTATCCCCATCTGTGGCTGTGACGTACACTACACTGTTGTCATCACAAATCGTTTCCACTGAGTGAGTCAAAAGTGGACAGTGGTCGTTGAAATCCTGGACCTGAATTGCAAGAGTTCCTGTTGCAGTTTTGGGTATAAGGTCTATGAAAAAGATTAAGACATTTTAATAGTTATGTTATTACACTTGATACAACATTTTGCTAATGCCATAAGCACTGAGATAATGCTGCTGTTTTAGTATAGGAGAAAACCTCATATCATACTGTATATTGGAGAACTATTGGTATTTAAGATAAAGATATTTTAGGACATGTTCGTATATAAAAATGATCAATTTCAAGGTGATACCAGCAACATAGCACTACAAACCTGATGCAGTTATCTATAGCCCTGAGTTACACAATACACATTCTGAAACACCATGTTTGGCTGACTTACCATTGGTAATGCATATGATTTTGGTGTAGTACGTTCCATTGACCAGGAACTTCGACTCGCGGTCTGGATATTTGTTGAGTCTGATCTCGGCTGTTCGCTCATTAATGCTCACCCAGTTGTTAACATCCTGTAGTTTCACATACCTACAACAATAATGATACAATTGTTTTATTAAATTAAATTAATTTCAACCAAAGATACAGTATTTTTTATACAAGTCTAAAGTTAGTTATTGTAAGAGAAATAAAACGAAAAAAATAATACAAACTAACCCTAACCTCTCATATCTGATTTCCTATAAGAAGTGTTACATTTTTTGTCATACTTAACATGACTGTTATACATAACACATACAGTATGGCTACAAGAATTAACATGCCATAAAATAAAATAAACAAACTGGGATTATGTGATTCACAATGAAGCAGAAAAATCTATTGCCACAAGCTATTCCAATAAATTGTTTATATTTTCTTCTTTCACCTGCTAAAATATTAATCAATTCTAAACCCATTATATACAGTGCAGATGGTCCACATGGCCCACATGGTAAGAGTTTCTGCATGGTGCCCTGTTTCAAGTCTTGGGTTATAGTGTATTTTTCTCACCTAACGTTATTGGCGGTTACCAGCGTATCACTGTCCGTGGCAGTGTAGGTAGCGATGACTTTCTTCAGGTCAATGGTGGTGCGGTCTTCAGAGATGGAGATGACTTTGACAGCAGGGTGGAAGTGAGGGGCTTCAGGTACATTCACCACTTTGATCTTGATGGGGTATGCCGTGGGCTGGTCAATCACTACTGACTTGTGATAAGAAGCCTTGTTGCTGACCACCACTTGCAGGTTTACCTCTTTCAATGCCTCATAATCCAGCTCCTTTAATAAAAAAATATATAAAGACATCAGATGGGAGTAGTGTGGGGGGTTAACTATAATATCTAAGAACGAGATAGGTCTTTAGTCATCGCTTAAAGATTGCCTGTGACGCAAGTTCATTCCACCACATACTGTAGGTTCCTGAACAGAAGGAGTCCATCGGGGACCGAATACACAGCACCCCTGGAGAAAATCCGTCATTCAGTGAAAGTTATTTTTATAGGGTCAGGTTGCTATCTCGACATCTGATTTTATCTGAGCAGTTGAGGGTGAAGGACGCAGTGGTGTCAGGTCTCGAACCAGGGAACTTCTGATCAGTCGTCCAGCACCTTACCCACTCCCCCTACCCCTCTGTCATGAATAAGGAGGTTGACATGATTAAAATAATAAAAGTCACATTCCAGAGAATTACTATATTAAACAACCTTTTACAAGGTTTACATTTCTCACCATTTTACAGTACATTAGCACCCATGACATAAAGGTAGAAAGATGGTGAGATTATTGGAGAGAAAAAGCTTTTTCGCATCATTGTTAAACCTCCTAATATTTTCATGTAACCTGTAGTGGCGGTGAAACGAACTGGGTATACAATCATAGTTGATAGACAAACAGCTGACAACACTCTTCACCAGCTTCAGAAACAATGTGAAGCATGTCGTGGTTGGGGTTGTATAGCACACTTATGGAATCAATACGATGAGATGACAGAGTAGAGGTTTAATACCCCTATCTCACCTACATGGTTTCGCGCGGTGGCTGTAAGTGCAGTTCATCAGGATTCAGCGCGGGTTTTAGTGCCGTGATTACGTTTCCATCTTACCACGCAAAAAAAATTAAACATGTTTAACATGCGGAAGCTCACGAACCTTGCAGATCTTCGCGGAACGTCGGGCGGTCACTTGAGGCGGCTCACGGTGACTAATACCCCTATCAGCGAGTCAAACCACATAGGTGAGATAGGGGTATAACACTGCATCTCACAGCGAGTCAAACCGCATAGGTGAGATAGGTGTATTTAAGCATTACAATCACTCAGAAAAATTAATGGACGCGGGGTTTGAAACTCCCAAGGTTATTTTCTCATTTAACTAAATCAAATTTCATCATAAAATAAAACGTGTCAAAAGACAAGTCCATCCAGTCATGAATGATGGCTAATGATCAATGAAACATATTTTAAACAAAAAGCAGCAAGCAGCTGGACATCAGGACGTGGAGCGTAAGTACGGCGCGTTGGCCAGGCACGCGCAGGTCTGAGCAGCTCAAGAAGCTCCATAATCTGATGGCGAAACCTCTCTAAAATAGCCACCTCAGGCAAAATATGAAAAGGGCTGAAATTTTGCCTAAAGAAAAAATGTACATGAACCACACGGCTCCGCAGACGGCGTCGTCTTCCGTTTAGCACAACAACACGCTGTATCGCTGTCTAATTGTTTGCCACCTGTTTAATATTAAAAGTGATTGCCAATTTTAATGCATTAGTCACATTACAAAATAGGCTAATTAAAAGTCACTCTATTAGTTCTTAAACAAGCCTACAGTATATTCCACTTTGATGATGTGTCACAATGTGCTTGCATACACCGCTGATTTATAAAGACTACTGCTCTGTGGCGGCGACTAGTTTCTTGAGCTGAAACTACGCGAAGAGTGAGTTAAGGTTGGTCCAGACCGCGAATTGCGCCTCTTTGTAAAAATAAGCAAGCGCAGGTGTCCCACTGATTTCTTTAACGGTGTCATGGCTGAGATGCAGACGCACCGACGCACCCTGCGTCCCAATTCGTATAATATCTGCCTACTGAATATTATTTAGAGTGGATAGTATGCGAATGCTTGTAGAATGCAACAAACAAATTAAATGCAGCTTACTTCACACTTAAAATAATACTTAGACGTTATTTAGCGTTTACACGTTACAACTGATACTACTTTAAGTTCTCTTGTTCAAAATAGTTACAATTTTGATAACATGTTCCACATGATAGGGGAGGTTTGGGGGGGCTTTAGTTCCAAAAGGTTGAGAACCTCTGCTTAGAAAGAAATAAAAATCAGGAACGATCATGGAGTTAGAAAGTGACCCCAAACTTTTGAACGGTAGTGTACATATATATATATATATATATATGTATATACACTGTATATATATATATATATATATATATACTGTATATATATATATATATATACACACACATACAGTTTGTTCAAAAGTTTCAACCATGAACAAGTATTTTATATCTTACACAATAAAAACTTCCATTATATACCACAGTATAAAACTATCCAGGATGCTCAGTATGTACATCAGTTGTTCCACCATATTTTAATTTTACCTGGACATACAGTAAATTTAAAAGCCACAATAAGGAATTCAAAGGCAGTGTTAAGGAGGCATGAGAAACGTTTGAGATGAACCAGACTCAAAAATTCACATCCTCTCCTGGGACACACAGGGAAAAGAAGGACAAACAATACTATGTGTGTTGAAATAAGGATGCTCAGATTGTGAAAATGTCTCCTGATATGAGAGCATGACGGCCTTTATGGTAACAACAGCAGCTCATACTGTACTGTAGGTCCAGTGAAAACAAAAACAAAAAAATGTTCTAAACTTATACATGACATGGCTTGTTCATTTGTTCAACTTTATATGACTACTTATTCACCAGCTTACCTTAGTGACCATTATGATGCCCTCGTTAGTTTTGGCGTCAGTGGTGATGTTGAAGTAACCGGCTTCATTTCCTGAGATGATGGTGTACACAGCCTCCCAGTTCTCCGTGTGAATCAAATCTTTGTCCAAGGCCTTGATCCGGATCGCTTCCACATGTATGGTGTTCTCCTCTACAGAGCCCTCATACTACCGATACCACAAACATATGCTCAAAAGAAGCGTTCACATGTTCAGATTTGTGGGCTGTGTTTTGCAATCTTTATTTAGGGAACACTGTGTTTAGATTTGGCCCAGGCATTCTTTTATTTATTATTTAATTTATACTAAAAATATACCACAAATAATTATTAACATTATAGTCTCCTTATGTGAAAAATGACAAATTATATACATATAAAAGCAAAAGAATATAGGAAAACACTCACATAGGTCTTCTCTAATATGGGGACATTGTCATTAACATCAAGAACTTTGATGGTCACAGTCCCTGTTCCTGTCATTGGTCTGTTTTTATCTTCTTTCACATTTCCTCCATTCATGTCTGTGCCTATGATGACCAGTTGATATGTATCTTGTGTCTGTGCATAACAAACAAATAAAGAAACAAATAAACAAATAATCTTATTTGTTAAAAATGGCCTAATGATTTTTTCATTTGCTGCTCCCTTTTAGGGGTTGACACAGTGGACCTTCCGATCTGCACAACGGACTTAGCACAGGTTTTTTATACCAGATGCCCTTCGTGATGCGATTCTCCTATTTTTATCTGGACTTGGGGTCAGTACGTACTAAGGATGCCCTGTATTCCATGGCTAGGTTTTGGAGCGTTGGTTGCGAATCTTCAAGAATAAGTTTTTTTTTTTTTTTTAGATTGCTACTGGAGATGACTGGGTTAAAGCATCCCCAAAAACACAGGTCTTATGGAATGATCCAAGTATACAGTGATTATTACCTAACAAAGTGATCTCAGAAATGGCAACTTGTAAACCAGTGGGAGGTCATGGGTGACCAAGGCTCATTGTTGCATGGGGAGCAAAGGATTGGCCAGCTTCTCAAATCCTGCAGACAACCTACTGTAGTACAACTTGCTGAAAAAGTTAATGACTTTGATAAAAAAAAAAAAAAATTTAAATAAAAAAATGTCAGATCTCAATCAATGGACACATGAGCATCAGAACTGGAGCATGAATCAATAGAAACAGGTGACATGGACTGATAAAATTTGAGCCATAATATCAGATATTAGGTTGCATTTTTGGTGATTTGAGTTATGCATATTTTCAGTCTACTGATTGAATAAGCTCTATTTTGATATTAAGTTTATTACTGTATAATTTATCAAGTTGTCATATCTCTGTTTGCTGAGATATGGCACATGCGACTTTTTTATCCTCATTTCAGCCTCATTTTGTCCACCTTTTTGCTACCCATAAAAATAACTTCACTAGCAATGCGGTTTTACAGCTTTTCACCTTTAAAGACCAAATACTGTACTCCCCTTAATAACACCACTATTCCCTAATGTGGCTTTTATCAGATTTAGGTTGTTCAAATTCCAAAAGAATTTAAATCCAAAGTAGTCTGTGGAATGCACTAGACAAACAAGTCTGATCCAGGGAGGCCCCGTGTCCCAACTAAACGGGACTTAAAGAATCTGCTGCTAACATCTTGACAGGACACCTTTAGAAGTCTTGTGGAGTCCATGTCTCATTGGTTCAGAGCTGTTTAGGTGGCACTAGGTGGCACCTACACAATATTAGGCAGTGGACTTAATGTAATTACTGAACAAAGTATATTTTAAAGTTATTCCTTCTCCCTAGAATCTGTTTCTTTCAGGAAAATGTTAGATTTCCCTTAAATCCTCAAGTCAATGGCACAAAAAGCAGTGTTGGCAGCGAAAGATATGTACTTTGACGACTTTTGCCATCACATGCCATTCCTTGATGCAGCACATCAGCCAGGTAGAATGCACGAAAGACAGCGATCATCAGTTCCTACAAAATCCACCTTCCATCTTTAGGAGTTCAAGTGATCAGTTCTATAAAATGTGCAACGAAGAATTTTTCCACCCAGTGATCCAAAGTGGGAATCCTTTTATCCTCTACTGCCGTAATCTAGAAGATGGGGAACAGGAAAATGTCCGGGCCCAGTAACATTATGGCAAAGGTTGTAAGCTCCTTGGCTGCCACAGAGTGTTTATCTTTGCTAACCCATTTTACTGCATCGCAAGGGTTAGGGTTAGTGGCCAACTGCTTAAACTACCACCTAGTCAACATCTTATGACATATTCATGAAGCACTTCAAATGAATTACTGACACTTGACTCATGAAAATGATCACCATCATGCTCAACCAGTGTGATTGGGTTTTGCCATAACCAGTTTCTACTTCTGAAGTGCCACTGGGAGAAGAACAAGACAGTGGACATTTCACTTTTAGACCTGGAGATGGCATTTGACAGGGTGCCACACTGCCTCATTTAGCAGGCCTTCTGGTTGCGGTTACATATCCCTAAAGACTATGTTAGCTGGATGAAGCTGCTTTACCAATGTCACAAGTGCTATATTCCAGTTAGAACCTTTATGCCGATCATTATCAATGTTGGCATCCATCAAAGATCAGACCTCTCACCACTTCTGTTCATCCTCTGTATGGGCAGACAACACCAAGTCCCCACCCTTGATCAATTCTTTCCTAATTCTTGACACAATCAGATGACCTTAGAAGGCTTACCGACGGTATGTCAGTTTGGTTATGATTAGTGATGATTAGTGATGGCAGGACCCTATCAGAACAAAGGTCAATGCCGCATGGCTAAAATGGTGGACAGCAAAGTTACCAGCATCATCAAAAGAGTAAGTAAGCCCTTCATGTTATGGAGATTCGGATGCTTACAAAACCACAGTATAAATGAGGGATTTTGAAATCTGTATGTAATGTATAGTGCCAATTAGAGAAGACAAGACTGTTTCTGTAATGTGTATTTTTGACTCATTATTGTGGTTCTGTGTTTCAATTGACATTTTTTGACGAATGCTCTCACCTCTCTGTCCAGAGTGTTCTTTATGACCCTGACTTCACCAGATGAGCTCTCGATTTTGAACATCTGCATTGCATATGACTGCTGAACACTGTAGGCAATTTGTGAATGTGGTGTGTTTTCTTCGTCTGCATCAGTGGCTGTGATTATCATTACCAGGGTACCTGGGAGAAAGTGTGTTAATGATAAAAAAAAAAAAAAAAGCATTAATGATAAAAAAGGAAAATATTTGGGCTGTTTAAATGCAAACCCAAATGAAAAAAAAAAAAGACTATAATAACAACATGAAAAATGCTGATATTTCTATTTTAAATGTACAGTACCTTCTTCACTGAGTTCGTCGACAGAACCGATCATTTGAATATTAAACACAGGAGGGCAGTCATTCTGGTCTAGAACTATGATTTTCAATTCGAGATCTTTTTCAGCAAATGTTCCATTTCTTAGCTTAGCTTGCCCTTTGAGCTAAATAAAAACACACATGCACACAAACATGCTTAACGTACAGTGGTTTCTTAGAAGTGAGTGGTTAACATTTTCACGGCAATAAATAAATAAAACCTTAATATCACTTGAAGACCACATTTACACCATTTATTGCACATATAGCATCCTATTAAGCATATGATCATGCTGTACCCTCATCCTAACCTGATTCAATCAGTGTTTATTTTATTTTTATTATCAGATCAAATATAATCTAATACAGTACATTGCAACGCATGGAAGTACATCTCAGACATGCATTAAAGGTGGTTTTTAAGAATACCAGCAAATATTTTTATTTAAATTTAAGTTGAGGAAACAAAATTGACTAAATGATTACAAACACTATTAATACTAACACTTATTAACACTATTAGTACTACTACAAAATTGATTCAATTAATTAAACTTAGTCTTTTGACTTTCATTGATCGGTTTCAATGAATTCAATGTCTGATTAAATTCTCTCTAAATTATTTGTATGTAACCAACACAGACTACTTACCTTCACAGTTTTATCTGAATTGTTTAGCAGTTTAAAATCTTATCTTCATCAATACTGTATCTTAAAAAAACTAGGCCGTACGACTCTGTTGCAGTGTATTGCAGCTAGAACCACAGGGTCTGGTTTGATTCAGTGTTCAGGTTACTGTCTGAGTGTGGTTTCGCATGCCCTCCTCATGTCCACGTTGGTTTCCTTCAGGTGAATGTGTATTTTGCTTTTTCTTCTTATTATTGGTAAATGGCAGAAACATTAAAGGTCTAAACTATTTTATTATAAGTTAACACAGGTCTCAGAGCTCCCTCAAAGCATGTCTTTTAATGCTCCAGCTGAAAAGCTCCTCAGATAATGTGTTTTTCATACCTCGAACTTCCTTTATTTCACTCCTCTTCCTTTTCCTGTTTCTTTTCCTGTCTACGTAAACGAGCTACTACGGAGCCACCCCATTCAAGACAACAGCAGAGCCAAGTAAGAAACAAGCTAAGGAAGGGGACCTTCTTATATGAAGTCAAATCTTAATCTTGTATCTTGGTTAATCCCGTGCCAATAAAGAAATGGAGAAAGAAAAAATGCAGTTTATTTTAGTTGTGCATGCAATATATGAATTACAATTAAATGATTGTTCCTTGAATCCTTACGAATAAATCTTAATTTCGCTTTTTTATTTGACTAACTTTATTCTAGCATCATAATTTTATTTTCATGCAAATATTTCACTAAAATCAATGAACATTTAAAATAATTTCGCCATAGTCATGCAGCCATAGTACAAAGTGAATTTTGAATAATAAGCCTTGTAAAAAATATTTATAAATAATTAAATACTGCTGAGGTCTGGTTAAACAACAACATCAATAATAATAATAATAATAATAATGATGATAATAATAATAATAATAATAATAATAATAATATCATCATCATTATTATTATTAACAACTACTCAATTGAAGTTAACTTAAAGTTTTAATTATCTTTGAGTTAATTAAAGTTAACTGAATAGAATGAGGTTAGTGTTCTATCTCTCTTCCAAGAAACATATCACGCACGTAATGACGCTGAGCCTCAGGGGCAGTTATGAAATACATATCAATGTTTTGTCTCCAACCACCTGGCAAACAATAACATGCGAACGCTAAGCAATTAAACATTCTATGACTGACACATATATTGTAAACGTAATCCATATTAAGTATCGACTTTATTTAGTGCCAGCATTGCCTTTAGCAATACGAGGCAGCCGTTTCATTTAAACCCAACGGACCCGCAGTTCTCAAAATGCGTTGCTCAGGAGACCACAATTTTTATTTAGTTACAGTAGTGGGAGTAACATCTAATCATTATCAAAAATCTTATTTACCATCAACTTATTATTGCATATAGCCTGTTTGACTACTCACTGAACTAAACAGGGTTTATCCAAATATGAATAACTCAAAAACTAAATAAGCTTTAAATAATATCCTCAGTTTAATACTCATTTTATCCAAAAAAAAAAAAAAAAAAAATGCACATATGAATTATGAGACTGCCATTTAAATGTTCAAGTATTTGACCAGCTGCATTAAGCACGGCATTGTTTGAGAACCTTTGCAATTAGAGTACAACTCAATATTTGTTTTGTTTTTGTTATAAAAGTTTCTGACAGTCAAAAAGTGCTTAAATTGAGATAAGGTAATCCATTTTCTCATTTACTCATCGTCAGTAACTGCTTTATCCTGTTGAGCTTCATGGTGGATCTGGAGTCTAAACCCCGGAGCACATTGCACAATGTGCCAACATGCATACATCACATTCTCATACACACCTACTGTATAGAAACCTTTGAGTGGCTAAACCAGTATGTTTTTGGAAGCCTGAGAACCTGGTGGGATCATGGACCTGCGGTGAACATGTGAAACTCCACATAGACAGTAAGTCAAATTCAGGATTTAACCTGAGGACCCTGGAGTTGTGAAGTATCCATTATAATTCAATAAACATCAGTGCTATCACTATCAGCACAGAAAATGTGATGCTGCTCAGAGCCTTGGCATGGATATACTCACGTCATAAAAAGCTACTTTCTCTCTGTCCAAGATGCCATGGATCTTGACAGCGCCATCCTTTCTGCCTACACTGAATAATCCAGCTCTCGCTGCTTCTCCTTCCAGAAAATAGTCAATATCCGTCCTGGTCTCTTCATCCGATCGGATCTGAAATCAAACTCATACGATTACACACACTATACACCTTGGTATAACACCATTTAACCACTACCTGTTAAGTGCAGAAGCATTTGACTGACTTTTTATTTCTTCTTATAAGCAAATTTATAATACAGTGCTGTTGAGTTCTTTATTCTGATTTGTTAAAAGATATTGATTCATTTTCTGTAGAACACACAGGTTTATATTAACATGCTTTTTTGAATATATTACAGGTCCTATAGCAACAACACACTCACTCAGTCACTCATTGCATATACCGCTTTATCCTGTACACATGGTTGTGGAGGGCCTGGAGCCTATCCCAGGAGACAGGAGGCAAGGTATACCCTGGATGGGATGTCAATCTATTGCAGGGCACACACATACTGTACATACATACACTCATTCACACACAATGGGCAATTTGGGGATGCCATTTAACCCACTCCGCATGTCTTTGGAAGACACTAGAGCACCCGGAGGAAACCCACCAAGCATGGGGAGAATGCAAATCCCTTGCATACAGATCCGGGGCAAAAATCATACCTGAATCCTGGAGGTGCAAGGTGATGGTGCTAACCACTAAGCCACCGTGCCACAAGCAACAACACAGTGTGCATATAATATTTAACATGATTCAGAAAACTGTTTCTCTATTGAAGAAAAATAATTAATATGGTATCATTTTCTGTTATGAAATTAACAATTATGCTATGGAGAAAGCCTGTAGAACAGGGGGGTTTGCATTTTCTCTATAACGTGAAGAGCTGGATTTGTTTTGTTTTTTTCACTTCATGTCAGGGAAAAAAGTTTAAGGGTGGAGCAATTGTTAATTGTTTTAATAATATAGATTATAATAGGTTCTAACTTGTTTTGTGGGCCGTTTATGACTGTAACTATTATGGTAAACATAAACAGTATACATTATGAATTAATAAGGCTAACTAAAACATTCTTTCATAGGAACAGGGAAGGGGAATTGTAAATGATGAAAAGCAACAGAACCATAATAACATATAATCCAAGAGAAATAAAATACTTGAGGATTTGTTGTTATGGGAAAATAATCAACTTATTTTCCACCATCTTGTCTATTACTTTATATTAACTGGATCTCAAGTAGCCGTAGACATAGCCCCATTCCTAATTTCACCTTAATAATATCTTAAGTACAAATAAAATAAAAAAAATCCAACGAAACAGTTTCAGTGAATTTTCTAAACACAGAACTATATTTGATACAAAACAGAGCTAAAGGATGACTCGATTTTGCTTAATAAAATCACATATGCCCTTTTTCAATTATGCTCCACAAAATTATGTCACTATCAATGGATAAAAGGCAATAGTTTAGTAAAAGAAGTATAATCAACAATACACTTCAACCACAAAACACTTAAGGTTATTACCTTTAAGGTTGTCAAATTGACTACTGCCATATTAGCACCACCTTCTACTTTCTAGTTAACAAAGAAAACATTTCATCAAAGCTTACCCTTCCAAAATGTCATCCATTTAAGAAACAAATGTTTGGAAAGCATATAATTATAATTGGACATATGACAGGCAAGTGTCATTTATCATTTAAATGAATAAAACTTTAACTCTTTTAATTAGGACAAGAAAAGGCAGAGTGTATTGAGCTAGAGGTGTTTTCAGGTAAAAAGTTATACGATTTAAGGTTAATGGCTTGAGCATTGTCAAGTACTTTTTTCTGTTCAACTGCCAATGAAGCAGTTTGTCACTGTATCGTAATAAAAATTATAGTTGTCATAACAAGTTTATGGGTGACCGTGCCTTAATTGCGAGTCTTCACTTGCCTTCATAGTTTTGTTGTGCAGTTGATACACCAAGCTCACATTTTTGGATATGCATTTATAAGGGATGATCTACGTTCAGTCTTATACTGGCTTGTGGATGGAGTTTTATGAAAATAGTCTTCTGGTAAGCTTTAAAGTTAAAAACGCCTCAGTAAATATTTCAAATATCTCACAGTGAACATAGAGATACCTTGTTCCTGTGCAACCTAAAACCCAACCAGGAACCCAACCAGGAACCCAACCAGGAACCCAACCTGGAACCCAACCTGGAACCCAACCAGGAACCCAACCAGGAACCCAACCAGGAACCCAACCTGGAACCCAACCAGGCTTTGGTTGTTGAATGCAATCCAACCCACTTTGATATTCTCATAATTTCATAATTTAGTCATAATCCACATGTGCTCTGAAATAGACCAAGAATCTGACTTGCTTGTTGAGATTCGGTGTGAAGAAAATGGTCCATTTTAGACAAATGTATTGTACAGTGAACCTTAATTAGTAACTTTTATTTTCAGACTACATAAAAATAAAAAAAATAAAAAATCACACAAAAGTGTAGGGACGCAATTTTCTTTGTTTAATTCCTGCAGAGCTGATTTACATTTAGTAGGACACTCTACATACAGTTCTGTGCAAAAACCTTGAGCCACACCTCATTTTTTCATATTCGTTTACTGTATGTAACAACCTCAGTCCCCTCTCATCAGTTCCAACTAGGGCTGCACGATATATCGTTTCAGCATCGTCATCGCGATGTACGCATGCGCGGTAGTCACATCGCGGCAGTCG